>VZTH01005071.1:54066-324002 GCA_013397815.1 Aleadryas rufinucha
ATCTGTGGGTGGGGGGGGAGTGTGGGGGATCCAGCGATCTCTGTGTGCAGGGGAGTGTGAAGGATCCCAGGATCCCTGTGTGGAGGGGATGTGTGAAGGATCCCAGGATATCTGCATGGAGGGATATCATGGAGGATCCCAGGATCTCTGCGTGGAGGAGCAATGTGCAGTATCCCAGGATATCTGCATGGTGTGGTATCATGGAGGACCCCAGGATCTCTACATGGAGTGGTATCACGGAGGATTCCAGGATCTCTGTGTGGAGGGATATCATGGAGGATCCCAGCATCTCTGCATGGAGTGGTATCCTGAAGGATCCCAGGATCTCTACATGGAGTGGTATCACGGAGGATTCCAGGATCTCTGTGTGGAGGGATATGTGCAGTATCCCAGGATATCTGCATGGAGTGGTATCCTGGAGGATCCCAGGATCTCTGCATGGAGGCGTAGCCCATTTCCAGTTTAATTAGAGTGATGTATCTGCCCAGACACTGCCAGAAAGGGATGACTGGCCCCTTTGTGTATGCATTTTCCACATGCTGCTTCTACTTGTTGGGTGTGTCTGGTTTGTAAATCCCATGTGGCCTGAGAGAAATTACAGCGTAAGTATTTCAGCAGAAGCACGGCAATACCCACTCACATGTTTTAGAGAGGGACAGACTTCTAGGTACAGGAAAAAAGTGCAGGAAACAAAGAAACGCTTAAGCTCAGGAAATGTAAACAGGAAGCAAGTTGGAAATAGTTGACTCATGTCAGGAAAGAGTCATAAAATAACTCCACACAAGATGTTAAGGGAGGAAACAATGAAAAATATTCAGGCGGAACTGCCAGTCGCAGGTTGTTTCAAACTCTTTCCAGTGGGAAATGATCACAGCACATCGAAGCGAGGTCAGATCTGTAAGATACAGATTGTCTCCAAACTGAGACATTTGAAGAAAAAGCAACTTTGTTGGGACAGGGAGCAGTGTGATGGGAGAAGCCAGCTCTTAGAAACTGAGCTCTTAGGTACTTTTCACCTGAAAGTGAAAGGTTATTTCTCCATTTTCCATATCTTCAAATTTTACTTGGGTTTTAAAGTCATTCTGTGGATGCTGGTTTTAGCTCTTCACGAAGAAGGAGTTACTTTGATGGTAACATGCAAAGGAGAACTGCATTCCAGTGATACCTGTTTGGCTGCATCTGCAATAATTACAAGCTAATACATAGTTTTATCAGTGAAAAACATTTTACCCAATACACTGGAAAGAGAAGATGCCAGATTGCATAAATGGAAATATTTATGCCTGCTCAGTTGCCTGATCAAAACAAAGATTTAATGCAATGTTTGTTTTTAAGGGCTTTCCTGAAAACATGGAAACCTTAACAGGACCACTGGAGGGCAGCAATGTCAAAGTGAATCATCCATCAGTGCATTTTTGGGAATTACTTCGTGAAACCCCCCAAAAACACTTACCAAAAAATTATAAATAATTAGAAATTGTTTTCTGCTGCCCGTATGCAAGTATGTAAAACAGTGCAATTCCTCCAGAGCAAAAGGCAGCACTGCAGTGTCAGTTCCCTTGCTTTCCCACATCTAAAGAAGGCCACCTGAAGCCTGCAGGACTTGTCTTGTTGCCAGAAATTGCTAAAAATATCAAAAATTATGTGGAATCTTGATGCATTCTGAACCCCAAGGATTTGTGTTTTTTCAAAAAATCGATATAAGTGCCAAGACTATTTTCTATATCTTTATTTATATATATATATATAAAAATAAATAAATAAATTTGAATTACATTTACATTTGAGCTATGTATAGGTACATATTTCTAAATTAATCCATACTGTTGTATTAACACAAGAGGGGCAAACCTTTGATTTTTATTTTTAAGAGTGTCCTAAATTTCATCATTTCAAA
This sequence comes from Aleadryas rufinucha, assembly GCA_013397815.1. NCBI lineage: Eukaryota > Metazoa > Chordata > Aves > Passeriformes > Aleadryas > Aleadryas rufinucha. Next base: position 55,964 of record VZTH01005071.1, read on the forward strand.
GAAACCTTTCGAACACCAAGTGAGTGGAATCAGTATAATGAGTGCTCCCTCTCTGAAGAAGTCCACTGACACTAGTGAAGATTTTGGGATCACTGTGAAGGTAAATGTATGAACTTTTCTGTGAGCATTGAAAGAATGCTATTATTAGCCCAGTGTTTACACATTTAAGGAATACATGGTCACAATAATTTCAGTTTATAGTCAGACACAGCAGTCCATTGGTTATAAATATAGAAATAATAAGAAATATCCTGGCTGACTTACAGACCCAGGACATAACAGCTGTCTATATTTTTGATAAAAGAGGAGCAAGGTAAATAAAACTGGTATGGAGCTTGATATTTTGGTAAAAAATGTAAGATACAGTTCTGCTCTGCAATTTTGTTATGTACACATAACTTCTTGCTCGGTAATTGAGCTCCCTGTTTGCATTCATCACATCCAGCTATTTTATATGCAAAAAAATGTTCTGTTACTGTCAGTCTTAGAACAAGGAGAAAGAAGGAGCTGGGCTTGTCCTATCATAGTGTCATTTGGTACCTGTCTGCCTGAACAAATCACCTCCAGGACTCTGATTTTGTTAGATTACAGTGGGAAGGACCTTTTCTGAACATGTTACTGCCAGAAGAAAGAATGGGTCTGGACAACAGCTGAACTTTGAAGAGTCCCCACGGGATAACAAGGAATGTGTGGGGACCACTTGGGGAGTGTGAACAAAATAAATACAGAAAAGCATTATGATCCTGACAAGATAGGGAGACTACAATGTGGAATAATCCGCATTTTAGCAGAAGTTATGATTCCTCTAAGGTCTGTGACAGGCATTTGGGCGTATTTTATTTCAGAATAGCTTGTGCCTGGTCCTGTAGACTGAGAGCCCATTAGCTGATGGAGCAGGTGATCCTGGAGAGCTCAGTTTCAGATTAATTTCCTCCAAGAAAAATCCCCCTGTGCTCCACACAAACATCAAGGTGGGGCCCTCGGGAGTCTGTTCAGATCCACACACCCAATCCAAACCTAAAACCCCCCATAAAATTCAGCCTTACATGGTACAGAGGGAAACCCAAGGTAAAACACCTGGTAGAAGTCATCCACGGCAGTTAGAGAAAGTGGGTACGTTGACACATATAAATATTTATACCTGCAGATTTATACCTATAAATGTAGGATAAAGTTGCTGTTGGGTTGGGGGTTTTTTTTTCCATTCCCTACATGCATGAGTCTCTCTTCAGCCTTTGGAATTTGAATATCTTATAATGGTGATAAAGAGGATGATATATATGTAAATTGTTCTTAATGTTCACCATATTTATATGGAAATGTGTGTGTGTATATAATGTGAATTTAACAGTTTTACAACAGCAACTGTGGCATTTATTTTTTAAGTTTATCTAAGTAAATGATGATGGCATAATAATGGAAATCTAAGGGAAAATATCCCATTGTCATACGGGAAACAATTGTGCATTGCTCTGGAACAGTGGTTTACACCCCTCCCTCTGATCCTGCAGTTGGCTTCTGGGCAGATGGATCTCACCTTCACTTCCACATTTTATGGACTGTAGTTTGAAAAACAAAATCCAGCTTCCAAGATGAGATGATGTGCTTGGCAGGTTACTGAAAGACAGTAAAGATGAAAGTACAGAAAGTTTTTTCCACAGTCAGTTTTCATGTGCTTTTTATATACTGTTTTAAACAAAAACATCTGCTTTACTGTCACCATTTTAAAGGCTGGGAAAGAATTCTTTTTCAAAATGCTGGATTTTACTAACGTTCCAGTTAGCAAACACATGTTAAAATCAATTGTAATAGCACATGATGCGAAAAGCTGGACTTCTAATATGGAAACGTGTTAAAATGCGGATGCAGTGATTTTAAAGGCGAGAACCTACAAGCCTGCACAGAAACAAAGTTGTTTGAGAGCACGAGTCTGATGAGGAGCAGCTGAAGGAGTTGGGGGGGGGTTCAGCCTGGAGAAAAGGAGGCTCAGGGGGGACCTTTTCACTCTCTAGAACTCCCTGACAGGAGGGTGCAGCCAGGCGGGGTCAGGCTCTGCTCCCACAGAACAAGGGCAGGACCAGAGGAAATGGTCTTGGGTTGCACCGGAGAAGGTTTAGGTTTGGATATTAGGGAAAAATTCTTTGCTGAGAGGGTTATCAAGCTTTGGAACAGGCTGCCCAGGGCAGTGGTGGAGTCACCACCCCTTGGAAGCCTTCAAAAAGTGTGAGGATGTGGCACTTGGTGACAGGGTTTAGTGGTGATCTCAGCAGAGCGGGGGTAATGGTAGGACTCGATGATCTTAGAGATCTTTTTCACCCTTGGTGATTCTGTGATTCTGTGAAAGCTGTGAACCTTTTTTATTGGAAAGTACCTGGTCCTATCCTTGTCACATGTCTGTGATTTCTCTGCCTTAATCTTTGGAACAGGATATTGCAGATTTGCCAAGCTTTCTCTTGAGCAAGCTTCCCTTTTTCACAGGGAAATTAAAACCACAGCAGGGCCTCCAGCTTTAATTTGGTATTTTATTCCAAACGCAGACTTTGGTGAGCTGAAGACCTAAAGCTCATGACACCCTGTAGTCTGAAGCCCGTGTGCCACATGTAGAAAAACCAAGTTGAGTTTCAACCACCCCCATGCTTGCCGTGGGGTTTACACCCACAGCTTTTGGCTTATCTGCTAGTGGAACAACACCTGCTGGTGAATTGCAATTATTTTTGCCATGGTTATTTTCTGTTCAGGGTGTAACACTGCCCAACCCCTCCAAAACCCTATAGAGCCAAATGACCCTGACAGCGATGGAGAAGCCCGGGGGCCACAGTCTGGTTCCTTCACTCCGAGCAAGAAGCACGGAGGAGGGGGAGGGAAAAGAAAGAAAGAATAAAAAGGCAGCACGACAACGAGAAAATCTACACCGGGATGGTTTCTATGGAAAATATCCCCGGGTTCAGCGGAGCCTGTTGTTAGCAACCAGTGTACACAGCCAGGGCGCCGCAGGCAGAGCGGGGAGATGGATGGGTCGGGGCTGATGATGAATATTCCCATCTCCCAGCCCGGTTCCAGCGGCAGGGATGAGCCCAGCCTCCTCGTCCCTCTGTGGGGAATCAGGAGAGGATTTAGCCTCTTCCTTCAGGGGGAACCCACGACTTGCACAGCGGCAGAGGAGCGACCTCCGTATCAACCCCCGCAAAGTCCAAACCCCCTCCGCAAGTTTCAAGTCAACATCTTATTTCCTTTCTTATCAATTCACAAGGCTCCTCGTTCTTAAAAGATCACACGCACATGGCCGGGCGGAGATGGGGTACGAGCCCCTCAGAGACTCGGGGTGCAGCACTCATCCCCAGAGCGCCAGCGGGGCTGTGAGAGGCGATAGCGCCGGGGAAAGGGAAGAGGGGGCAGCGCCATTACCGCGCCAGGCCGTGCCCTGCCCGCCCGCACGGTCACTCGGCAACGGCGGCGGCGGGAGGCTGAGGAGGGGCCGGGCCGGCCATGGCTGAGGGCAGCCCCAGCTCAGAGGAGCCCAGCGCCGAGCTGGACATGGCTGAGGAGAGCACCAGCCCAGAGGAGCCCAGCGCCGAGCTGGGCACGGCTGAGGGGAGCCCCAGCCCGGAGGGTCTCGGCACCGGGCTGGACACGGCTGAGGGGAGCCCCAGCCCCAGTTCGCAGGTAACGCAGCGGGGCTGGGCAGCGCGGGCACGAATAGCATAGCCCCAAATAGCATCACAGCCCTGCACACGGACCCTGCAAACAGCCTCACATACACACAGACCTGCACTTACCCTCGGGACATACAGACACACACATACACAGACCACCCTGCACACAGAGACATCCCCCCCGCAATCAGCCTCACACACAGAGATCCCCACTGCAAACAGCCTTACGGACACACCTGCACACACAGACCCCCCTCGTAAACAGCATCACACACAGACCCACCAGCACTCACAGACCACCCTGCAGTCAGCTTCACACACAGACCCCTCCATGAACAGCCTCACAAACACACACCCACAGCCTCACACAGACCCCGCTACAAACAGCCTCTCACATCCGTGCACATACAGATCCCTCCTGCAAACAGCCTCACACACACAGACAGCTCTGCACACACCCTGGGGCACAAACACACGTCCTGCACAAGGACTGTCACACACGCACACACAAACATCCCTTGTACAGTGCTTTTATCTCCCTACACACACTCTCCCCACTCACACAGCCTCGCACAGCCCCATGCCTGCACAAGCCATCACACACACTGTGCACATAGAGAAGGTGTCCCTCACCATCACCTACACATCCAGCAGTGTGTCCCCAGCACAGACACACTGATCACAGCACACACTCACAGACATCCACACCTCAGTGGTCATGTGAACACACATCCCTTTCCCAGGTACCTTTTCCCATTTGCTAATTCCAGCCGTTTGCATGCACTCAGTGATCTCTTCCCATTCTGCCTCAGGCTTTAAGCTCTAAACATCCTCATTTTCTTTCCCCAGGACATCTCCCATGTGCTGGCCAGCGCCTTTAAGGACCTGTACACTGGAGATGTTTCTGAAGTGGACATGGCAACAAATTGGATTGAGTCCCAAGGAGAAGACAGTGTTTATCAAGACAGTTATACAGAGGAGCTACAGAAGGTACAAGTCCAAACCAACTCAGAGTTTGGAGCTCTTTAGTTGCTACTTAGATCTGTAAAATAAAATTAAAAGGCAGGTGTTGATCTTAAAATTGAAATTTTAATGGAAATTGACATGAGCACAGTTTCTCACAGAACCTTTCATGTAAGTTAATATTCACCTGATCCTTTGTGATGTTGTTATCTCTAATTGGCTTTTCAGACAGAGTACAACCAGTAAAAGCAGTCGCCCTTTAAATGCCTATTGTACTGGCTGAAAACTTTTCCCTGTACCTGCTGATCAGTGCCCCAGGTTTCTTATCTTGTCATCACTCCAATAAGTGTTGTTAATGTATAAAAGTAGAGGCTGATGCTGGATGATTTGAGCCACAAGTAATTTTTTTTCTGTTTTGTGTCATCATGGAACGACAGTGTTTTAGCAGGCCAGTTGATGCATGTAAAGCAGTGATGTTTTACCAATCTATCTCTGTTTACCTCTCAAAGACAAATAGAAAACATCTGCCTGTAACAGCTCAGATTTCTCTTTATTCACTCATGCCCATGGCAGCTTCTTGCTGAGTATAAGAGCCGACTGATGGAAGCTGACAAAGCAGAAGAGGAGATCATCCAGGCCCAGGCCCGAGCAAAAGCTGAAGAAGAAAGAGTTCTAAATCTCATGAAGGCTGATGCAGGGGAAGATTTCCACAAAATGGGGCTGCCACCAGGTGAGGATTCTGGAATGTTGCTCCCCAGGACATGCTTGTGGTACCTGCAGACCAATTTGGAGTGGTCTGTACATCAACAGAGAAACTTGGAAGGATTGTGTGCTGAGGTTCAAGTAGAGTAACATCTGTTTAACACTGAGAAACCAAACAACCAGGTCATGTTCCAAGTATTAAATTGGAATATGAAGGGTTACCACCTAAATATTACAAGCATACATACCTTGATATATAGCAGCAACAAACAGATTAAATGTTTCTCCAATGGATGCTTAGCTGGGTTTGAACTGAATTTAGAATTGTGGAGATGCATGTCCAAGTTTTAGGATTAAAATACCAGATTATATCTCTATAAAAAATACTACCTGACAGGGATGAGGTGTAAAAACATTACTTTGAATTGATCAAGTTAGTGTGTTTTAAGGGGCTAATATTTTGCTTTTTTTGATTGTCTTTTGTTTGTTGGCTTTACTGTTGCAGTGGCATCCTCTTTTCGGTGGATTGTGGATAATGAACTTCTCAGAAAAAATAATTTAATCTGTCCTGAGGATTACATCACTGAGAAATTACCTCTTGCTAAAGCACCAAAAGGTAACTTTTAAAGCAGAAGGTAATTAGACTTTTTAGAAGACTCTGTAACTGAAGTATTGGAGAATGTAGCAGATCTGAGTATATTTTTATAGTTTTCTGCCAAAGCAGAAGGGACTCTAGTATTTTAAGCATAAAATTCCACTAAGGGCACATTCTCAAATTATAATTGATAAATTCAAAACTACTGAGTTTAGATGTTCTTCAATATGACCTTTAATGGTTGTTGCATATTTGTTTACAGTTCCTTCCATCTCACACAAAAACTCTGAGTGTTCTATCTCTCCCCAATTTCCTTGGCAAAAAGTTGCAACTACATCTTATATACAGTGAAGGGAAGCAGTTACATTAAAGTAAAAACTATTTTCAGTGAAATGAAATTGTATTGTTTATTTGGGGTTTAAAATTTTCCAATTCTGGAAATACATCTGTTTTATTTGCATATGACGATCAATAAGAAAAATATTTTGGACGTTGTCAAGACTTCTTTACTTCTTTTATTTATGTGTGAGCCAAGATAAAAGGTTTTAGGATCATTGAAATGAATTTTTTCAGTCAAGCCAAAACAAACATTTCAGAATAATCAACTTCGTCACAGATTTCAAGATCTGGTGTTCCAAAGTGAAAAATCTCACATCTTAAAGTTGGTGGCAGTTTTGCTGTCTAACCATAGGAACATGGTGGTATATCCTGGTTTTGTCAATTTTCTGACTGTCAGAAGTCCATCATATAGATCTTTTTGTAAACAGAACAGGGCATTCTAAGTCCCACTCACTTGTAAGGTTAACATATTTTCTGGCAGTAATATAACTGTATACAGCCTGTTTAGTTAGTGTTTCTAAAAGCTTTCTTATTAAAGCACTCAGCTTTGTTTGTACAAAATAAGTTATAAATGTAAATTCAGTTCTAGAGGATTTAAACTGTATTTTTGCTATCAACAAGACTGAAAATAAACTCACATACCTATGCTTAGACTAAATAATGTTTTCATGTTTATCATTCTTATTCATGCTTATCATTCATGTTTTCCTCTTACAGAATTAATTTTTTTCTTTGAATTGCAGGAGCGTCAGAGCCTGGATACCTGAAAGGGACACACAAACAACGTGCTTTTTCACTGGACGAGAGTATCTACCTGCCTGGCAGTGTGACAAGTGTGTCTTCAACTCTGTCCTCAACTCCAGACTCCAGCCTCGAGGCTAAAACCATGAGAAAGGTACGTTTTACAAGTTTGTTTCAGTCTGTCTGATCTGTAAGGCCTGTTGCTGTTTCTGCAGCAAAGGGTGAATATCAACCCATTGTTGATTTGACTCCAGTACTTAATTTATCTACTCTGTTAAAAAGGGAGAAACACTGTATTTTATATATAAATTTCCATTGCTGTGTAGCTTTAGTTAGACATGTGCAGCTCCCTTTTTCATCATTCTCAAAATCACTGTGTTCAATGTTGCATGATGCACTCTTGTTTTTCAAAGGACACTAAAGCCTCACAGAAACGAGCTGTGAAAGAGAGTAAGTCCTGGAAAGCAGAGGAAATGCGTGAGTGCCTCTCCAGACTTGAGAAAAGACAGAATTACTTGAAGAACCCACGCTTTTTCCCACCCAATACTCTGCATGGAGGCAAATCTCTTGTAATTTCTCAAGAAAAAGTGGAAGAAATCATAGCCAGAAGAAAAGCAGAAGATACCAAAGGGTATGCAGTGTGTACAGTTTCTGGATTCTGAGCTGGAGAACACAGACCTCCACTATAGAATTGCTGTGGATTTACCCAGAGATATTTGAGCTAAATTTCTTATATAGTCTCTTAATAATAAAGTATGTCTGTATGATACTTTGTTTTTGCCAAAGGAGACATTTTGCAATTTCTCATTTTATCAGTATTTTGAGAACTAGGCAGGAAGATAATGTCTCCTTTTTTTTATCTTTCAGTGATACCTCATTTGTTCCTGTGTTTCTTGCCAATCCACCTTCTGTCTTGTTTTTGTATGATAAAGCTGGGCAGGTTTATGAGGTGAGAAGGTTCTTTGTAGAGAGTTAATTCTACTTCCCTGGAGAATTATGTCCTATCAAGATATACATATTTCACTCAATCTGTAGCCTTTCTGAATTAATAAAAGTCTGAGTTTCTTCTGTATATTGAATTTGTGACCCTTTAACTTCCTTGAAGATACTCCAGTGAAGACTAAATGGGCCCTTCTCAGTCTCTGCTTTGTTTTGGTACTATCTGATTCAGCCTCTATTGAATAAACTGGGATTTTGGGGTTGGTTGTGATGATGAAGTAGTTACTCCTAGAAGTATTTGTAGTACCAGGGAATTGCAGATATTTTAATGAGTGGTGATAAATACAATGGAGCATTTTCTTTTCTTTTTAAATGAAGATGACTGTAGAGTTACGGAACATCACTTCAACAGGTCAACACGTAAGACTTATCCCTCCTTCTACTTCAGTATTTTTCATTTGGCCAGGTAAGAGTTCTTCTTGTGCCTTTAAAATGTTAACACATAAAACATCTAATTTACCTGCTCTAACAGAGATTTTTCAGAGATGTTCTGTTTGGTTCTGTTATCTATAGTGCTCAGTTCTTTATTAAAGGACTTAGGACCATTCACATGCAACTCATAAGCAGATTGAAATGGTCTAATGAGGAATTGAAGAAGACTAAATTAAAGTGTTTGATGTTAATTGGAATGTATCAGTGGAATACCTAGATCGAGTCTTATCCCATATTCATCTAGGAACAGATGTAGTTTCCACTGAAAAAATTAGGAGGAGAGGGCAAGAAATAACACACTTCAGTTGCAGTAAGGAAGGATAGGTTAGAGGAAGGTCAAGAAAATTACCTTTCCTACAATGGGATATCCAGACACTGGGGTAGATTGCCTGAGGAGATTGTGATACCCCAGGAATTGGAGGAATATTTAGAAGAAGGTAGATGCCTCCGTGTAAGCCCTTTTGTCTTGTGGTAAAGCAAAACTGGGTCATGTCTCTAGGTTTCTCCTCACTGTTTTCTGTGTTTATGAGGATTCATTTCAGATAAAGCAATCTTTGAGCTCCCTGGAACATGTGCACATTCCCAGATTGCACTGCCAGGCCTCTTGTGCTCATCCCTTTTTATCAGCTTGATTTAGGCAATAAATGGGGGGAGTTTACAGGCACCTTTCCAGAGGAAGATGTGATCATAAATACTACTGCCAATTTGGGGAGGTTTTAATTTTTTTTAAATTTTTTGCCTTATTTTTTTTTTTTTCTCCTCCCCAAGGAAAATATCCAGGAAAGGGAGGAATGATTGCTCCTGGAATGGCATGCCAGTATACAGTCCAGTTTATTCCTGAGTATTTGGGAGATTATGAAGATCATATATTAGTGGAGAGTCAAGTATCAGAACCTTTTGTCATCCCAGTCCAAGCTAAAGTATCACTTCCAGTATTATCATGTCAGTAGTGTCCAAATATTAAATTTCTCTTAAGTTAAGCAGACTTGGATTTTTTTTATTTGACTGTCTTTAATTTTGTGTCACAAAACAAATGTGGAAAAAATTGGCAGTGCAGTTTCTACATTTTGATATCTATCTCATTTTCACTTATCATAGATTTATTAGTTACTAAAATGTAATCCTGTTGAATTTTTCCTCAATTATTTGTTCTTGCCATCTTAGGCTCTGTTTTTTCACTGTATTAGAGGAGTGAGTAGGAGCCACATCTCTAGGTTTGTGTTTTGTTGATTCCTGAACTCTCAATTGTAATTACTAATTCTAAATAGTATGGAATTATGATTTAATTATAATTATTTGATGCTATTAATTAATATTCATGGAAAGTGAAATTAATTATATATGGATCTGGTATACCTGCACCTCTCAGATATCTAACCTCAACTATAACAAACAGGATTACTTTTGCAAAAATTTGCTTTGATTTTCTGTAAATTCACCTTTCCCGTTACACTGAGCTTTTCTAAAAAAATCACCTTACTTTTTATCATTCAATAATCTTTAAGGAGGAAAGATCATCTTACATCATTAAATTGTAAGATGAATGTAGAAATGTACATCTCACGCTGTCCAGCTTCCAAATGGAAAGAATTTGAGGGGGTTTAGGATTGCAAAACCTGGCACGTTCACATGCAGTAATGTCTGTAAAGAGTTATTTAATCAGCAGCCTTTGCTGTCTCTGGAGTCTGATTCTCTGTGTTACTGGTTGCAGTGCCTGACATTATAGACTGTGGTGCCTGCCTTGTTGGAGGAGTAAAAACAACAGCAACTTTGTGCAGAAATGAGGGAGTTAGGACTGGGAAGTTCTCCATAATGCCAGAGAAAGCCTGTCCAGCTCCTGATTCCGGGGTGAGTGATTAGAAGGGAAACACTGGACCCAGCATGGTGCAGGTGCCCTGCTGTGAAGGCCTTTGGAGCCAGTCATGGTGTATTAGCACAGAAGTCATAAGGTCTTGCTGGAGACATCTGCATTGTGCTATTCCTTCAGGAATTCATCTTTATCCTCAAGACCAATCTCCCTGGATGTTTGTGCCTTCTTCTTGTGCTCTGGCTTGCCTTTGGAAGAGGTTGTCTTGCTCAGGGGAGAGGTAAACTGAGGTATAGATGAGGGAAAGGAAAACTGGCTCAAACTTTAACCTTGCCCTTAAAGCAAATAGAAATGCTGTCAGTTGTAGCATTGCTTGAGGTAATTTCCTCTCCCTCCTCACCAAAGATATCCCTTACTGACCTTGCTGCTGCTGTAGACACAGCAATCCACTCCAGCCCTGCTCTGTCTTTAGCTCCCCATCACAAAGCAGGGCCTTAGTGAAACAGAAAAAGGGGATAAAATGGGACAGGTAGACTGGCATTTTTGGTGCTGGAGAAAAAGCAGATGGGCCAGGTTGTCCCTCCAGAGACTTCAGAGTTTCAACTCAGAGTTTTAAGCATGGAGAAACTGACAGAGCCCCTCTCTCAGGCAGAGCTGTTCTATGAAAGGAAATGAGTATTAGGGCTTCTGACACTGTCATTTGTCTTCAGAGACTGCACTTTCCTTCCTGCTTTCATCAAGGTCATTATAAAGCAGGGAGTATTTTTTTTTCTAATTAAGCCATATTTTTGAGCCACATTCTTTTGAGATGTGTGAAAATAAGTATGGTAAGAGGTAAAACAGTGATGATGTGGTATACTGCCTGTTTCAGGTAACCCTGTATTTTAAAGACAACAACCTGATAAATTAAAGTTATTAATCTTTTTTTTCTCTTTTTTTTTGTTTTAATACCTTAGGTGGCTGTCACTGCTGATTTTGTGATACAGGATCCTTTTGGGATCCAGCCTGCAATTTTGGAACTAGCTCCAGGGCAGAGTGCAACAGTAGAGGTTAGTGCCAAATGCTATAGGAAGTTTTTTTACTTTACCAGATAAATTAACAAGCAAGATCATTTTAGAAGATCTGGCCAGGCCTTCCAAGTTTGGGTTTGTGTCAGCAAAAAATGACTCTGACTGTTTCCTGCAAGTGTAAGTTTTAATTATTAATCACTAAAACTGTCCTTCAGGGAATATTTGCAAATTGAAGTGTATTACTTAGGGGAGAGAAATCAATTACAGACCTTGCTATTTCCCTTCTCTCTTTCAGGTAGTGTTTTTCCCTTATTTGCCTGAAGCCTCACAGCAAATATTCACCATTTTGTGTGACAATTATCCAATCAGTTATGTTACAGTCACAGGTTTGTTTCTAGCACCTTTCTCATTCTGTAGATATTCAGATAATGTGAGTGCTGGTTGATGGCCTGAAGTGATGGTAACATTTTATGTCATTGGATTAAGCAAATACTGTGTCCCCTGATGGCACTTTTTCTGTGTTGTTATTATTGCTCCTTCCCAGTGCATGGAATACATTGGATTCAGAAAACATTGAGCTCTTAACCTCTTTTTTTGGTAGGCAAAAATCCAAATGTAAAATGTCACCAAAAGGCAGAAAAGAAAAACAGTTGCCAGGTGCAACTCATCTCTTTTAGTTTTCTATCAATAAGATAACTTGACAAACTATGAAACATCAGGTGCAACAGGGCAGAAAAGAACCACATTTGGGGCACGTCTCACATGAGGGTGTTCAGGAGAGGTAGGCAGTCTTTGGATTAGCTAATGAAACCAGTTCAAATTCCTGTAAATGTTAGTGCTTGTACTGTAATGTAACTGTGAATGCTGTAACGTGAAGCTTGCCTTGTAGTCTGTTGAATCACTTTATCACAGGTATTTACTTTAGGTTTTTTTAATACTTCATTCGTTGCTTATTCTAATTTTAATTTTAATTTATTGCTTATTTTATTTTTAATATACTGCTCAAAACATCTGGGAGCCACATTGTCAACCACTATAAACACCCTGCTCCCTTCAGTGAAACAATGCTGATGTGAGCTGAGGCTGTGGCCCTGAAATCCCTATTTGTGAACCCCTGTCTGGGATAAACTTCATGAACAGAAGGTCTCTATTGATACGTACTGATAAACAAAGAACATCAGGAAAATATTGTACAATTAACACATTGGAGTTGTGAAACTTGAGGAAACACCAGATACATCCAGTAATGGCCATTACTGACATTTGCTATTGATGATATGAACTATGTTAATAATCACATGGTAAACAGCAATACCTAATTATTTCTTCAAGGAATTGGAGAGTTGGTTGCTCTGGAGCTTTTGTTTGTCACGGGTGGAGAAAGCAAACCTGAGCTGGGGGAAGCCACTCACGTAACAGCACAGCACCTCATACGATTTGGGCCCCAAAACCCTCACACCACTGAGGAGAAGATACTGGTTATAAAGAACTCCACGTACGTAGCTGCTATTAGAGTAATGCTCTGCTGCAATCTGGGCATACTGGTAGGGATCTCATTTGTCATATTCTGCTTTCTCAGACTTGAAAAACCTTCATGTCATTGATAAACTTTGTGCAGAATCTTTGCTTCTTTTTGCTCCACTGTTTGGTAATTAAGGTTCAAGGAATGTTGTACATAGATCAAGCATTATGGCAGCCATTAGCCAAGGTCAATATATTTGCTTCAGTAGAGGTAAATCTACAAAAAAAAATCATAAATGCAGATGGTTGCAGGAAATATTTACAGGGTGATCCAGGTGAGATTTATCTAACTTTACATGTCTGCTATATGTACTTATGCAACTGAGCTAAGTACTCTTTTCCTTTCATAGTGCAGGGAAGAGATGCTTCCAAGGATGCAATTCTGATTGTAGACATCTCCCATAGAAAACTCATTATACATCCTGGACTCCATTGGTTTTCCATTGATTAAAATGGGAGCCCAATGTAATTAATGCACATTAAAACTCTCACATGCTTCCTACTATTGAGTCCTAACAGATTTAAATATAATTAAATTCAATTTGAAGTCAAGGAATTCAATTTGAAGTCAAGGAATGTGTCCTTATGGACAGTTACACCACACTGAACATAGTGACATCCTGATTTTGCTCAAAATCAGTCAGACTTTAACAGAAATACACTTGTGCATGACTGCAGCAGTGAGAGGCTGCAGACCATCAGAGCAGTGAGGAAGTCAGTGCTGCTTTTAGGTACATCAATGTAAATTGCTACTTGCTACAGTGAATATCTGGCAGTTGGTTTTGTGGCCTGGAAATCACACATGCCTAATGCCAGAACAGGCTGATGTTTGGGTAAAGAAAGTGTGATTGATGAACTGGATATTGTAAACTGACAAAGGATGTGACTGCCAATTTCCACATTTTCTCTGTGCTGTAATCACCACACCAGTCCCTGCACATCTGGTGTCAGTGTTTGTCTAAAACACAGCTGGCCAGGCTGAGAGTAAACTCCACAGAAGCAGGGAAAAGAAACCTTCCTTCTGCTACAGAAAGTGATATAAGAAATTGTAAATGTCCAGTTTTATTGGTGATACTTTCAAATTCCAGTGCCCTTCCTCCCCCTTCCTAAGGCAGAATTTTTGAGGTCAGCATGAGCAAGGTTCTCAAACCCGTGAAGACATTTCATGGAATACACTTCTGCTGAAGCAACCTTGTTAAGCAACCTTTTCTGGATTGCAAGGAGTGTGGCAGAGCCATGGCTATAATTCTAGCTGGAGCCATTGTGTTTGTTGACATGTTAAAGACCACATCTTGCACTTGGATTAAATTCAGAATGTGATGTAGGTCGTCAGCAGTGATCCAAGGCAAATGTACTGGTGTCAGCAGGAATGGTCCTGTTCATCCCAGATCCTTGAAAGAATTGTAGTTTTCTAAAAGCTGGATTACATGACAAGTTCAAATAAGGCGAGAAAGTGTTAAGATATCTTGCACATTTATATAATTGAGTTTCACATGTTATTAGCATGTTCTTTGTATGATTTATATCCTCTGACTCTATGCTGCCTCATCAGCTTTGTGGCTCACAAAGACTGGTAAGTCAAACCCCTGTAATCTGTAAAGAGAGGAATTTCCTGCATGGAAAAAGGATCTGAACATTTTCTTAATATATTTTACTCAAAAATGCCTGATTTTTTAATCACAGCTTTTTTTGTTTTTTATTGACTTCTTTGCAGCCATGTAGAACTTCCCTTCTTCTGGCAGATAACAAAGCCTAATCTGAAACCATTAATACCAGAAGAAACTGCAGACTTCACAAAGGTCAAATACAATCAGGACACAGAGTCAGCCTTCTCCCTAAATCCTGAGCAGGGAGTTTTGCTTCCCTGTGCACATCATGAGTTTATTCTCACTTACACTCCACAGGAGGTATGGCTCATGATTCTTTCCTATCTGCAAACTCCAGCTGTGTATTTTTATGCAAGTCATAAAATCCTTGCTGTGCAACTTTTCTAAATTAAATTTAATTAGCTGGTACTATGCTCTGATAAACAATGTTCAAAATGTAGAAAGTTACTGAAAGAAAACATGTTTTGACTGCAAAATGTGAGACAGTTTCTGATCTCATGTAATTTTGGGGACTGGCTGGACACAGTTAATTTTACGCTGAAATTGTGGACACATCCTCATAGCTGCAGCTGTGCTGGCTGGTGAAGTTACCACCCTCACCCCTCTATCAGCTCCTCCACCAGCTCCTGACCCTTCTCCCTCTCCTTAGGGGACGTGCCTTGTGCCTACTCCAGCCTAAATAAGTTGGTTAACAAACAGTGATCATTTAAACTGTTTCCAGCTGTAGTTTTTTTGGCCTGAAATGGATCCTATGAACAGCTGAGTGGTGAATTCAGGGGATAGTAGGAGCCTTTGGCAGAGGAATGCTGTGTCCAGCTGTGGGTAAAGAGGGGTGCAAGGATGTTGGAATGCAGTTGTCCCAGGGACTGTTCTCTCAGTTTCTGCCCCCCATCCCTGTAAATAAGGAGCATGAGCTCACTGTATTTAGAGAAACTTGATCCAGAGAAAGCCTAAGAGTGGGAATGTCCCATGCTGTGTTGATTGACAGACATAAGAAATATCTCTGATATGTATGGAAGAGAAACTATGTGGCTTTTTAAAAATGATTAGTTAATAGAATATATATAGAATTAAAATACATATTGAAATTATTATCTGTCAACAAATAAATGAAGCTTTTGCAAAGCCCTTCAGATTTAAGGCCTGTTTCTTTGTTTCTTTTTTTCCCCCTCCATTAGAATAAAGAAGGCATTCTCTTCCAGTGATGGAAAAGTCGTGTTTCTTACTCAAGGTCAGATTGATGGTCAATTAAGCTGAATACTCTGGAGCAGTTAGAAGAAACTTCTCAATTAGTACAGCAGTACTGAGCTTAATTTGGGGAGCCTTTGCAGATGCTTGTGTGTAGTATGCAATATACAAGGGAAATAATAACAGGCATGTCAAAAATGAGTATTTTTCTTGGAACCATACAGCATGAGCTCAGAATCTGGCTTAATGTTTTGCAGTCAAACATGTTTTCTTTTAGTAACTCTAGAGTTTGAATATTGTTTATCAGAGCTTAGTACTCCAATGATGATCATTCATCCTTTACATGTAAACCACTTTTCCATCTTTTTTTGATCCTCAACGTAACTGATTACTTGACACTAAAATCCTTCTCCCCTTCATCTGTGCAGCTGAAGAGTTACCACAGTGTGATTCAGATGGTACTGAGGGACATCCCAGAATCACCTTGGTAAGCTGAGAAACATTTCCCAGTAAGATATGTAGCCACAATTTATCTGTGCTATTACATTAAGTTACTGGGATTTTTCTTCTTTCTGGTGATGATGGATTGACAAGCATAAAGAATATTATCTGCACAAGGAGTTGTGGTACAAAGAGCATCTCTGATATCCTCCCCCGTGCCTGGACACATGCCTGGCCCTCGCTTTTTCTCTCTTGGAAAAAGATAATACTGTCATTTTGTCTGTTTATTTTCCAGGGTTTCCTGTTACTACTCTTTGTCTCAGCAGTCTGTGACTTAAATACTTGCTCATGGACACACTGGGACAACTAGAGTACCTTAAAGAATAATGAAGTTTCTAATTGTCCCCAGCTGAGCTAATTGCACACAGGCAGTTGAGAAACTTTAGATGGTTATCAGTTCTGATCTGGCAATAAAAAGACAGGATCCAATTTAACACCAGCTTATCATATTTAATGATTCTACCATATTTCCTCCCAAAGTTTAGTAGAAGAGGGGATGCTCCAAAACATCCCAGAATGCAGAGCAGAGGATGTAATAGGATTGGAAATAGAAGTTAAAAGATCAACAGAACCCTTTCATCTTCTTCTGGAACCATATGCTATTATTGTCCCTGGAGAAAACTTCATTGGTGTAAATGTCAAGAAAACATTTAAGGTTTGTGTGCTTTTGACTTCACTGTTGTCATGTTTTGTGTCACTAGATGTCATAGGTGTTATTAGAAGATATCAGACAGTCAGTATTAATTTAGTTTTTCTGGTATGTTTTTAAAGGAGGCCGTGACTCTGGGAGGGTCTGCACTGAAATGCCCTACCCAGCCTGCTCAGCCCTACTCTCCAGGCAGCAGCCTTTGTTCCTTTCTCATCTCTCCAGTTTGATACCACAGAGTTTGACCTTTCTCAATGTTTTTCTGGGTCACTAACCTGTTGCTTATCACTTTGTCACTCCTGTAGTGTAGACGTTTTCCAGCTGGGAGGAATAGTCAATGGATGGTTAAATTAGTTCATAACAGAGGCGCTGTTCATGCAAAGAACTACAGGAAGCACAGAAGAGCTACAAAAATCACATATGCTGCAGCTTACTAGATGTTATTCTTTCCTGCAGGTTCTGGTAATTTCTCTTTGGCCATTCTGGGAGGGAATGCTGCTGCAATTGTCCACTCACACAGCATCCTTTTCACTACAAATCAGGATCCTTTTGATCTTAGGCTCACTTGGGAAAAATAGGCCTGTTAGCAAGAGCCAGGCAGGAAGACATTTTCCAGTTAATGGTTTTCCCATTTTTTTCTTAGAGATTCTGCTAATAAGCATTTGGTTTTATGATTTCTCTTCCTAGAACTTATTTTTTCAATATAAGGCAGGCATTTCATACTTCCCAGTAATCCAATATAGCTACACATGTGATAGGGGTAATTAAGCCACTTACTGATGATACAACAACATCCTTTGCAATTTCCAATTATTTTTTTTAGTCTTAAAAAGATAAGAATTTGAACTGTGCTTAGAGATAATTGTGCTTCAGAGAAAAAAGTTATTTGCTGTAATTAAGAAATAATATTTTGACTAGATCTGAAGAGCAGGCCAAACATTTCAAGATTTCCCTTACAAACAGAGCCTTTGACAAAAAAAAAGATGCACTCAAAAGACTTGCAGTTTAAGTTTAGAAAGTCTGTTCCATTTTTGAAAAATGGGAGGAAAGTTTAAGAGTTTCAACTATGATAATGTTCTTGGAATGAATTGTTAATGGATTTTCTTCAGGTTTGAGGGAACACCTTCACCCATGTGAAGGAGACACTGTGTTAAAGAAATGGTGACTCACAAAACCTAGTTTGCAGTGCATCAGTGCTCTCAGCAAATTGGCTTGTTGCTATGAAAGGTTAAAGTGCATGAATTGTCTCATTGATTTTAATTGTTTCAGCTGTGGAACAACAGCAAAACACTGATCAAGTACACATGGGAGACAATCACGGCCTGTGTGATCATGGAAGTTGAACCTCATACTGGTGTCATAGGTAAGGTTTCTGGGACTTGAAAGCATCAATTAATGAAAGAAATTACAGTAATTGATTATATGAATTTGTGACAAGTACAGAGCACTATAATGCAAAATGAAAAAATACCTGATCCCCAGCCCTCTGGAGCCAGCAGGAGACTTAATTTGATTCCAGAAGCTTCGGTAACATGCTTGCAGCAGGTGGTTTCTTCACAAAAATGTGAGACAGCAGCCTGATATTTTCTCTTCTAGATGTGAATGAATGCTGTGAATTTGTACTGGCAATTTCTGGAAGCAAACCTGGGGTCATCAGCTGTAACCTGCAGTGTCACGTGGAGCTGTGTCCAGAGCCGGTTGTGCTGCATGTTGAGGCTGCTTTTAGGGTAAGGGACAGTTTAGTCTTGCAAGAGGATGAGCTCTGTGGCCTGGCCATTGTCCAAATAAAACTTTTTTTTGCCTCTCAATGGCTTGAGAAATCTGAAGTAGTTACAAACAGGAGTTATTTTTGCTGAAGTGACTATTGAGTCAATGTTGATACTCCCACGCTACTCAGAATTTTTCTGCATTACACAGTGCATTTGCTTTCTGATATTCTCTGTGAAATCAAATGGTAATCCTAGATAATAAATGCTCCTTAACGAGGCAGTTCTGGCAGAAGTGTCCATTCTGATGTCTGTTTCCTGGTGTCCTAGGGTCCATTTCTTTGTATTGATGTTCCATCACTCCGGTTTGGTTTGGCTAAGCAGGGTGAGACTGTGTCAAGAACCTTTGAGATTAAAAATCTGTGTCAGGTACCAGCACAGTGGAGGATGCAAGAAAGCCAGGTTTGTCTAGCTGAAAGGAATGAAGAGGTAAGTCACTGCTACAGCTGGCTGTATTCCCTCCTTAGCTATTTTATTCCTTCTTCTTAGGAGTTAAAATATTTCTTCCAGCTACCGGAATTTCTTAATTTTTGTGACTTCCTACAAAACTAGTCCTTCACAGTTTCCTAAGTACATGAGTTCTTTAGAGATTAAATGCTTCTTTACAATTTTTCTCTATTTCCATTTATTACAAATCCCCTGCCAGCCTGATCCAAGGAGATAAGGAGTATTTCCTGAATGACAGTGATTTCAGCTGCTGCTGATATAAATAAGAAGTTAAGGCTTTAGTAGAGCTGAGACTGCTGAACACTCCTCCAACACACCTACATCAGCATTTGGGATGAGAATTTGAGCCCCCACTCCTCACTGATGCTCTTCCTATTTCCATTCTTCCAACCCTCCTTCCTCTCCCTTCTGTCCAAGAACCTTTCCCACTTGTGGCACCTTGCTGCTGCCGATTGCTGAGGCTGATGGCTTCTCCTTCATGTTCCCTGTCACACCATGCACAGCCGACCCTGCTGTGCCCTTGGCTCTGAGTACCCTTCTCTCAGAAGCAAAGTCCTGTCTCCTTGTGCAGCCAGGCTTTCACAAAGCTGGCGTTGTGCTTCCTGACATCAACCCAGGTGGGACTCGAGGGACAGAGAGAAAGGACGCATCTGAGGCAAAATTAGACACTTAGAAACCCTAATTAGGTTGTGTGGCTTCAACATTTTACTCTTGCTTTACACATGTCAAAAAACTTTCTGTTCCCTCTCTCCTCTGCCAGGTATCCCCCTTCACCATCGAGCCATCAGCTGGAGAAATACCTCCTTTGGGTCTGTGCACAGTTTCAGTTCAGTTCACATCATTGCAGTGCCAGCGTCTCCAGACAGTGCTGGAACTGGAGGTGGAAAATGGAGAAGGAAGGTAAGGAAGAAAAGCAGCACTTGCTTCGTTTTTCCTCACATTCACATCTGGTTTTCACTTCAGGTAGTTTTCTCTCCTACAACAAAAATATAAGCTCAGAGTGGGGTTGTGTAACCTATCAATGAACTATCAAATTTCTAATATTGCTAAATAAACATAAACATCATTCTTCCCATCATGCTGTTTTATGTCTAGCACGTTTCATTAACAATAACAATGGACCATCTGTGTGTTTATTTCCAGTCATCTTCCTGTTTTTGTTGAAGTTCAGACCCCCCAAGTGTGCCTGATATCTAGTAATCTAGTATTCACTGAAATTTATACTGGAGTTCCTGCCAAAGCAACCAGTAAACTTTTTAACCAGACACTGCTGCCAACAAAATACTTATGGGGAAAGGTAAATACTCTTCTAATGGGTGAAACATACAGCAGGGATGGGAATTGCAATTGTATTTGTAGAAATACAAATAATGACTATTCCTAAAAGCTTTTCTGATGTATCTTTTGAGTAGTCATTGCTGTTTACTGGCTTGGGAGCAGAACTTCAGCTTTAGAGCAGCCTTTATGAAAAGATTAACTACCAGTTGATGTCAATATGTTCTTATGTCTGTGGGTGCCTGAGAGAATGGGTGAGCAGATGTGAGGGGTTATAGGATGTAAGCTACCAGAGTATTAAACAAAGTGCCCTGGCAGTTTAGGGTTTGCACTTAATTTAGTAAAACAAAGAAATGATGGTGCTTTTGGATTGTGTCTGAATTTTGTTTAAATTTCACCTTCTGACTAGAATTCAGCTTACAGAGTAGGAGCCCTAAATTTAGTGTCAGTATTTCAGCTGTGGTCTGAACTTTATTTTCAGTCAATGGAAATTTTTCAGTGCCTTGGTCATTCAGATCTACTCTGACATCCAGGGTTCAGCTTAGTTGCCTATATAAAAGCACTCAGTGCCATCCAGGATGTTCCTCAGGTGCCCAAGGGATCCCAACAGAGCATATGGATGGTATGGGACCTACAGGAAAACACTTTTGAGCATCTGGAGCCTAGGAAGAATATCTACAGTATTTTTTTCCTGATGTGTTCATATATACAACTTGAGTGGAAGCCCTGGGTACATTCCATGTACCGCTGGTCACTTAAGGAAGGTGCCAACACCAGGACTGTCTCTTCCCCACCTCTGTAGTGAGAGAGGTGTGGCACAGCTGGGCTCCTGCTCTGATATCAGATAGGTTGGCTTCACCCTGGAAAGGCTTGTGACTGAGAGAGGGATGACAGTGACTCTGCTCCCAGCCCAGCAGCCACAGCTGGGCACCTGAAGTTACCTGGAGTGAATGTAGGCGTGAGGATCTTATCACCCATGGGGAATTGTAAAACCAATCTTAACAACTGTAGGTGTTGCTGCCTGAAAGTGCCCTAAGCCTGAGATTAGCTTGGTCTTTTTAGACTTCTGTGATGTGAAGACATAATGTGAGAGAATCAGCATGAGCTCAATGTCCTTTCTGTTTGGCAGCTCATTGGAAGTCAGGCAGCTTTGTGCTCCGTCATGGTCTCCCCTGCCAGTGGCATCTTAGGCCCAAATGAAGAGAAGGAGTTCTGCATAGAGCTGTCAGCTGACACTGTGGTAAGTTTACAAACTGATACACTTTTATAAAACAGCAACACTGGCTTGTTCATCTCGCCTCCATCTGGCAAAAGGAAGGAATTCTATGTGTGAAACCACATGCTCTTTTTTCCCTACAGTATCTCTGAAATGGCTTTGCTTTAGAGGTACCACAGTTGAAGGCAAGAACTAAAGAAGTGCACGTGGTGTGCAATTTCTACCCTGCCTCTTTATATCTCAGCTGTTCCTGTTTTCTTCCTTTCTTGAAGTCCTGTACACTTGCTCTTAATGCTTATCACTCCTCTTGGAGCATACAGATCCTCACTTTGGATTATCTGGAATGATATGGAGCAGAATGGCATATATTAAAAAATACTTTTGATTTTCTGACTGCATCTAGGCTCATGACATTTTGATATTTGAAAACTTAAAAGGGGCTCATGGGACTGAGAGTCTGCAAAATACAGGGGCAGAGCTTACAAACTCCAGGAATTCAGGAACAGACTTTACAAGGGCATTCAAATAGCTGAGCTAATGCAGCTAAATACAGTATCTTCCTATAGATATGGTGTTTTAGTTCCCATTACAGTTGCTGGAGACCTAGGTTTCATTTATTTGCTTAAAAGTAGGTGTTCAGTACTAATATAGTTAGTATTTAAAAATTAGGTGGATGTGGCATTTGGGAACATGGTTTAGTGGTGGCCTTGGCAGTGCTGGATTAAAGTTTGGACTTATCTTAGAAATCTTTTCCAACTTAAATGATTCTGTGATTCAATACTTGGAGTATAGGAATTGTGTCAGAAATCAGTAATGGAGCAGTTCTAGGCTCACAGACAGCTGCAGGTACAAAGCTGAGAAACAGCCACAAATTTTTACCTCAGTACTGCCTTCTAAGCAGCTCCAATGCTGCAGAAAATGCACTGAAAACAATTCGGTAAAAC
Organism: Aleadryas rufinucha; assembly: GCA_013397815.1. Classification (NCBI taxonomy): domain Eukaryota; kingdom Metazoa; phylum Chordata; class Aves; order Passeriformes; genus Aleadryas; species Aleadryas rufinucha. Next base: position 78,316 of record VZTH01005071.1, read on the forward strand.
TTCTCACAATTCTATTGTTCTGAGTTTAATCTAGGGAAGTTTACACATTTTAAAAAAATAAATATCCTAAAGAGGCTGCCTTTCCTCTCTGATATGTGCTTCATTCACAAGGAGACTTGATTCTTTGCTTTTCAGGGTGAGCTGAAAGACCTTACCCTTTCCTGTAGCATAGAAGACATGGCTGAACCCCTCTTTCTGAGCATTTCTGGAGAGGTGAAGGGACTACATGTCATCTACTCAGTACCTTGTGACAATGGAGTTGCCAGGTATATCTGACCAATTTTTATTTTATTTTTCTAATATGTAGCATGATTACTGTATTTTGGAACATGCTCATGTTTCTATTTTTTCATATAAATAAATATGTCTTTAATTTGGCAGGTTGGCATGTTATACATGATAAAAATTTTATCCCAAATAAATCCTTACATGGGTAGAAGTGAGCAAATGAAAAGCAGGAAATGCTGATGACAAAAATCATAGACTGCATGGTCCTTTTACACTGGGCATCACAACCACATTGCATGTTGCACATTTTTACATCTCCTGAAATCATCTGTGGCATAAGAAAATGCGACACATGTCTAAATGCTGATTTTATTTTTTCTGGCAGTGGTAAAGGACAAATGCCACAAAGGCCACGTGAGCTTCTTTTGGACTTTGGGTCTGAAGTTGCATTCAGAGATGTTGTAAAGCGTCAGCTGATCCTTACAAATCCCACTAGAATCAGTGCTCCATTCACACTGGAAGCTGAGTATTTTAGTGCCTCTTTGCTGCCTCCAGAACCAGGAGCCTGCCCGTGAGTCTTGCTGTTCTGCATAATGACTCAAATACTAATTTAGGTCTGGATTAAACCTGAAATCACATTTGTTTTTTTCACGCTCTTCAAGCTACCTGGTGAAAAGAAGGGGACCTGTGACAGAACATGCAGCCAGAAAAGCAAAGTCAGGTATGAAAATAGCATTTAATTCCTTCAGTGGAGAGAAGGGGAAAGCCAACTGACTGCCATATTTAGCACTAAATGTGCCACTCAAGCACATCTTTTCACAGTTGGAGTATCTGGTGAAGTCCAAACTGTTAAATTACTTGGTTCCTCAGTTCATTCCTGAGTTTGAAAGCCCACATTGTATAAGAGTTAGGTCAGTCTCTCTCTTCCCCTTCTGCTTTTTTCTCTTTTCTCCTCCCTTTCTTTCTCTCTCTTCTTCATCTTTTTCTTGCAAACAGCAGTATGAAACAAAGTTGGTGATTGTGGTGACAGTTCACTCCCAGAACACTCCCAGCACACGGGATGGATGACATGCAGAACGTTTGGCTCCTTCTCTCCTACCCAGTTTCCCAGTACCACTGCAGCAGGCTTTTCTCCCTCAAACCCTTTACCATACCCTCCCCACTGTGGAAAGCTACAGCACAGCCCATCTGTCATTTATGATGTGTTGTACTGAAAAATGATAATATTTAGAGCCACATGAGACCGAGGGAGGGAGGAAATGGGAGCAAAATGCTGTGAAGTGTGGATGTGTCTTCTGTATCCAAAATAAAACTTGCACATATTGGTACCTTGCCACAGAGTTTGGTATCTGTTACACAGACAGAGCTTTTCAGCTGTTGAATTAGTGCTCAAGATTGGAAAAATGCTGTTCTGACAGATTCCATGCAGGCCTAGGTGACTCAGAATGTGGAAAGGCTCTGCTCTTTGTAATTAATTCTTTGCATGGAAGAGCACACAGAGGTAAACAGGCAGCTGCTAATGGAACAATAAACAGTCAACACAAATCCCAGCCTGTTTTTCTCAAATTGAAAATGTGTTTTCATGTAACCAGTTAGTGCCTTGCATATCCCAGAGTCCTGGATCAGGTTGTTGAAAGGGAGTCCTGCTATAAAATATTCTGGGCAAGCACTAACTCAAAAAAACAGAGTAAGACCCACTGCAGAAGGGAACTTGGGTAAAGTGGTATAAATGTGAGCTGTGTAAATGATCCCAGGGTATTTTTTTTAATCAGTGAAGTTAAGCTGATTAATAGTAACTAAAACCATGATCCTATGTGTTCTTTGTAAGACTACCTTTGTTCCATTTCCTTAAAATTCATGAAATGCTTCTTTCTGTGCTCCTTCAGAGTATGCAGCAGCACTGCTGTCTCAGGGGAAGGGAGCAGCTTTCTATATACAACCTTCCACAGGAACTCTGAAAGCTTTCCAGCAGCTCACCATAGAAATAGCAGCTTACAACAACATGTGGGGAGAGTACCAGGATAATCTTGTCTGTAAGGTAGGTGGGGTTTTGGTTTTACCGTGGCAGATTTTACACCAATTATATTCCCCAGATGCCTTTCTGTTAGAAAGACTTTTTCGGTTTTTTAGGACTTCTGTAAAAATTCAGGGTGGATCTTGCTATGCCACTACCTCCAATGACATGTAAGGAACAATTGTTTAGTTTTGGGGGGACATGTTTATTCCTTGGGAGGTTTTCATGTGCCTTGAAAATGACTGGAGTAATTTTGATTTATAACATCTGTTTGGGAGCTGGCCAGTGCACTGCTCTGCTCTACCAATACCATAGGTTGTGTTGTGTGGAAAAGCAGCAGGAAAGCTGATAAATGCATGAGGTATTGCATTCTCCTGCTGAGAAGAGTTGTTGTTAGCATATGAATTAGAGGCTGTCAAAAGAAACTAGTCAAAAATATTTGAAAATCCAAACAGTTTGCAAAACATAATCCTATAACACAGAGAACTAAGGTGTTATCTTGATTCTAATAGCAACAATTCATTTTAATAGGTGGGAGACTTACAACCTAAATTAATTCCTATGCAAATGACTGTGAAAGGCTGCCCAATCTTCCTGCAGGTGACAGGACCACAACCAGAGCCACCCATTATCAGGTATAGTGCAAAATACTGTCAGAGAAATCAGAGAATTAAATACCAATGGACTGCAGCCAACAAACACACCTGTTCCATCTTGTGATATAATGAGAAGGTCAGCAAAGTGGCTGTCAAAGTACAGTGTCTGCTTCTAGAACATCAATACATTTGTCTCTGCCAACACAATTAGAAAATAATCTGCACACGAGGCTGCTCAGGTTTGCCAGCAGTCGCTGCTCTGGGCTTGCAGTCGTAGAGTTTCACCCAGTGCAGCCTCATCTGGCTCTGTGGAGATGGAAACTGGCACATGGTGGTAATTCTCATCCTTCACAGCTCATTTCTCCCTGGCCCTTTATCTGGAGCAGGAGAAATGCAGCCCTGAGGTCAATAGTGGCAGGGGAAGGTTTAAACCCTCTCATACAGCAAGTGGCATCTGCACCTCGGGATGAGGGGTAAGGGCTGGTTTATGGGGAGCACAGCACTGCACGTGGTTACCCTGAAATGTCTGAGACAACTTAAAAACTGGGGGGAAAAAAGAGACTGATAAGATAAACCAATGTTGTACTTCACAGTGTAGGCCGTGCCTTACCTGAGAGCCAGTCCAGTGCAGCCGGATTTGTTTTCACTTTTAAACAACTCTTGAGTGATTTCAGACACTTCTGTGCCCTGCATGTACTGACAGCAAGGTTCCCTGTTCAGGTTTGGCACTCAAGTCTCAGGAGGGTCCCCTGTCCTTCGGAGGGTCCGGCTCAACAATCCCACTCCCTTTGGTAAGGATGATTTTTTGTACAGCAAACATTGACAATTTCATTGGGGTCCTTATGAGAATAAAAGTAGAAGGACCCATTAACATGTTAATTAACAGGCCTACTTGTTTCCTAATGAAGGTATTTTAGCAAAAATAATGATAGTATATAAGAGAGTGACTCAGTGTGTGGCTATTATGCAATTGCACATCCTATCCTGGTGGAGCTGGGTTTTCCCCTCATTGAAATGGTGGGAATTCAAGATTTTCCATCCTGTTTTTATGAAATTCTCACAACATGAACCCTGGTCAATCAGATGTGCTACCTGCTTCTTACTGGCATCATCTGGCTTGTCTGTTTAGCCTTTTTAGATCTTGAGTGCAATTTTAAGCTCTTCAGAGCAAAGTCAATCACCTTTTTTTTTTTTTTTAATTCTACTAAATCCATTTGCTTAAACAAAATACTCATAATTTATTTTAATTATCGTTTAGGACATAGAAAGTGGCCAAACTATAGCAAGATCTTGAATCATTTTAGTTTACAGCAAACATGGGAGAGTTAAGAAATATGCTTTAATACAAATCCAGTTGCCAAACACGAATTTGTTACTTGATATTCTGGTTCTCTGGTACCACCTAAGCCATGAGTCCTCTCACTGACTAGAAGTAATTGTCCTTTTTTCCTTTCCCATTCAGACATCCGCCTGGACTGGGAAATTTACAACCAAGAGCCAGATGATGAAAAGCTGGTGGACCTGTTGGTGCTGTTTGGAGACCCTTTTGCTCCTAAGGACACGGCTGGAAGAGAGGCTGCATCAAGTGGTAGCACCTCCGAGTCAGAGGTCGTGTTAAAGTTGGATCCAGCTGCCATTCCCCATGGAAGCATTTATCCAGCTCTGGAAACCACGGATGAGGTCAGCTGTTAGGCTGTTTCTTGTACTGCTGCTGAGATACATGATGGGTTTTTTGGCATGAAGGATTGAAAACAATAACAGGAGATACAACTTGTAACTAAGAGCTCGATTGTTCAAAGAAATGTCAGCTCCTCTCCCAGTCAAGCACGCAATCTGTGGGTAGGTGGCTGTGGGGATCAGCAGTCTGTTCCCAGAGTGAGCTATAAGCAATTAGCTCTCCTTAAAATTGTTAAAAAAGCTAAAGAGATACTATTTAAAATACTGTCGCTGACAAACTAGTGCCGTTATTACATGAAAGAATTAAAATAACTGAAACTCCTTCATTTGGCTCTGCTTTTCTCATGGGTGCCTTCTGGTGTCAACATGTGCTGTAGTCAGGGAGCAGAACCTACCCTGCAAATTTTAAATTGCAGTTAATGATATGGAGGTATTTATCCCAGTGCTAAAATTAGATTGGTTCTGTTAGAATATGGTAACATCTATTACACATGAAGTTTGATTATAATGTGGCAATTTACTGTCTTGAGGGACTGGGAGTGACAGGGAGAAGGTATCCCCCAGGATATGTATATTTCTCTGGCAAAAGCTTTGCAGAAAAGACACCAAAATCACATTTTCTCTGCTTCAGCTCAGCATGCACAGTTGTTTTGAACACAGCTCTAACCTTTCTCGTGCACAAAGGGAACAGTACTGCCCCAGAGTGTTGGTTTGTATAATGGGCCAGAGGTGTCATGGTTGGGTGCTTCTCTAGGTAGAGCAGGACCCAAGCATGCACATTTTCCAAGGAATGCAGGAGCAGTTTCAGGAGAACTACTCTGTGGATTAGAAGATTAATGTACAGGACACATCCACGTGTCCAGTCTTCGTGCCAGAAAGAAACTGGAGCTGGCCATGCTTCCTGACCAGTGCAGCAGTTCCCTGGGCACATCACTCACATTCCTCCCTTGCAGTGTAACAGTTTTAACCATTCCCCACCCCTGTGTCTCTGCAGCCTCCAGGTTCTGACAGCAAAGAGAAGGAAATCAGCAGTCAGGAGTCTACAAGAGAGAAAAATATCTCTGTACTTATGAGACCTCATGAGGGGATGCCTGCAAACAGCCCCTACTGCATTGCTCCAAGGCAGATTGTAAGCTTTTCCATTTCTTTGTGCTTAGATTTAGCACGTTATCTGCAGGGCAGAGGAGACAGAGAAAAAGGAGGAGGTAGTTCTGAGTTTGGTTTGAGATAGACTCTACTAAGCAGTGAAACATCAGGCTGAAAGGCTTTGGGGTCCTGAAGATGACCATGAGAAGAGTTTACAAGGTCAACAGAAAGTGTCCTACATCTGAGCAGTGAACTGATGACTGGAATTAAGTGTTAGTTGTAGTCCAGAGTGGCATCTCTGATCTTCTCACTTGGGTTGGCATGGTGGGAGCCATCCAGCCTGAAGCTTTGGAAGCATGCAGAGCTAGAAATCAGGCTTCTGGGAAAGGGATGCTCTGTAGACAACTCTCTATCTTTTTGGATAAACCATTGTAACCCACAGTGCTACACAAGTAACTTGTGCAAATACAGGCCACAGTGTCACAATCCCTTAGGAACATCACAAAGTAAAGACAGCATTGGAAAGATCTAGCTATGAGTGACAGGGTTGCCCAAAACATCAGTGTGCCAATTTTATTTTTAATTTTTTTTGGCAAAGGGTTTCAGTTACAAGTTAAAATGAGCTAAAGATTACATGAAAGAAATGATGACGGAAATGAAGCTGCGGTCAGCTCTGAGGTGGTTGAGACTGAGAAAGGTCAGACAAACAAGTGCCTCACTGTTGGAGGCAGCTTTTGTGGGGTGTAGCCAGCAGCAATATCAGGATTTAACCATAACCTGCATAATTCACCTAAAGAAAGAAGAATCTAGTCCACCTGTAAATCCCAGAAAATCCACTGCAGCTGGCTCGTGCATGTGATTACATTTCCTGCTGTCACGTAAAATTAAAAAATAGCCAAGACTAAACTGAACTGTAAAATACTCTTAGTTCACCCTTGTAAGTCTTCAAAAAAATGTTTCATCTATATGTAAGTTGTGGAATAATCACCTGAGGTAGCCAGGGAGTAAGAGTGGGCAGAACTGGGTATTTTTAAAAACAAACAGATGTGTACATATATTTGTGTACTTAGAGAGTTGGGCTGTGACTGTGCTTTAACTCTGTTGATGCTAAAAAGTGGCCACAGTGATATTTGCAGCTGAAGTAATTGTCAATTTTTCTGTCACATGTTGGCATTTTCTTGCAAGCCTGAGCGTAGCCCGTGCCCGGGGGATTTCGTGCTGCTTGAGCAACTCAGTTTTGGCAGCTGAGTCCCGAGAGCTCTTGTGCAATCCCCGGCAGGTCCCTGCACTGAACGCTCTCTCCCGGCCGCAGGTGGTTCCAGGAGGTGGCAGCAGCGACGTTTACATCTCGTTCACCCCACTCATCCTCCCGGACACCGAGGCTGAGCTGTGCTGTGACGGGGTGGTGCTGGGCTTCATGAGCCTGGACAACAAGGTAAACCGACTGTCACAGCAAGGCTAAAGCTCACTGGGGAATTATCGTTTCCCTTCCTGTAATTTATGTACAGGCTGCTGTTACCTGGCCAGTCTGTGTAAACAGTCCTGTTCCTGCTATCCTGTACATCCTTCCTTAACCAGGGTTGTTCATCTGTTGCATTTGTCTTTGAGCTTGGAAGCATTCTCGGTGGGAATGTCACCATCTTCTTGCATTGTCTGGGGCAGCAGAGCCCAGACAAAAGCCCAGGGTTTGAAATGCTAGCACAACATCAGGTTTTATTGATAACAAAAGTTAACAATGGGAGAGAGACTCAGGACTGCTGAGTCCTGTTCCTGGCTCTGCATCCACCTTCCTGTGTGAATTTGGACAGCACATCTCTCCTCTGGGAAACTTCCTCTTCAACAACTGCTGATGTGAGGCTTGAATAGTGTTTTATGAATGGCTCAGTGATGCTCTAACATGAATCGTTGCAAAGGTGCAAGGTAAACTGAATGAATGATAACAGAATATTCTAAAAACAACCCTAATAATTCTTATTTCTGAAGAAAGAAATGTAGAATAATAGAGTCCTGGAATGGTTTGGGTGGGAAAAGACCTTAAAGGCCATCTAGTTGCAATCCCCTGCCATGGGCAGTGACATCTTTAACTAGAAAAGGTTGCTTCACACTCCATCCAACCTTGAATGCTTCCAGAGATGGGACATCCACAGCTTCTCAGGGGAGCCTGTGCCAGGGCCTCACCACCCTCAGAGTGAAGAATTTCTTCCCAACATCTGATCTAAACCTGCCCTGCATCTGTATCCCCCACAGCCATTCAGAGTTCAGCTACTGCTTGGCCTCTGCTGTTCCATTGTGTCCTACAAACAGGTACTACATTGCCAAGCAGAATCCTATTTTGGCTACCAGCCTCACAGGCTCAGAGCAGCATTTCAGGGTTAGTGCTACCATTTCACCCCTGATTTCTGTTTCCATGTTGTTTTCAGCTTGCAAGGATGGTGCCTAACAAGGTGCATCGCAGTCATGGCTACGAAGCTCCACCGTTACGAGTGCGCATGGAAGCTGTCCTGAGGCACCCCCTGTGAGTACCCTCGTGCTCACAGCTGGCACCCACGGAATGGGTCACCCTGGGGCAGGGCTGTGACCAGCCCTGGTTCTTCACACTCAGGTTAGAAGTGGAGACAGATCACGACAGAGGAATGGTGTTTTACTCAGTGGCGAGTGATCTCCTACCTGCTAGGCCTTTTTACCGAGTAAGTATTTCCCACACTGATGTATTTGGCTGCTTTGTATTGCTGTGCTGCTGTGACAATTCAGAGCTGCGTGCACATGGCTGTGAAAATGCATCTTTATCAGCAGTAGCCTCATTTTCTATATTGCACATAACAAGATAGGGAACAGAAAAAGCTCTACAAGTACTTACTAGCCAGAAATAAGAAAAGCTGAGCTCAGACAATGCCTGTTTTATTCAACTTTCTCTTTAATTGTAGCGGAGTTTGTAAGTAGAAAAATAAGTTTTGATTTTCAGGACATAAAGGTCCAGTAGCAAAATGAGTCACTTCAGTTTCTGTGACCCTTGAAATTCGAAAACTTAGACTTTATTACGTTACTTTTATTTTAGTTTTTCACTCAAGAAATGTTGAATAACACAAGTAGAAAATACTGGGTTGCTTTGGGGTAAAATCCTTCAGATCCATGCTGGTGCTCCATGACCAGACAGAGCAACACAAACCCCTCCAGGGAGTTAAAACTGACCAGTTCTGAATCATTTCTCCCCCAGGTTTTGACAGATTCAGTAATTACTCAGAGTTTGAAGCTCTCGAATTGTACGAAGGTTCCTCTGTACTTCAGGCTCTTTCTGTCTACGCCCTCTACGCCCTTCAGCCTCTCCAGCGTGGATCCCAAAAAGAGCACCAAAACATCCCACAGCAAGAAGGAGGAAAGAGAACAGCAACCACAACATGTACTTTATCCACAGCAAAACATGCTGGTAGGCTCAAAAATAATAATTCTTTGCCAGAATAGAGAGAGTTTAGTAATTGGTGTGTTAGTGTGGCCCAGGTGAACCACAGAAAAACACAACCAGCATAGAAATCTCCCAGTTACAGGGGAAATAGTGGTGTATTAGCAAATACTAATTACTGCCATTTTGCCTGCTATATTGCAGGTGCAGATTATTTTTTCTACAAAAAATCTTTTTCTGTTCCTGGTGTGCTTTTCCCATCAAGTCTGACCTGTTGCAAACTCCTGCAGAAAACCCTGTGGATTTTGGAGCCCACCTAAATCAATAGCCATATATATGTTGGACAAATTAAAAGATTTCCAAGGACTGCAGTCCTCCCTCATTTCCTTAAATTAGATGCAGGCAGTGCAAGGAGAGGAACATTTGATTAGTTTGGGTGTACAAATTACATTAAAGGAAACAAAGTCCCAGAGTAGGGAATGAGGTAACCTGCAAACTGTTGCATTTTTGAAGTGTGCTTCTCATCTTGCTGTGTTCATTTTGACATGGAGACACACACACATCTCAATTCTGCATGTGTGGGAAGAAAGAGGATTTACCTGTCTAAAACAGCTCTGGGAATATGGTATTTGTACCCTCAGGAGTTCAAAACCTTTAGCTTGCTAGAGATTGTTTCTCCCCTGTGGTTCAGAGATCAGCTGTTCACCTTTACACTCCATCTCCCTGTACTGGATTCATAGGAAATAACTGTGTATTTTGCTTTAATTATAATGCTCTGTTCCAGTGGGAATTTGGCTGCTGGAATGACACCTTTGGGTTCCAGTGGGAAAATGTGTGCCTGGGCCTTTGTGCAATGTGTACTTTGGATTTCCTGCACACAGTGTCGTCTTGTGTGATGGTCATCGGAGTTCCTCTTCCCACAGGTGAAAGTGTCATTCCACACAACTCTGGAGTTACTTAGGTATCAACATTTGCCAGAGACCCAGCTGCTTCCTGGACTCCAAGTGCTCCAGCTGGAGAATGGAGAGAGAAAGCTGAAGTTTAATCAAAATCTGATCATTGAGCACAGTAACTACAGTACCCAGGTAAGGTCAGAGCAGGATCTCTGGGGCCTGGGAAAGGGCTGTTTCAGCAGCATCTCTGACTCTGATTAGGATTTACTCAGCCTTGAATTACAGGCACCTCTGGACTAAATGGGCTCATCCAGGTAAAGTAAATGGCTGTGGAGTTCTCTCTGCTGAGACTGCAGGTGACTCCCAGGTGGGCAGTGCAGCTTAGGGTCACACCCTGGTGCTGGTAGCCCAGCTCTCTCCATGGCACAGCAGCCCTGGTGACACTCAAAGGGCCACACACCCAGTCACAGGATGACTCTGAGACAGGGGTCAGGGCTGTTTCAGTGAAAAAGCCATGCCTGAGTCACCAGGCACTGCCTCCTGCAGCACCCACGGGCTCCTGGAAAGGCTCCTGAGTCTGCTGAGCTCCTGTGGTGTGGTCAAAGCCCAGGTGCATTTAAACACCAATCTCTTCCAGTCAGAAATCTATATTCCCCTTCCCAGCCTTCAGCAGCCCCAGTACACTGCAGGCACTTCTGTTTTCTTTTCATAGCAGGTGTTTCTGAGGAGTGACCTGGATAAAACAGAGCACCATATCTAAGATACAGTCAATTGAATCATAATCTTGGGCAATCTGCACAAACTGAATGACTCAGTGGGCCATATACAGTCCTGAGGGACCATGAGATGCCGTAATGTCTGCAGCTCCAGAGAAAACCCTAAAAACAAATGAGAACGTTTACTCCATGTTACTTCATTAAGACCACAGTGTCTGGTTTGAAAACCTGTCCCAAAACAGTAACACACAAGCACCATCTTAATTCACTCAAGGCTGTAGAATGGGAATTGACTCTGTTACAAAAGAACATAGAACAATGATTCTTGATTCAGTGGTTGGGGTTAAGAATGATCCAGATGGAGCAGGAATTAGTAAAGCTCTATAAAAATGAAGTGGGTTTTATTCTCTTTTCCCTTTCCCCTGTTTTGCAGCTGGTCCCAGTGACTGCCTACCTCACTGTTCCAGTCCTGGAGCTCTCCTGTGACAGGGTTGATTTCCAGACCTGCTTTGTTGCCCAGACCAAGACAGAACATGTCTTCCTGTATAACAGGAGCAGCTGCAGAAGCTGCTGGACTGCTTTGCTGGGTATTCTGGTTTTGCAATTGATTTCTTTGTTACAGAGTTTCACTGTTCAGTGTTTTTATTAAGACTGCATGCACTCACTCAATATAGAGGCAGTATGCGATGATCTTGGGTGCAAACATATGGTCTGCTTTTGTTCTCACTTTTGTGGGCTTTTTCCCCTTTCCCCTCCCTTTTTTGACAATATTGTACCACTACTGATTTCAGCAGTTACTCCACATCTAACCAAAAGATTGATTCTCAGCCCTCACGATTCTTGGATGTGCTCTGCTCATTTATAAATCAGTCCTAAGGAGCAGCAAGAAGCAGCAGCTCCTCATGGGTTCAGTTTGAGCATGAGCCTAATGCTGTTAACAACAGATGGGCTCCATAGGAAAGATGATCAGGGCCTTATTATTTCAATGTGGAGACCACTGATGACTGCCCTTGATGAGAGGATGAAAACAGAGGCTGGGCACATGCACAGAAACCCTCTGACAGTGTGAGACATGATTTATTAGCTGTGCAGCAAAGAGGAGCATTGCCATGAGTGCTACCTGCTACACATGCACAAAGGGTCTTGTATGGCTTTGTTTGATATGTGCCCCTTCCACTGCAGATGAACAGAAAAGGCCTAAGGCCCTGGAAGTATTTTCCATCTTCCCAACTAAAGGCATTTTGGAGGCACGTGAAGGGGAGGCACCTACCAGACAGATTCTGCAGATCAGCTTTGCTGCAAGGTACAGTGAACAGGACTGAAATTGTGCTGTTGACAGAGGGCTGGGGTTGTTCAGCCTGGAAAGGAGAAGGCTCTGGGGAGACCTTAGAGCATCTTCCAGTGCTCTCCAGGAGAGCTGGAGAGGGACTTTGTGGACAAAGGCCTGGACTGATGGGACAAGAGGGAATGGCTTCAAATTGACAGAGGGCTGGTTTAGATTAGAAAGAACTTCTGCACTGTGAGAGTGGTGAGGCACTGGTACAGGGTACCCAGAGAAGCTGTGGCTGCTCCATCTCTGGAATTGTTTAAGGCCAGACTGGATGAGGCTTTGAGCAACCTGGGATAGTGGAAGGTGTCCCTGCCCAGGGCAGGGGTTTAGAACAAGATGAGCTTTGCTGTCCCTTCCAACCCAAAACATTCCATGATTCTATGATGACCCAAAGACTTTAATTTCTTTGTTCTGATTAGGGGCATGCAACTCCTGTTAAAAAAAAAAAATCTTTTTCCATTACAAATTATTTTTTGGAGGTTATCATGTGGTAGAGCAAGAAGTTAAAATAAGTCAAGTCTATCCTAGCTATTTCAGTGAGCTCTGAAAACTGCTGACAGGGAAATTTCAAGAGGCAAACTGTAGTGACTTGAGTTATTGCCATAACTTCCATCTCCTTGGAACACAATCCAGTGATTTCCATCACTGGAGCTGCTGGGATGGAGCCTTGAGCAGGTGCTCTAAGCTGTCCCTGCTCAGAGCAGCGTGGTGAACCAGAAGCCTCCCCAAGCTCCTGACTGCCTAAATTTTTCTGGAATTCTGCTGAATATGCCTGAAGCACTTCTTTTTGTCTGAAAAATACGCTAATCAGCATGGCTGAAAATCCCTGAAGCACCAGAAAGCAAAGATGTTGCTGTACAGCAGCCAGCTCATCTGTGGGGCTTCATAGAAGGACTCCCAGCTCAGCAGAGCGTGGGACCAATGTGGCATTAGGAAATAATTATATGCAAGGTGTGAGGTGATTTCTATAATTCAATTCCCCAAATCAGTGGTCTTCCTGCAGGGGAATTGTTTTATGAGAAGGAAAAACCAAAAGCTGTCAGGCACAACAGGCATTTGCCTCAGGCCCTTACAACAGCCAGCACTTGGACACAGAGAAGTCCTTCACAGGAACAGTCTCAGGAGCACTGAGTGGCATTAGCCTTGGGCAAATTATGCTCTTCAACTTAGTGCAAAACTACAGTTGTTGTAACCTTTTTGATGTTAATTTACAATCTGGACTCCACTGACTGCCCCTTGTCTTAGGGGAGTGCCAAAAACTTTTCCCTTCAAACTTTGTCTGTCACAGGGAGTTTTCACATCAAAGCAGTGCAGGTGATACTCCCAGCAGAGCTTCATTTCATTTATTTACCTAAAATAGAACTTCACAAGTGGGATGATATTCTCGTTCCTTCAAAAATGAATCCAATGTCTTCAGAGACAGACCTGACCATTCTTTTCCAACACCATGTAGTGTACCTGTGGGACACAGCCCTGTGAAGTGAGATCATCGCCTAGGCTTGACAGGTTGTTAATGTCCTAACATTAAGGACCTGTGCTTGTGACTTGGAACACCCTTAGGACGCCATTCCCCCCTTTTTCTCCACAGAATCATCTCTAAACACAGGACTGCACATAGCTGTAACTGAGCTGTCTTTTTGTGCATTGTAGGAGCAATGTTGACTATGAAGCTATTGTGACCATTTCTGGAATGCTGGGAGAGAAACCTTGCAAGCTGCACCTCAGAGGACGAGGAAAGCACCGTGGGAAGGTGCATTAAGCAAGCCCATGTGGGATAAATGTCAAGGTAACAGGTTGGATGCAGATGTGCCATCAGCTGAGCCTGTATTTTCATCTACTTCTGTTGTTTTAGTAGACACTGGAATTTTAGCAGAATGAAAGTTTAGGTTATGAGGAAAGAAATTCTATGGTAGCTCAACCAGTCGTAATCACACTCTGTACTTTTATTGCTGTGATAAGCTTAGCTTTAGTCACAGAACAAGATTTTAAATTGCAAAGCAGCTAGGTCAGCCCAAAGCCCTCTGCAGAGCCCAGCATGCCTTGAATTACAGCTAAAGACTGTTCATACCTTAAAGTAGCTTTTGTTTTGCCTTATTTATTTGTTTGACATTAAAATGGACATGGACACATAATAAAAGCAAGAACTGGTGAAAAGGCCAGCATTCCCCAGGCTCTTTTCTCAGTGCCTTACATGAAAAGGGGAAGAGCCAACTTTCCCTGGTCTCCTTGGAAAATTACCAACCTGTGTGTTTCATCATGCTTGGGCCTTGAGAACATCCCCTTCAGCAACAAAGGGAGGAACCCTTCTTCCTTTTCATTCTTTCCCCCCACATGGTTCCCATTTACTCACACTTCTCTTTAAATTATTTTAGTATTATTTTAGCTAAAGGTCGCTGGAATTCCCAGTTCTGAGTCTGTTAAGTTCTCCACTCCCATTAAATAAAAGGCTTTTGTTAATGCCTCTTTACCCCCTCTAAATAATTCCATTTTTTGGCCCTAACATACGGCCTGTGTGATTGCTGGGTGAGACAGGCTACATGGGATTGTGAAAACATTGAAGAGCTCCAGCTCATCATGACCTTCAACTAACAATCATCATAAAAAGGAAACAAATGTATTGCAAGAACCCAATTGTATTATTAAGTGCAAAAACAACAGTCAGGACAAAAAAACTTCAGTTTTGTTACAAATTTAAACCAGCGATGAGTACATTTCTTTTTCAAGCTGAGTGTCAGTGATGTTCCTGTTCAGACAAGAGAAGAAATAAGGGATGACAAAAGACAAGCTCGAACATGTTTGTATTAGCACTGAAGGACGGAGCTGTCACTGATGTTCATATAATGCTTGCAGTAAATGTAATGCTCCAATTTATGTTAGGTAAGTAAATATGATTAAGCACAAGATTGTCCTTGGAGTCACACAAACTGATAATAAGATACGTGTTGTAAAAGATGGAATGGATTCATGCCAAATTCCTGGCATCCAGCAATTCAACAGAACCTTTCTGTTCAGGCATTTCCTGTGGAAATTACGTTCCAGTCCTTCCACTTTCCCCCACTGGAGGCTTCAGAGCAGCTCCAACAGCAGCAAGCTCCAGCCCATTCCTCCAGTGTAGGGACAATTTAAGACACAGGCAACTGACTGGGCTAGGACAGACATAGTCATGAAGAAAAGGATGTAAAGTCTTTGCTTCAAAACAAGCTCTTTTAAACTTCTTGCAAAATGGTGAAACCTTTCAAGAAAATGCTGGAAAAGTCTTTTCATGTGGACTAAGGTTTTCATTGTGAGTGACTGTTTTTGCCAATTTGTCATACAAAAATACTGTCCCATGACCTACTTCTCTCGGGTAATATTCACAGAATAAAGAGATCAATTAAATTAAAAATATTCATTCATAATCACCACATCTGGGCCAGGGCCTGTAGTTGAATTTCAGCTGAGCTAATTTCTTATGTCAGGAAGCCATGTGCCAGTTTTGCATTTCCTCACCTTCTTAGCAGAGCTGTACCATTAATTCTACTTCACAATTTCTGCCTAAAATTTGTACATCCAGTAACAAATCCCAGAACCCACTTGATTTCAGTGCAAATCACTTGCTATGACTAGGGAAGGCAGAGAGTGAGCTGTGGTGTTGTTCTGTCAGCACTGGAGCTCATTTCCCCGGGTACTCGAACACGGCCGCGGCGCCCATGCCGGTTCCAATGCACATGGACACAACTCCGTATGCTCTGAAATAAAGAACATGGAATTAAGAAAAAAGAAAAAGCTCAGGCTTACATCATCCAGGAAAAAATAATTAATACAATAAATTTGAGCTGCCTACTGCTCTCCTGTTTCACTAGGAGAGCCATGGGGAATTCAGTTTCAAAGTCATTCAAGGGATGGAGAAAGCTTAACTCAAAGGGATGGTTACCCTATCCATGGGATGGAGAAAGCTTCACCCAAAGTGGTTACCCCTGAGCCCATGGTAGCTGCATACCCAGCAGCTGTGAGGCCAGCACTGATGCTCAGCTCTCACCTCTTCCCTCTGCGCTTCAGCTCATTGAGCAAAGTGACGACCTGCCGAGCACCAGTGCAGCCCAGGGGGTGTCCTAGTGCTATGGCTCCTCCCAGGGGGTTCACCTTCTCCATGGGAATGCCCAGCTTTTCAACACAGTACACAGCCTGGAAAGACACAGGGAATGATTTCATGGAGATGCTTGCCTTCCTTCTCAGCTCTCCTCCTCCAGTTCAGAGGCCTGACTCCAACCACACCATCCTTCTCCGTGGAAAGGAGTGGAACTGATCCAAGGCACAGAGAAGTGAGCTAAAACTGTCCACTTCAAACTGAGCCCACACACATTCAGACAGACAACCTGACAGTAAATCACAGCCCTGGTGAAACAGATGTTGCAAGTTGGTATGAGAGTACAATAGCCAATTCTTAGTCAGTGCACTTTTTTTTTTCTAGTATTAAGCTGTATAAGCAATGCCCTGCTCATTTTTATTTGAAGGAAAAGGAAAATAGTCTGCACACGTTATTAACATTTGGCTGATGATATAATGTGGAACAAGTTAAAAATCTTAACCTGGAGACCAAGCTGAAACACACTCAGTTGCCAAGCAATGCAGCAACACAAACATGATACTCACTCACCTGGCTTGCAAAGGCTTCATTAATTTCATATATATCAATGTCATTCAGAGTCAGACCTATGGGCCAGAAAAGTCAGGAGTTAAAAGGAGGTATTTCTGCCCCATGACTGTATCAGAGAATAATTGCCTGACAGCCTCTATGAATTCCAGTTCTACTCCATCTAAAAAAGAGGAACCTCAACTCCATGAGGGGTATCTACACTTGAAGAAGTTTGTGTACAGCAGTGCCTAAAGACTGCAAAACATCACAGTTCATGGCATTGTGTCACTGAGTCTGCCAAGTTTCCTCAGATTAAGTGTGATTTCTCTGCAGAGGGATTCTGAAGGGCGTTTGGAGAGTGAAAGATAAAGCTACAGGTGGGCATGTGACTGTAGCCAGGCCAGGCTAAATCAGCCCATCAGCTATAAAAGCTGTTTAACCCATTGAGTGTGGCAAAAACCCTAAATAAGATGACAAAACTGTAAACAGAAAAAACATCAAAAACCAAACAGAAAACCCACCCCCTCCACACTGGTCATAATAAAGAAAACAGTATTTAGTGAACACTGAATCACTTGCCACGTATCAACTCTTGTTGAGCCTGTGCAGGGATTTTATCCTGAGCTTCTCAAAGGTGACTGAATGACAATTTACACATCAGTACAAGGGAAGAGCATTGCAACAACCCGAGACAGGACCTCTTCTAAGGTTTCATATTTAAGTTCACTGTTCCAACAGCTGCACATGCTTGAATAATATAACCTTAAATCTCCATGTCTGATTTGCTTGTGCCAAGCACTGCCCGAATGAGAGGTGGTTCTCACCTGCCTTTGCCACAGCAACAGGGATGGCATAGGCTGGCCCAATGCCCATCACATCAGGTGGAACCCCGACCACAGCAAAGGACCTCAGCACTCCCAGCACCGGCAGCCCCAGCTGTGCTGCCTTGGAGCGTTTTGCCAGCAGAACAGCAGCTGCTCCATCGCTGACCTGGCTGGCATTCCCTGTTGGAAGAGATCTGTTAACATCCTTTTTGTTCTAGTCGAGGCAGGTAAAGCAGAGGAACAACACAAATGTAGCAGCTGAGCTGACCTGCTGTAGTGCTTCCATCCTCTTTGAAAGCAGGTTTCAGCTTTGCCAAGCCTTCCAGCGTTGTGGAGGGCCTAATCCCTTCATCTTGGTGCACAGTGATTGTTTTTTTGTTGCCATCATTATCTGCAACAGTTGTCTTCACTGGAACAATCTCGGTTTTAAACAGTCCCATCTGCTGAGCTTTTGCTGCTCTGGTAATAAAAGAGTATGAAAGGTTAAAATATTTTGGAGGTGAACTGCAGAACTAAAGTGAAGGAAACCAGTTAGACAGAGAATGAACTAAGGTGGAGTTTGGTACATCATTGCTGAGTGGTAGTCAAGACAACAGGCAAATTCTTATTTCCATTCATGGGAAGACAAACTTTTTACCTCTACTCCAACATTATGGGCACTGTCTCCAAATCTGGGTCACAGGATCATTCATTTCTGAGCAAGATCCCCTTTCTGTTCCCATCAACACCTCTGTGTCTGACTGACCACCACCAGCCCCCAACATGAAGGTTTTTTTGTCCAGGGGTACAGTCACATCACAACTGTAAGAAAATGAACCCTGAACTAGCAGTAGTGAACAACTGCCATGATCAGGCAGAATACAATTAACTAAACCAGAATTAGCTCAAGCCATGTAGATTTAATCTTTCCTATCAACAAGATATTTTAAAAGCCTTCAAAGCGGAGCTGATTTAGAAGATTTACCTTCCAGAGGTAAATCCTTCACAGAGAATACAAACTGGAGACTAAAAGCTTGTTTCACCCCTTCAACACTTTGCACTTCTACCAATAAAATGAAAATATTCAATGCTCCCAGGTAAACAAGAATTAGAGCAAAGTGCTGAAGGACAGGTCAGTAATTCCACAGATATCCTGAGACCAAGGCCAGAAAGTCACTCCTTTGCCTCATGTAAGTGTGAGGATCACATTCACATACCCTTCTGGTTATCAGTTCCATGGCAGTGAGAAAAGCTGGCATGCCAAGTTCCCTGAGCAGCAGGGCCGGAATTTAAAGGTTAACTACCCTGTGCAGTGGCTTCCTGTGTTAGATAAATAACTGGACCAGGCTGATGCTTAAACAGAGCTCTGAAAGCGAGTTTAACTCTTTGATGGCAGAAACTTTACCCTATCACCTGCCACTGCTCTGCCAGTACAGCCCCACGGATTCCGGGGTCAGTTGACTTTGGCAGTGATTTAACCCAAGAGGAAGGTTATCAGAGGTAGGATTGGACTCACTCAGAGCCAAACACCTGCAGCGAGGACAAGCCACTCTTCTCACAAGCTCAGCAGTTCTCTACGAACAGCCACACTCAACTATTCCCTCATGGGAAAGGTTCCTTCTGCTGCCACTCCCACGTTCAGGTTCCAGTGATCCTGAGCCAAAGCCACAACGAAAATACCTCACCTCACACTCGTTCCAGAAACCTCCCTGAGGCTGTATCATAGAAACACAGAATGGTTTGGGTTGGAAGGCACCTTAAAGATCATCCAGTTCCACCCCCCCTGCCACGGGCAGGGACCTTTGGATGCTGAAACAAGCAGGGCACTCACTGTTCAGGGTCTGTGTGCCCAGTGATACTTGTGTGAGGTCAGTCACACAATCCCAGTACAGCTCTGGACTCCCGTTCCCTCCTCACACACAACCCTGCACAGGCACTGAATTTTGGTCGGACCCCCTCGAACTTCTTTGCTCACTATTAAGGATTGAAAGGCAACACAAAGGCTGCACTTCACCAGGAAGTAGCAGTGTGTTTTGCAGCCGTACTTATTTCTTCACTAAAAGGTTAAAAAACCCAAAAAGACTAAAAAAAAAAAAGCATTTACTTTTGTTGGGAAGCCAAGGCAAAGGCATCTTGCTTCTTGCGGGAAACTCCAAACTTCTCTGCGACATTTTCTGAGGTTATTCTGGGAAAAACAACATCACAGAATTAATCCAAAGACACATCTAATGCAGCTGCAGTTGGCTTCTACTAAGATCACACGAGGTACAAGCAATGGCTTTGGTCTCAAAGCCAACTGCTGCATTCTCAACTTAGAACTGCTCGCAGAAGCAAATCCAGAATCAAATCTAGGACCAGAACAAGGTTCAAATCCATCCTCCTTGCTCAACAAGCCACTGAGCTTAAGACAAGAAAATCTTTGATCAGAGTTGGTGATCTCCACCCATTTCACATCATTCATCTTCCACCACAACCAAGGATGCCAGCACACGCGGCTCCAAGCTCACCACATTCAGGCTGATTTGTAACTATGGTCACTGAGGAGACAGAGCATCTATAAAACCCTTAAATTGTGGGAAGGGGAAACACTTACCCCATAGGAATAAGGCAATCTCGAGCTTTGGGGTTATCCATCATGCTGGAACTGATATCACCAGGGTTATTTGCACTTCTGAGGGACATTGTTTCCACGCTAAACACAAGAAAAATTTGAACTGCTCCATTAAAACTGATCAAAACTCAGTATCCTGAAAACATGCTTTCTTATTATCCCACAGAAACACAGCTGCTAATTAGGAACTGGCTGAGGCAGAAGCTCTTTAATCATCAATTTAAGAATTATCATGAAATGAAAACAGATTGTGAGACTCAATTGGTTCTTGCTTCATGAGAACAGGATACCAATGTCAGCAGTTAATTTCTTGTGTTTCCACAGCTAGGAAGGAATTGCTATGATTCTGGCACATTTGTCCTCAAACATAATGAGAAAGCCAAGGTTCAAGGGCTGGAGTTTTCAGTGAGATTGTCAACAGACATAAAAATACCGCTCAGATCTTAAGAACAGGTTGGCAGTAGAAAAAGAGAAGTATTAAGCAAACCACGGCAAAGAGATTTCAGTGAGTTGCACCACTTGTGTTTCGCAACACAAAGAATTTCAGACATGGATCCCACAGGGTGCAACCTTTGACCCACAAATGAATTAACACATGGAAGATACTCAAATTTACTGCAGAAATACAAAGCCATCACTTAAGACTTGTGAGCTTTTGTAAGGTCAGTCTAGATTATGAAGCCTACAATGGGAAGAAGGTTTGGATTCTGCTCTGCACCACACAAATACCCTCATGAAGAATAAATAACAAAGAAACCATTCCTGGAAAATGAAAGGCAAGCAGAAAGTAAGGCAGCTTGTAGTAAGTGCTATCAGCAATTTAAACTAGCTCTAAGATGGGACATTCCATCATTGACTTCAGCTGCATCTGCTCCTGAAGGAATGCACAGGACTGGGTTTTAAGAGAAACCCCAGCTACCGTCTTCTGTGTTGTCATCCACTGTTTCTCCACTCTGTGGAAGAGTAAGACTTAGGATAAACCTGGCTCCCAAAACCTATTTGTAACTCATGGATTGTATGTCTCCATGGAGGACCCTGCAGGGCAGAGACCAGAGACCTTCCCACAACAAAACCCAGTGTCAGGCACACCCAGGGGTGCAAAGGCTGTCAGTCCCTTCAAGCACAACATCTTGGTGGACACTGCCAAGCAACTTCTTGAAAGGAGTGTGTTAAAGTGAAGGTGTGAAAAGCATTACACAAGTGCTGATCACGCCAGGTGCTCTGCCTACAGCAGGGGAACACACTTGTCCTGCTAAGCTCTTTATTTTGCAGCAGTCTGGGAAGGGAAGAGCATTCTCCACACTTATCTTGCTCAATATGTGTGTGCAGGTGCTGAGAAGTTGTAAATATAAACCTTTTCGTAAGGACTAAAGGATAACTGTGTGCAGTAATAAGTAATGAAAGATTAGAGCCATCAAGGCATAAAAAAAGAGAAACCAAATATTTTAGCCTCAGGATTACTGAATAGGTTTTTTTTTACTCGTTCTTCTGAAGTCACTGTGTATGTGGTCACTAGTATTCCCTCAAAGCCAACCTAACATTTACATAATCCTCCAAAAAATAAACACTGCTTGTGATGTTAGGACTGAAGCACAGAACAGCTCATCTGACAGCACAGAACACATCCTGTAAGTCTGCAAAACACTCATTAGCACAGGTAGGACATTAATTTCTTCATCCAAGAGAGCTGCTGGTCTTTCAAGAGGCTAGTTAATTGGAGATTAGCTAAAAAGCTAATTATGGCAGGCTATTGCAGAGGGACAGAGCGTTACCTTCATGAAGCCTAAGCAAGCACTGTGAAAATACTTCCTTACCCACAGGCCAAGCCAATGTCATACGATCCATTTCGGATGCCACCTGTAACAGCAGTGCATAAACATTCTTACTGTCATCAGGAGCAAAAGCATTTCCAGCCCATCTGCAGTTTCCAAACACCTGAGCACCCAGTACAGCCAAATGGGCATTTCCTCACCCTCCTGCCAGCCAGAGCGAGAGCCAGGCCAAGGAGCTGATGGGGCTGACGACCAACATGGGGCCAGAGAGAACTGGAGGGACCTCTCTGGAAGCTGCCTGATATGGAGGTGATGGTGGAACTCGTCCCCAAAAAACCAAGTTACTTCTCTAGGGATTAGCTCGGCCACTCAAGGATATAAAAGTATTTAGCTACCATCACACTGAAAATTCCCACCAAGAATTTTCAAGACATTATCACTGTTTTTACTGCTCAGAGAGACTGGAGGACAGGAGCAATGAGCCTTTGGGGTGGGGCAAGCATTGATTCCAGTGCCCACAACACCTACCAGCTATATTGATAATGGCCTGTAGCCCCGAGGAGCACTGCCGGTTCACACTGGAGCACGGCACCGTCTCTGGAATACCACTGGAAAACAAGACAGTGTTGGCAAAGACTCAGTGATGAAAACCAACAACAACCCAAAGCTCTAAAGAATGCATTAATCCACTTGATTAAACTTTAACCCTCGAGTTCTAGGCAGATCACTTTATCCGTTTCTTGATCTATTTGGTCCTGCACCAAGGGAAAGCAAAGTTCAAAGATAATTTCCACACTTCATTTGCAAGTGGCTCCAAGTGCTGTTTCCCCATGGGTCTGTCTTCAGAAGGTCCTCTGTAAGCAGGGCCCTTCCTGGGAGATCCTGAGCTCTGACCCAGGCCAAAAACCCTGAAAAGCTCTGTAATATTCCTAATTATGGCAGGCTGTGCCTGAACCTCTCTAAAGTGGTAGTTGTGCAGTGATTGACAGAAGGAAACAATAGCAACAGAAACGGCTGAAATATTTGGAATCTGAGATCCAGCTCAGTGTGAGCCATTGACCAACACTGGGCAATGCCAGAAAGATCTGAGCCATCCATGGTTTTGGGATCAGACACAGCAGAGAGAAGTGCAACCTCACAGTCCACAGAGGCAGCAGGTGCAGCTGGGAGCCCACAAAACATCATGTCCCTTTCAGAGGCCCAATACAGGCAGCACAAACAAATTAAACAGCTTCACCTGCCTCCCTGCCCCTTTGCCATCAGCATTCTCTGAGTGCTTGATCAAAGTCCAGTTTCTAGGCAAAAGGTGATTTGCAGTAATTCCTGGCAGTGCATGAGCCTCACTGCAACCTCTGACCCTGTGCTGCTCCATGGCCCAAGGAGGAGAGGAAGAACCTCAGTCTGGCTGAGAGCTTACCTTAGAAACTGTGCAACTCTTGCAATCAAGGCGCCAGCTCCAGGCTGCAGCACGTTCCCTGAGTGCAAAGACACAATTCCAGTCAATTGGCTGCACTCCCCTTGGAATGCAGGCATTGAAGGGATGTTCCCATCACCACAGCTCGTTACTGCCCAGCACCAGGTCAGAGTCCCACCACCAACAGGACAGGCATGAAAACCTAATGCTACACACTAACCCTGCCAGCCCCACGAGACTTGTGAGTATCCCACAAGGCACAATGAGCCTGTCCCCCACAGCTGTCCAGACCAGGAGTTTCACCGGGCAGAGGCTGTCACTCACCCACACAGATGTCTCCCAGGACCTCAGGATGGAGGTTGACATCCTGAAGGACAGCTGTCATCACAGCAGCCAGCAGCTCATCGGGTGTCGTGTCCTAAAAGCACAGGGATCAGCACCACCAGTGAACACCAGTAAGTGCCCTGTGACCAGTTCAGCCTCAGACCACTCCAGAGGGCTGGCATGCAGTGCTAAGGCAGCTTTACTCCACTTCTCAGCTCATGGTGCTTGTTGTTTTCCTACCACAGCAGAATTATCTGCATGTTTTTACCCCAAGTGTCCTTCAGGCACTGTAACACACACACTGCCTTCTCACCTACCTCGGATCTACAGGGACATGCTCTGCAGGGCCTTCAAAATCACACAACTGCAGAGATTTACGTGACAAGACCCAGCAAATGGAACCCTCCATTTATTTTGTGAAAGAAACTGGGGTGACCTCTCAGCTGGTGAGAAGCACCACCAGCATGAGAAGACCTGTTTGGAAGGATGACAAGGAACGAGCCATCCTGGCACCGTGTTCTTGCCCAGAACTCTGTGGATGCCACCCAGGGAGAAGCAGGTTCCAGAAGGGCGGCAGGTCCCTGCCAAGCTGTGCAGGTGAGGGACACGCCGCTTGCAACGCGGCTGCTCCGTGTGACAGGGCAGGTGACAGCTGACTGTGGCTGGTCCCCAGGCTGCGAGCCGACTCCTCCGGGGGATGCCGCCGGCGCTGCCACACCGGGGCCACGCACCCCCAGCACTAAAACCATCATAACACGTCGGGATTTAGACTCTTCCAGAGCAGAGCAGCTCCGGGGCGGTGTCTGGGGGTCAAGCAGGGGTCCAGCACCCGGGGGTGCGAGGAGGGGAGGCAAGGAGGGGGTACCCCTCTCCCAGCGGGGGTGCCCGGCACCTGTGGGACCCCGCCCCGCGGGGGGCAGGCGGGCAGGACTCCCCGGCCCGTACCTTGAAGCCGCCGCGGCGGGCGCGGCCGATGGCGGTCCTGCGGCCGTGCACCACCACCACGTCGTCGGGGCTGGGGGCCGGCGGGGGNAAAAAGCGAGGAAAAAAGCGAGGAAACAAAGAAAAAAGGAAAAAAGGGAAGAGGGGAAAAAAAAGAAAAAAGAAAAAACCCAAAAAGTAAAAGGGGGGGAAGAGGGAAAAATGGGGGGGGAGGAGGATGAAGAGGAAATAGAAATAAAGAAAAAACTCCAAAATTTAAAAATAAAACTAAATTAAAATTAGGTTTAGAAGCACAAAAGCCCGTGCGTTTGGAGTCCAAGGTGGAATGTCAGGACAAAGGGACACGCAGAGCTGTTGGGTCAGAGAGCTGCACAGATCCATTGGTACCAGAGATCCTGGGGAACCATCAGCTTCTTGTCACTCCCTGGCCCTGCTGCCCCCAGGACAGCCACACCAAGTGCCCCCTGTGCCCCCCACCCATGCTGGGAGCTGCCCTACTGGGAAGGAGCTGTACTGGTGAGCAGGGGACAGGCAATAGAAATGCAGGATCATGGAATCATTAAGGTTGGAAAAGACCTCCAGGATCGAGTCCAACCACGTTCACCATTAAACCACATCCCCCAATGCCACATCCACATGCCTCTTGAACACTTCCAGGGATGGTGATTCCACCACTTCCCTGTTCCAATGTCCTACTCCAGTCTGCCCCCCAAGGGGAATTAATTTCTCCATGGATACGTGGCAGAGAGCAGGGAAAGCCTCAGGGCCCGCTACAGGCAAAATAAAATAAAAACAAACCAAACAAACAGAAAATGACTTTACATGGCAGAATAATTCCATTCGCTTTTCCTAGTTCCATTCTGTACATCAGAACACTGCAAGGGTTTTACAAACCAGAAAGGCAAAGGCACCTGAGGAGTGTCTCACACTCACACTCACACTCACACACACTCACACAACACCACTCCATCCATGGGAGGATTTAGGTGGTTTGAGGGCCCTGGGAATGTTTTGGGGCAGCCAGGAGCCCCCTTTGGCTCTCAAATCTTTGGAAAGAAGGAAAACACCCACCCCACCACTGAAAAGCTGAGAAAACCCAAACCAGAGTCAATGAAAGAAGAGAAAACAGCTTAAAAATGGTTTTGATTTTTTTTTTTTTAGCTTTGGTGAACACACACTTTGTTACCCTCTTCTGCCAAACCCATTCCCAGACAACACTGATTTTTTTTCCCCGTGTGTTTGTTTCCATCCATCCCATATTACTGACCAGACTGATGGATTTGGTCCTATTCACAGAATAAAATTCTTCATTCCCCTCAGCAAAAGGAGACTTTTCCCACTCCCCATGGGGAGCTGCTCATCACCACCGTGGCTGACTGACACAACCCCTGGTGCTGCTCCACCAGTGCCCCCCAGCTTCCCTGGATCCTGGCCTGGGCAGTAACCAGCCCCTGTAGCTTTCAGGCAAATTCATAGGGAATTCTTTTAGGTATTTCTTTTAATTTGCTCTCATCCTCACAGTGTTTATTTTTTTAAAAACTGAAATAATTCTTTAAATCCTTAAATCTTTGAATGGTTTGGGTTGGCAGGAGCCTTAGAGCTCATCTCATTCCAACTCCGTGCCATGGGCAGGGACACTTCTCACTAGACCAGGTTGCTCCGAGCCATATCCAACCCTGAGCCTGAATGTTCCCAGAAATGGGACATCCACAGCTGCTCTGGGCAGCCTCCTAAATCTTGCTTCTCTGTTCAGAGCTGAGGACATGGACACACTCCCACTGCCACACCAGCGGTGCCAAGTCTTGATCTCTTCCTCATGGAAGAATTCAAGGATGTGTTCACACAAACAACCAATTTTTCACTTTCCTCTTAAGTCTAAGCAACACTTTTCATTTTCACTGAAAAGCAGCATTAAAATAAACCTGTGTCTGACACACTGGCCTGAGGACGGAACCTCCTGGGAACTGCTTTTTTAACCCTTTGCTGAGTCGGTGGAAACAGCTAATGCAGCGGAGGTGTGATGGTGCAATTAATTTATCCAAAACCCGCCAAGATCTCATTGATTAATTAATTAACTAGCTTCCAGGGACTCTGTGCGTGCTTCCTGCCCAGGTTTTCCAGCGGGGTAGTGCTGGTCAGAGGCCGTAGCCCAGCTCTGGCCCATTTTCTCCTACAACTTCAAACCTACTGTGGGAAGAAATCTGCTTCCAGCTACCCTTGACTGCTGCAGCTCCGCTCTCCCAGTCTGAGGCTCCATGGTCCTGCAGCTGCTCCCTGGGGCACCACTATGGAAGTGATGCTCTCCTTCCCTGTACCTGGGGATGCTCCACAAGGCACAGAGGAGGAGGCACCCAGAGGAGGAGGCACTGGTCTTCTGCCTAATTTTAGGCACTCTCTTGGGTTTTACAGAGATCCACTGAGCTCTCCTTGCAGCTCCACTTCCAGAACACGATGGCATCCCTCCAGCCCCGGCGCAGCAGCACGGGCACGGCTCAGCAGAGCTCTGGCTGTGAGCAGAGCCATCCTTGCTGAGATTCCCTTCAGCTCCCACCTGAATCCCGATGGCTCCCAACACAATCTGGCTGCTGCTCAGCCCTGCCCACCACCGCCATCGACAGCATTTAAACACCCCCATCATCATTGAACCATCCCTCAGCCCGCGGCAGGGGTCCCGGGCATCCGTCCGCGGGTGTACCCAGCACAGACCTCCTGCACCCCGAGAAGACCCCCCTGTTCCCAGACTCACACACGCACACACACACGCGCGCCAAGGCAAAGTCAACACGGCTGCCGCATCCTCACACCAGATCCGAGCCGAGCATCACTCCTTGATTGTAACCGCGTAAGGCACAGGACAGTGTGAAACGCCGCCCCGCCGGAGCCGCCAGCTGCTCCAGCGGGGGTGGTCCCCTTGTGAACGGGGACGCCCAGGTCCCCCCGACTCTGCGGTCTGAGGATCATCTCCTCCGGCTTGGCTGAAGGCCCTGTCCGTTCCTCTGCGAAAGGCGGTGATGGCCACCGAGCATCCGATTCCCCCGCCGGTCCCGGGGATGCTGCCAGCACCGCCGCCGTGCTGCGGGGGACATTTCCCGCTTGCCACGCTTCCCCCAAGAGAGCAGTTCCATGGCGAGGGGGCACGGCCCCGGTACCGCTGGCGGCAGGGAGGTTACGTGGTCCGGCACCCGCGCAGGCCGGGAAATCCCTCGCTCCGAATTCCCGGCGCCAACGGTCCCGAGCGCAGCTTGAAAATCCAACAACGCGGCGGGGGCCGAGGAGCGGCGGGTGAGAAGGGACTGTCAGGACAGCCCCGGGTGAGGTCCGACCCTCCCGCTTCCCATCCCCGCTGCCAGGGCTCAGAGCCCGCAGCTGACAAAGGGGTGTCTCAGCAGGTCCTCGGCCGTCGGCCTCCGCTTCTCCTCCACGAAGATCTGCTTGAGGAAGTTGCGGCAGGAGCTGGAGACGCCGTCGGGGAGCTGGGGGTTGGTCGGCTGCGTGGCGATTTTAAAAATTGCCGCCATGGCCTCGAACTCTGCCCAGGGCGGCTTCTCCGTTAACATCTCCACCACGGTGCAGGCCACGCTCCTGCAACAACGCCAAGCACGGGGTGAGGGACGGCGGCGGTGGCCCTGCAGTTCGAGTCTAACCAGCTCTGAGATTGCACCTGCCTAAAAGGACTGGGCAGGGAGCAAACCTGCAGGACATGGGCACATATCCCTGGAATATCTGGTCCCCTGAAGCTCCTTGGTCACACAGGTCCTTGGCACTCACTGGACTTTCCACTCCCATAGCAGGAGTGAAGACAGAAGCCTTGCCTTAAAGCTGGTGGCTTTTCTGCCTTAACTGGCAGGTGCTAAGTCTCATGAAAGCTCAGGGAGATACTAAGTTAACTGGCAGATACTAAGTCTCTGGATTTAGCTCACTGGAGCATCCCCTGAAGGGAAACCCAAGCCCAGATTCAGACAGCACAATTTCAGCAATAGATGTAGTTCCCCAGGAAGCTGAGCCAGAATGAAACATTTGACTACATCCAACTTAATCTCTGATGTTTATCTGAGAATGAACAAGTGGGATGAGCAGCAAAGAGCCTGAGAGGTTTCCCTCCGCTTGCTCAAGAGCCCTGGTCTTGGCAGAGATACTCTGCCATCTCCATTCATAATTGATCCTAAAAAATTAAACCTATCCTAAACCTATCCTATTGATCCTAAAAAATTTAAAAATTAAACTTTTGCCTCCCATCAGACAGTGCAGTTGGTGCAGGGTACATGGACGCCTGCTAAGGACTCTCTAGGTTTTTCCACCCAAACAGGGCTCTCTTGAAAGGATTATTTTTTGTTGACCCTCTCTGCTTGGGCACCCAACAGAAAGCACACTGTGAAGACAGTGCTTCCTCCTCATATACTGGGAAGATCAGTAGTGTTATCCCAACTCTTCCAGGTTCCATGTGTCATCCTCCCCAGATCAAAACACTCACAAACAGCCAATGATTTTGGTTGTCTTTGTGCCTGAGTCACATGCAAACATCCAGCAGCAGATTTGGGAAGGCCACTGAAGATCCCCTGAGCCTCTGAGCTGGGCTTAGTGAACCCGAAGTCAGGGCCACCCAAAACTCAACAGCTCTTCTACTAAGCTTTGTTATCAACCTGCTTTCCAGAATTAAAAAGCAGTTATGGGGCTGAGCTGGATGTGAGACTCACACAAGACAAGAGGTTCCAAAAGCAAGCTGTGATTCTGTGTGCTCCTGTTCTAGGAACTTAGCTACAACACATTCCCTCTGGATATCTGCACAGTTGATCCTAAACATGTGTCTCCTATTTTCCATCCTTTGCACTGCTTCCAACTATTAGCTACACCTGCTGCTCCCATTGCAGCCTCCCAAAAGGATTGTTTGATTTAAGTAGCAGTGGTGAGTTTTTACTGCGTTCCTTACCACACATCAGCTTTCCTTCCATAGCCCTCTCCACTGATAACCTCTGGGCTCATCCAGTATGGTGTTCCCGTGACAGATTTAATCCCAGTTCCAGACATGCAGATGGTCTGGATGCGTTTGCTGGCCCCAAAATCTCCGAGTTTCACATTTCCAGCAGAATCTCTCAGAATATTGGCACCTGGGGTGAAAAGCAAAGACAAGACCCCCAAGAGGTGAAGCAGCAACCTGAAGTGAGGAGAGCAGGAAGGGCACAGGCAAAGAGCCAGGCAGGAGGGAGCCCAAAGGGCTGTGGTGGGTTGGAGTCTGCATTATATCAAACCCTTCTGTCCTAGGGCAGCTGCTCCCCAAGAGGGTTGACTCCCACCAGCATCCCCTCACTCAGCAGGTTTCCCAAAAATGAGCAGTGCATGGGGGCCAACAGATCATCCTCCCCACCCACAGACTGCAGAAAGGAGCCTCAGACCTCTCCAAAGGCCAGAGCCTCTCAGTTCTTAGCTGTGTTACACCAAGTTTTCAGACATGTAAGGGCAATTAACAATAATCCCTTGAGAGAGAAGACAGCACAAGATTTTGGTTTCAGCTACTTGCTCAAGATTTTAATGGTTCAAACTGGAGAAGGACAGGGGCAAAAATACTTCAAATAGCAGATCCCAGCGCTGTGCTGTGCACAGGGATTTGTACTGGGGCAGGGAGGGGCTGGGCTGAACAAACCCAAGCAAGCAAGAAGCTTCTCTGTATTATCCACTCACCTTTAATATCCCTGTGGACAATCATATTGCTGTGTAGGTAGAAGACTCCCTGCAGGATCTGCCTGGTGTACTTCCGTGTGACATTCTC
This sequence comes from Aleadryas rufinucha, assembly GCA_013397815.1. Taxonomy (NCBI): domain Eukaryota; kingdom Metazoa; phylum Chordata; class Aves; order Passeriformes; genus Aleadryas; species Aleadryas rufinucha. Next base: position 108,498 of record VZTH01005071.1, read on the forward strand.
GGTCAGAGCACCGTAAGCTTTCAGCTGGTCCTTTATTGAGCCCTGTGGCAGAGAAACAACAAGCACCAACCGTAAGGACCAGAGGAACCATCGTGTCACAGCAACTTCTTAAACCTTCCTGGCCACTCTATCTTCCAGCTCAAAAAAAAAACCAACTCAAACCCTTCTTTGTAGAAACAGCAAAAATCCACTAAGTGCTGAACAGAGTGAAGACCTGTCCTCGTGTCCCAGATCCCTGGGGAGATGAAGGTGTGGTTTGGTGCCTGTCAGAGCTTCCTCCTGCCAACACCACAGAGCTTTTTCCCCCTCTAGTGGCTGGAGGGGTGTCACCGACAGCTCGTGGAGAAGGACCAAACTGATGAGGAATTCCAACTCTAATGAGAAGATCAACTCGATTGATTCATAGAATCTTTACAGTTGGAAAAAACCTCTGAGACCATCCATTCCAATCATTAACCCAGCACTGCCAGGTCTACCACTGAACCATGTTGTTTTCTGAGCATTTCCAACGATGGTGGTTCCACCACTTCCCTGGGCAGCCTGTTCTGATGCTTGACAACCCTTTCAGTGAAGAAATTGTTCCAATCTGCTGGTGCAACTTGAGGCCATGTCCTCTTTTCCTATCACTTGTTACCTGGGAGAAAAGACCAACTCCCACCTGTCTACAATCTCCTTTCAGGGACTTGTAGAGAGGCAGTTCTTTAGGGCCAAGATAATGAGTCAATCTTGGAAAAGGTCCTCCCAAAACTTTGCACAGCAAGGATCACCTACAGCCACGAGGGACAACCAGCCCCACAAGGGACTGCTCCAACAAGACCACCCAGGGTAGATAATTTGCAAGCCCTTGAATTTCTGATCCAGGCATGCAGGCTCAAACTGGTCTGATTGTATTGATCAAAGAGGAAAGGAAGCAGGGGTGCAGACATTTATCACTGGCAGGAGGTTGATCCCCTTGGTTTTAGGGGTATTTTCAGGCCACTTGGAAATGGATGTGTCTCACTGCGCCAGAGCTGGGTTTTAGCAGGGACGAACCAGAGGCAGATTTGGGGTTCACACTCAGTTCTATCTCCAGTATTCAAGTTAGCTGGGAAGTGGGAGGGGAAACTCATCCTGTTTCTGCCTGTCCTGAGGCTCCGGGGTTGATCCAAGTCTGCCAGTCCTGCTCTGGGAACAGTGGCTGCTCTGCTCCAAGCCAGCCCGTCAAACTGTATTAGCTTTTCCACATCCACCCATCTCTGCTGCTGCTCTGCCCAGCTACTGTTTTGGCTTCTTTGGAGGCTGGTGGTGATCCTGTGGATGGGCCTCTCCTTTTCCTTTCTCAGCACTGCTGAAACAACCCAAGATGCTCTAAACAACCCCCTCATATAACCTGTATGCAGGGTATGTTCCCTCATCACAACCAAAATAGATTTCTTATCCTGCCCTCCCCCTCACCCTGATGAGGGGATATCAAACAAGAAGGGGAAACAGGTTCTTTGAGGCCTGTGGTCAAATGGACCATTCTGTTTTCCAAGCAAAATTTTAAAAAATAGTTTATGGGCAGGACAGAAACTACAGAGTCAGCTCTGAACTGGGGCCATCACAAGAATGGCAGGATAAGGGTGCACCCAAACTTGGCCCCGTGGAGATTTTGCCAAGCTGACTGCCTTAAACTGGAAGCTTGGCCAGACCCAGCTTAGCAGAGCTTGCAAGGTTTGGGAACTCCCTCACTTCCACTGGCCTTGGAAACCAGAGCCCCGAGCTGCTTTTGTGAAATGAGCTGTTGTTGCAGCAGCAAAGTCAATCTGTATTTGGTCAGAGCTCAGCTTTATCATTTAAAAAAACAAACACTGAATTTCCAGCCCTGCTGGACACTGCCCCAGCATCAAATGCTGGTTTCCTGGCTGCTAACAAACATCAGCACACTGCAGAATAAGCAGCAAGGGGACTGCTGGAATTCCCAGGATTTACTCCTCTGGGTCCATGCCTTGTGGTAGGGCCTGAAGGTGAGATGCCCACAGGGATAGAGGAAGGGCAGGGCTTGGAAGGGACTCAGAGGTGTGGAAGTCCACCTGATCCCTCACTGCGAGACGTGTTCAGAGAGCCTCTAGCATGTTTACTAACAACCAAAATTATTTGCAACCAGATGACTTAATTGTCCCTTCTGACCTTACAAATCTCTGTATAAACAAGGGTTTATTCTCCCACACTCTGGGGAACAAATCCAGCTGGACAGGAGGGACTTAGAAGAACAGATCCTCCAGCAATGTAAATACCATCATGCTGTTCTACACCGTCAGTCTAATGGCTGATGTAATTCACAAGCTCCCAAACACAAAGAGATGCTCAACTCATCTGTGTACACTCTCCAGGCCCTGCTTAAACTCCCTCAAAGCATTCTGATCTTTTTCCCCGTGGCTATTTCATCCTATATCAGCAAAGCCACAAACTGAAGCCACTGCTGCACAAGAGGATAATGCTGCCCACAAAAAGCTCTGTCTTCAACACAAGACTCTAAGTGAGTAACACTGGTTTTAATACACACGTGCTGAAAGCCACAAGTAATTGGTGACAGCTGTGGGTGGACAGTTGTACTATTAGCTTTTCCTGCAGGGATTTGCAGTAAATACTTAAGGATGGGCTCAGGCCACAGTGTTTGGAGCAAGATCTGGATCATGTCCCGCATTCACCAAGCTCAGATTCCAGACTGTGAACACACCCTGCTTCAGGATTCAAACCTAAAACCTGCCTGCAAGGCTCTTCATTTCACCCAGCGCTTGTTGAGGGGCTTCACCATGACATCTGACTCACGTCCTAAGCTTTGCCAAGCCTTAGGGATGCATCCACTGCTTTGCTTTGGTTCGTCAGCTATAGACCAGCTCAGCTCGACAGATTCAAATTTCACCAAAGTCCAGGACACTCTAAATCTGTTTTCTGTCACTCAGGACAATCTCCAGCAGGAACCATACTTACCCCTGGCATGTATTCCACAAAGATTGATAGTTTCTTCTCCTCAGGATCCCGCAGGCATCCATAGTACTGCACGATCCTGTCGTGCCGGAGAGTCTTCAACAGCTGAATCTCACATTCTAAAGCATTCACCTCCTGTAACAAAACAGACAGGCTCCCTGATGAAAGGGAATGCTCTCTCTGGGAATATGATATAAACACTGCTCCATGCTGAGCATGGTTTTTGTAGCAGCTGTGAAGCTGCTCACGATGACATTGGCCACATGAGGCTCAGAAATGAGCACTGCTGCCCTAAGAGAAAGGCAAGGGGAAAGACAGGGCTTGGCTTTGAGAAAAGTTCACTTATTATTACTTATGTTTAAGGAGTTTTTCTGGAAAGGTGTCAATGAAGTCACTGCCCAGAGTGGGAAGAAGGTGAAGGGAGAAAGAAGGACAAAATTAAGGAAGATCAGACAGGCCTGCAAGAGATATTACCTGAGACAGAGCAGGCCAATGTGACCGAGGAACTGGGAGGCAGAGAAGTCACCACAGAACTCTGAGTACTGCCATGAGCCATTCAGGACTGCTCCAGAGAGGGAAAAAAATACCTGCCTTCCATCAGGGACACGGCCCCAGCCCACAACTCCCTCAGAACAGCCCTGCCCTTTGCACTCACCTTACTTGTCTCCTGGCTGTCAGGGTCGAAAGGCACCTGCTTCACCGACAGCTCCCGCCCAGTGTCAGCGTCGTAGCAGAGATAAACTTCCCCAAAAGCTCCTCTTCCCAGCAGCTTCCCCAGCCTCCAGTTCACAGGTGCCTGCAGGGCTACAGGAGAGAGGAGAGGGTTGAGAGAAGAGCACAGCAGGGAGACTTCAGCATCAGGGTCCACCTGGCACTACAGAGTGCAGGGCAGTCAGTGAGCCACTCTCTCCCAGGGCACCAGGACAAACCAGTTTTAACTGCACTGGTGTGGGGGGGAATGTCTCCCAGTCTGCATTAGCATAAAGCAGAAACAAATCCCAGAAAAAGTCCTATTTCATTAAGAGTCTTTCCTCTAAAAGCTGTTTTCTTAGGCAGCATTGGAATTTCCCTTCTGCTGTGGGAGTGTTTAGCAGGATACAGGATGGCTGAGCAGCAACCCAGGCAGGGACCAGTAACGAGTTTTATCTCACTGGTCATTCCTAGGATGTTATCCTTCCCTAAACAGGCCCAAAATGCACCAGCTTCTACATCATGGGCAGTCTAACAACAGCAGAGGAGCTTACAACACCATCTTTGGGTGCTGGGGCAACAGCACTGTGAGCCAAGAACACAAACTCTGGATGCATCTTCTCCCATATCCCGAGTCTTCTGGGAAGCTTCTGCTGTGTGACCACACTGACAGTGCAACACACAAGCAATCATCTGCCACCCAGCCAGTGCTGAACACCAGCTGACCCCACACAGCTCTCAGCCCATGGCCAAGGCAGGACACAGGGTGTCGTACTGAACCTTTCTCATGAGACAGAAGCTGGTGCAATGTGCTTTATGTTGGGGGTGCAAAGTTCACCCATGGCTGGCTTAGCTGGTGCCCAGTAACTCAGCAGGTCACAGTAGCTCAATTTTGTGCCAAACCCAGCTCTCCTGAGACCTCAGGCACTCTGGGGTTGGGTTCACTCACAGTTCCTGGCTTTCGTGGGTGAGGTGCTGAAGACCTGCAGACCCTTTTCACAATTGCTCCAACACTTGGGCCTGTACTCATCATACTGCAGGGTGCTGAGCTTGCTGTCCCCAGTAAAGCTCTTGGTTCTGCTGGAAGGGACGAGCTGAAACAGGTTCTCCTGTGGGAAGTAACTCCTGGGGAAAGTCCTCCGGCCTGTAGGGGAAAAGGGGGAAAGTTACAGCCAGAACATATGGACCAGCGTGGATCCACCTGTCACCACCTCCTCATGTCCCTGCCCAGATCCTCACCTCCTCAAATTAAACAAAGCAAGTGTAATGAAACTGAAGCAAAGCCCTGTGAAGATTTTAAATTCAATTTAAGAGCTGATAACAGCAGGCATTACATCTAATGCAGATGTTTCCAGAGGGGCTTGCAACAGTTTAATTACATCAGGGGGTTTGCTCGTTGTTAATCACAATTAAACACTGAACAGGCAGGGATTTACATTGCAAATTATCCCTGCCATCCCCTAAGTCCACATGCAAATGACCACACAGCAGGGCCAGACCTGCTTTCACAGGGGTGTCAGTGAGAGATGAAGTTCATTCTGGAAAGCTCAGTACACTCTCTGCATGTCCTCAGTACATTTTTCCCAAGGGAATTTTTGCCTCCCACTACTTGCAGTCTCATACAGTGAAAGAATGAGCAGGAAAAAGGTGATGGAGTGGTCCCCAAAGCTCAGAGCTCACCAGCTTAAAACAGAGAAGCAAACAGATACTGCTACCCTGAAATTGCTTGGGGATTTCCTACAGCTCTGTGAGAAACCTGCTGTAAAGGTCACAAAAAGCATCCTCAAAAGAAAGCAATTTAGGGGAATAGAAAGGTTGATACTGCCAGGGATGAGAAATGCCAATCATCCCCATGGCTAAATTAAAAGAGGAAGTGTAGGCAGAGGACAGGCTGTAGATGCTCAGCACTTCCCAAGAGCAGAGTTGCAAGGTCTCACAGAGAATGCCCTTCAGAACACACAAGTGAATCCCAAAGTACCTGGTGCTTCTCCCTTTATTAGAAACCTCTCCTTCCCAAGTCTTTCCAGTCCCAGGCATTGTCACAAGCCATGAAGGACTGATCACCTCCCTCCAGGGGCCTCCATCATTTCCTTACCGTCACTGTAGTCCTTGCGACTCTGGGAGAGATGGTACTGCCTGGGAAACGTCCCACCTTTCCCAAACCTCTCACAGAATGGGATGTCAAAGTCTGGCAGGAGGGAAGCAGACACAGATATTTCTGAGATCAGCTCCGTATCAAATGCCCAGAGTGCTTCTTATGGGAAGTGCAGAGTTAGAGGCAAGGAGGTGACAAGGTGTTCATTTACACATTCCCTACATTCCCCAAGGCTCCCTCTGAAATCTGCCCACAGTCACAAACTCTTCAGTGGAAAATCAGGGTTAGACACACTGCCCTTGGTGCCCCTAAAGCAGAGGTTTAACTGCTGACTTTATGGACCCTGGCCCACACTGTTCAAGTGCAAGGCAGGGGATTAACACAGACCATGCCTGGTTTCCAAGGTAGAGCAATAAAACATCTTATTTGCACATGGAAAATGCAAAAATCAGCATGGAAACAAAACAGCCAGGCAGGGCCAGGCCTAGATATATCTACTCCAAAANTCACAGAATGGGATGTCAAAGTCTGGCAGGAGGGAAGAAGACACAGATATTTCTGAGATCAGCTCTGTATCAAATGCCCAGAGTGCTTCTTATGGGAAACGTACAGTTACAGGCAAGGAGGTGCCAAGGTGTTCATTTACACAACCCTACGTTCCCCAAGGCTCCCTCTGAAATCTCCCCAAAGACAAACTCCTCAGTGGAAAATCAGGGTTAGACACACTGCCCTTGGTGCCCCTAAAGCAGAGGTTTAACTGCTGACTTTATGGACCCTGGCCCACACTGTTCAAGTGCAAGGCAGGGGATTAACACAGACCATGCCTGGTTTCCAAGGTAGAGCAATAAAACATCTTATTTGCACATGGAAAATGCAAAAATCAGCATGGAAACAAAACAGCCAGGCAGGGCCAGGCCTAGATATATCTACTCCAAAACCTTTGCTCTGATATCAGCTATTTCCAGGGCAATGCAAAAATCCAGCACTTGAATAACACTGGATAATCTCTCCCCTCTTTCTTCTCAGACGTGACTCCTCCCCTCTGAAAGCCAATTTAAACCTCCAGAGCTCCAAACTTTTATATTTATTTGCTTAAATGCTAGAAAGATAGAATATACAGAAGGGATTAAAGACTATCAGAGTTTGGACCCTGGATGATGAGAGAGATGGATGGACGTGCAAGATAAGGACATATTTTTTTAATAAAAACCACAGCACAGGAAGCCAGTGCTGGTAGCACCAAATAACTTGAGATTAAAATATCTGTCATTCCACCCCCTTCTTTCACCTGCTGTTTTTCCTCCATCCAATTCTAACGACACAGCCCCTTCTGATTGTTTGTTTGTCTTAGCCTGGGGCCAGCAGCCGCTCCTCGGAGGCCGTTCCTGGCCTCTGCTGCACTTCGGTGTGATTGCCAAAAAGAGCACATAATGGCTGAATTATGGTCAGCAAGAGGAGCAACAAGGACAGGGCAAGAGGTTCTCAGCGAGCCACGTGTGAGCAANAGCTCCGTATCAAATGCCCAGAGTGCTTCTTATGGGAAGTGCAGAGTTAGAGGCAAGGAGGTGACAAGGTGTTCATTTACACATTCCCTACATTCCCCAAGGCTCCCTCTGAAATCTGCCCACAGTCACAAACTCTTCAGTGGAAAATCAGGGTTAGACACACTGCCCTTGGTGCCCCTAAAGCAGAGGTTTAACTGCTGACTTTATGGACCCTGGCCCACACTGTTCAAGTGCAAGGCAGGGGATTAACACAGACCATGCCTGGTTTCCAAGGTAGAGCAATAAAACATCTTATTTGCACATGGAAAATGCAAAAATCAGCATGGAAACAAAACAGCCAGGCAGGGCCAGGCCTAGATATATCTACTCCAAAACCTTTGCTCTGATATCAGCTATTTCCAGGGCAATGCAAAAATCCAGCACTTGAATAACACTGGATAATCTCTCCCCTCTTTCTTCTCAGACGTGACTCCTCCCCTCTGAAAGCCAATTTAAACCTCCAGAGCTCCAAACTTTTATATTTATTTGCTTAAATGCTAGAAAGATAGAATATACAGAAGGGATTAAAGACTATCAGAGTTTGGACCCTGGATGATGAGAGAGATGGATGGACGTGCAAGATAAGGACATATTTTTTTAATAAAAACCACAGCACAGGAAGCCATTGCTGGTAGCACCAAATAACTTGAGATTAAAATATCTGTCATTCCACCCCCTTCTTTCACCTGCTGTTTTTCCTCCATCCAATTCTAACGACACAGCCCCTTCTGATTGTTTGTTTGTCTTAGCCTGGGGCCAGCAGCCGCTCCTCGGAGGCCGTTCCTGGCCTCTGCTGCACTTCGGTGTGATTGCCAAAAAGAGCACATAATGGCTGAAATATGGTCAGCAAGAGGAGCAACAAGGACAGGGCAAGAGGTTCTCAGCGAGCCACGTGTGAGCAACGGTGCCCAGAGGTGTCTCAGAGCAAAGTGCCACGGGGGAAGCATTCAAACCTTCGGCAGCGAGGGCTGACTGCAGCTTCGTCTCTGCAGCTCAATCTAGACACCCTGCCTCAGGCCAGCAATGAGTTATCCTGCCACAGGCTGGCTGCCATTTGCTCATTTTTAATAGTGCAAGTCATTACAATATTACAGAGTTTCCATTATTTAACCAGCTGGATGTTTGTAAGTGATTAAGCAGTAACCTATGATCTGGGCAAGCACCAACACCGCTTCTCTCGCAGCATTTGCACTATTGCAGGTTATTATTCATGCAAGTGGAAGAGGTATAACTCCCTAGAGAGCTGGGGTTTTGCTGTGTAGGAAGTTGAGATCCTGAAGGGGCAACTCCCAGGTACTAAGAGACACAAAAGCTGATCCTATAAAAGGCTGTTCCCAGCTTGTCAGCACCTTGCAGTTGTCTGCAAACACAAGAGCACGGCCCCCTTCAGCAACATCTTCCAACACAGATCTCTCAACAGCTTTTTGCTTGCTTGCATCCATCCACCTCAGGGGCCCAGCTGCCCAGTTTGGATTGCTGTTGCTGTCAACTGATTCCCAAACCAGGTCTAAAGGTTCTTCAGTGCTATTGCTACAGAGTCAAGAGGGGTTAATGAAGACAAGAGCAGCTCTGCCTGTGTTTGATGCTCTGGGCTTTTTGATTTTAGGGAACATTCATGTTTGATCATTGCAGGGTCAATTCTGAAGTGTTACCTAAGCCATGGAGCTGGTTTGCTTGATTGCTTTTAATTACTTTTCATGCAGTGCCATCTCTCTAACAGCCTTCATCCAGCCTCTTTATTACATATTTTTTATACCTTTCAGCAAATATAAACTTACCCATGCAATCAAGACCGTCTTTGGGATGGCTCTTCCTTCCAGGAACAGGGGTTTGGGGAAAGGGAGGGCTGCAAAGGGATGGGAAAAAAAAAAGGATTCATTTATTAGATCAGAAAGGCTATGGAATTAATACACTACAGAAAGGAAAGGATAAACCACAAGCTGCACTGATCACTGAGCTCCCATCCTCATGCTGCACAAGAATGAAGATTGTTTTTTTGGCTGCATCACAGCTTGTTCCTGTGGCAAACAAAAGGGATGCTGCAAAACCCACAGCCACCAGGCTGAAATGAAGCAGCCAAAGATCATCACCCCTGTGCACGAGGCAGCACAGAAGGAGGGCTGCATGTTCCTTTTCCCTCAGCTTCAGGTGTTCAACCACACCCCTCTGCTTTCCATGAACATGGCTCAGCTGCTGCAGATGCACACACAAGAGTCCTTCAGTCACACTCAGTTCATGCAGGTTTCCCTTCTCTCCAACATCACCTCCCACCTTCCTCACACGGAGACTCTGCACCACCGCTGGGAACATGAACCCCCCTAGGAGACCAGGAGGGAGAGTGTGGGATTGGTGCCTCAAGGCTCAAGGTCTTTAAACTACAGTGAGAGGATGAAAAAGCACTGCAAGGAGATTTCAGCAACCTCAGTTTCACCCCAGACTCTTTAAGAGTGATCTGGGCATGTGGGTTTTCCACTCTCTCTTTTAACAATATGGGCACAGAGTAGAAATCAGCTTTGTAAAGTGTTCTGAAACCTGCTCATGTCAAAGCTGATCACTGCTGTGGCAAAGAGGAGTTTGTGGTGCTGCTCCTAACCCTCAGCCTGGTCACTGAGCCTGGTGACTCGCTCTGTCCTCTTGAGCTGATGCCATCCCAAGCAATTGGCTGCAAGGCCTCCGCCACCTCTTTGCAGGAATAGTCCTACTTACTCCTCTTCCTTGGAATGATACAGCCCTCCTCGTGCCTTTTCCAGCTCCCAGACCCGTGACTGAACACATCTGCCTGCTCTGCACGTGAAATCAGGCCATGCCACCCTCTCACAAACAGAGAGCTAAAACCCTAAAGCTTCCCTCTCAGTTCACAGCAGAGTCCCAACCAGCCCGTGCTTCTTCTGCCGTTCTTCCTGGCACAATCTGTGCAAAAGCAAAGCTGGGGCAGAGAGGTTGGGAACACAAGGAATCCAGCTTCGATACGGCCATAACAATGAGCGAATACATCACAGGAAATTATTAAAAGCCACAAAAAGGAAATGGACCTCGATGCTGAGACAGATCCAAAGCGCACGGAGCCACAAACCCGAGGCATGCTACACAATCAACCCAACACAGGCCCACTGGAACGCAGCCTCGGCGCTGTACGGCAACAGCAACAGCGGAAAAAAATAGAAAATCTTTGATGCAGACGGAAAAAAAATATAGACTGCTTCCCAAAAGGACACTGTGTCTTATCCACAGCTCACCCTGCACAGCAGCAAACACAGTTTCTGTGCACGTGTGAGCTGGGACCGAGCTCAATGGCACCAGCCACTGAATCGCAGCCCGGGTTAGTACAGAGTGTCCCAGTTGCTTCCTGCTGAGTGGCTAAACTTAGTTACTGCTCATCTGGTGTCCTCAGCACCTTGACTGACACGTCTGTGGCTGCTGGCACTGCACAGGGGCTGCTGAGTTTGCCAGTGGTCAGTGGAGAGCAGACAGCGTGCCCGGGGAGGAGGAGGCACAGAGAGGCTGATGGAATATTGACCTGGTGACTGCAGAGAGCCAGAGGGGGAGGAGGTGCTGTGAGGGTGGTGAGGCCCTGGCACAGGGTGCCCAGAGAAGATGTGGATGCCCCATCCCTGGAAGTGTCCAAGGCCAGGCTAAATGGAGCACTGAGAAACCTGCTTTAGTGCAAGGCGTCCCTGCTCATGGCAGGGGAGATGGAACTGGATGATCTTTAAGGTCCCTTCCAACCCAAACCATTGTGTGAGTCTATGAGAATTTTCATCTCAAGAGCCAAAAAAGAAAACCTGGTCACACAAAGCCAGGCTGTCTTTGTCCAGCTCAGATTACTGCAAATTCAAATCATACCATTGCACAGACATCTGTTGCTAGGATCTGGTTTTCAGCAATAAAGATAAATTTGTTTTGCTCAGGTGCACCCTCACCCCAACAGAAACCTCAGGGCATGCCACTGATCCCCCTGCTCTCCTGCTACGGAGCAGAGGCTGCAGTTCAGCCTGTGAACATGGTGACACACACAACTCACCTGTCCACAGACCTGTCCAGCGACTGGCAGCTCCCAGACAGCGAGTCATCGGGGCTGATGAAAGCTTCAAGCATCTGACAGAGAAAGAAAAGGGGAAACAATAAAACCATGCACTGTATCTCTCTAAGCTCCAGAACTAGCAGACCTCTGCAGGGTCATCCATTTATGATGCCCTCCCTGCATTATTGTTCTTTCCAACTGCTATTTGCTGGTAGGAAAACTGAAGCAAAGGTAATTAGCACCCTGATGTTCAACGCGTGCGGAGAAGTCAATGAGATTCAAAGTGCTCTAAGTATTTGTGAGAAATAATAATACTACTACTGAAGGAAAATATGCATCAGGACACAAATGATGTGCCCAAGGCCAAGTGGATATTGTGTACCACAGGCAGGATTGCAGCCCTGGACTCCTGACTTCCTGAGCTGCCCTGGCACACGAGCCCAGCCTTCCTCTCCGCTGATAAGCGCAGCATCATCAGGGCTTTTGGCTGGAGGAACCGGCTTGGCTCTCACCAGCCCAGTGAGTCAAAAGCTGCATTTGTGTTGCTTCCTGGATGAGACATTGTACTGGCCAGGGTTATTTATAGCTGGTTAGTAACAATAGAGGGTTTGTATGGAGTGGTAAACCCTGGGGCTGTGTGCACTTCCACACGGAGCAGAGCAGTGCTGCCACGGTGCCATGCTCCCTCCTGGCTGAGGACACTCACCAACCCCTGCTCCGCAGCTCATTCCTGGGAAAGCCCAGCATCGAGGGTTACAACACCACGTGGAGCCACACTCTGCTGCTTCCCACATCGCTCCTCCTTCCCCAACAGCCTCCCTTTCCACAGGCTGTTCCTGTCAGCCCTCCTCAGGCAGTTGTCATAACAGCTCCTGCTCTTTTGGCCAGGCAGTCCCAACTGCAAAGTGCAATTTTCCTCTGCTTCCTAGTTTTTACCCCAAAACCTCCTCCTTCATAATGCACTAGGCCAAAGAGGAGCAAGAACTCTGGTTGAACCCACTCCCCACCTCTGCCAGCCATGCCAGGTCTCTTCCAGCAGTAAATGCTGAAACAGACTCATTTCTCAAAAGCATAAAATGGGGAATTGGAGCATGCTCCATACTCAGCCTCTGTTCATCTGCCAGGCTGCTCTCAAGGCCACAGTTACATCACTGGCTTGCACAGGGGCATTCCCCAAAAGGCAGCAAGCTCCAGCTTCTGAGTGGTTTTCCATGAGGCACACATGGCAGCAGCAGTACAAGGACATTATGAAGGCAAAGCCCACGTAAGGAAAAGCATGGCTGCTCAGTGAGGAAAGCCAAAAAACCCCAAACCATTCCCCAAACCCCTTTTCCCTGCATTTAATTCGCCAGCAAAGGGCTGCAGACCACCCACAGCGTGATTTTGGGGAAAAGCAAGGAGAGCATCTGGGAACCTTCATGAGGAGCAGGCTCAGGGCTCTGAATTAATGGAGCTCCACGAACAGCTGGTGGAGCTGGGCTGATTTACACCCAAGGGGGTCACGGGGACCCCTCCCCCTGCACGCACACACACTTTGTCTTAATCCTCCCCAACATGTTTGGGAGGCACGTGGAAACAACAGAGAGCCAACTCCTGGCTGCAAGGAGCACACCATACATCTGCACTCTGACGCTGCCAAGACTCACCCGGAGTGACTTCTTATTTTATTAATGGCTGTATAATAAACTGCTGAAAACACAACTTTGCCATGGAAACGCTGGCACAGCCTGCATGCAAATGGAGAGCTAGTGGGTGCTTTTGAGTGTAGGAAATGCACATCTCCCCAAGGACATCCTTGGGGGCCAGCACAGCAGCCTGATGGATTGAGCTTGGTGCCTTCCAGATGTCCCTCCATGTCCTTCCTGCAAACTCTGGATCTTGGTCCTGTATTTCCAAGAGCTTTGCAAGAATGACGTGCCCAGACAGCCCAGCTGACTTCACAGGATCTACACTAAGCCCTTCAGAGCTATAGATTGAGCAGAGATGCAAATGGAGAGGGAGGTATAAACTGCTTCCACTCTGGTCCCTCAACACTGCAGAGCTTCCCCCATCTGAGTACCAAATTGACTGGAGGACAAAACACTGCTCAGCACTGAGCAACTTGCTGCTCTTTTATTACTGAGGGACTGGAATATACAAACTCCTTATTAAGACAGTTAAAAAAAATATAAATGGGGGAGGGACAGAGACACAAAACCACAGAGGCTGTGGGCAGAGCCAAGAACTGTAATTGGAGCTCAGGCAGAAACACTGCATGGGAAACAGCCAGAGCTGCTGATATCCCCAGGCTGTTGCAATCACAGGCAATCGGTTGCTTGGCACATTCCCTCGTGGTCCTGGGATCTGGGAATGCTGTGGCCACGAGGGCCTGGCAGCTGGTACACACGTGTGCCCCAGATCTGTGCTGCTCCAGAGCTACCTGGGGCACACTTGCCATCCCCACTGCAGCTGGCTCTCAGGGTTCCTGGAAACCAAGCCCGACTTTCCCAGGCACGTCAAGCCTGGGGGCACCCATTCCTGGAAAAAGCTGGCCCGAGCCCCAAGCACAGGCACTGCTGGAATTTAATGGTGGGAACGGTGTCCCAGTTTCAGCCACGCCCCAGCCCCACTCACGTTCTGGTCCATGGTCTCGGGGATGAACTCGCCCTCGCTGTTGATGCTGGTGTAGGATCCCTGGCGGGCGATCTGCTGCTGCTCCTCGGGAACGCTCCCCGGCGGCGGAGAGCTCCGGCCAGTGTGCAGAGAGCCTAGGGCAGGGACAGACACGGGTCAAGGAGGGAACCTGCCAGTCCAAATCCTTCCAGAAACGCTGTTCCAGCGATCCCAGAGCTCCTGGAGATGCTGCGGGGTTTGAACTCATGTGGATGGGAATGGAGCTGGAGGTGTGATGCTGTTTATGGGCATCCTCCAAAGCTTTGGCCACAGGGAAAGTTTGTTACTACGGGACCACACAACATGTAGCAGACTTGGCCTTCAACACACGCTGGATCCTAAGAGCTGTCACTGTATCCAGGTCCGATGCCAGAAAGGAAAGGGTTCTGGAGTTCTGCTGTGATACAATCAGTCAATCTCAAAGCAAACCACAAACTCCAAACCTATCTCCCTTTGACCTCTGGGCATTCCCTCCCTGGAGCAGGTCACTGTCTTGTTCAGCCATCTGAGTACTCAGTGCAACATCACTGAAACACTTGTTATATAGAAAACTATTTGCACTCAAATACCCTCTTCTCTCCCCTTTCCCTATTTGAAAGTAAAGAGGAAGGAAAACCAGGCTTCAAATCCAAAAATCTCAGGGCAGGAGTGACCTTTGGGATCAGTTTGTCCCATCCTTGGCCAAGGGAATTGTCTCTCCTGTCTACAACCCCAAAGCCTCTACCCTGTGTACAGACAACAAAGCTTCCACTGGCTCCCTCACAGGGCTCATTCAGCAGAAGGTGATTTCCATTTTGCACCTGGCAGAGAACTCCACAACTTCTTTATGAAGATGTTCCATTCCTCCCATTTATTCCCCCAAATCCACTCTATCCTTGTGCCTTTTCCAGCTTCAGGGACTGCTGCTCTTGCTTGGCCCAGCTGCACAGTCTTGGCTCTGCCTGACTCCCTGCAGTCCCTCCCCTCCATCCCTGTGCTGTCATCACTCCATGGCATGGAATTGCTGACGGAGATCCGTGTGGATCCGTGCTGCAGCTTCAGCTGGTCGGCATGGTGCAACGTGAGCTTTCACACAACACAACAACTTGTTTTAACACAGACTTCTGAAAAGCACACATCCTTCAGGAGATAGAAAGCACATGGGGATGTGTTTCCTCCCATTTTGTATCCATTTTGTGGCACTCTTACCATTTATTGGGTTTATTACCACCCTTTGCTAACAACATGCCCCGGCTAAGCACAAGAGAAAGGTACTGGGAGGGGACCTATCCCATCATGAAAGTCAACACTGATCTATCAACACAACCCTGCTGCCTCTTCTGCTGCTATTCTGCATCACAGTCACTGTGCCAGATGGATCCCTGGCATAAATCCATCTGTGTGATCAACACTATGAGCCCAAATTCCCACCTTTCACTTAAGCAGATACACATCAGGAGCTGCTAATGTTAACAGTGTCACACCAGCATTAAAGATCATTAAATCAGGCTTTTCTGCTGGATTTATACCAAACACACAGATCTGTCTGTCCCATGCTACATCTTCCTTCTGACTCCTTGCTCAGATTGTAAAAATAAAAGTCATATGGCTTTGAGTTAGTTTTTTTTCCTTCTTCCTATTTTCTCCTTCACAGATTTCCTGCAGGATAAGAACACAGTGAAAAAACTCCAACTGAAGTAATGCCAAGATCAAGAGGAGAGAATCTCTCGAGTGCTGCAGCACTCATAACGAACTGGCTTTCCCCCAGCCCTAAAACAAAACCAGTTGGGAAGTACAGCATCCTCTCTTTGAAGATAAATAAACAAACTTTTAACTATTGAGCAGTTTGGGCACCCTGGATAAACCACTGCACCAGCAGCCCCTCGTCTGCTTAGCAGATGCCAATGTGGGATGCAGCACAGGGACATTTGGGTGGCTCTTGCCCCAAAAAGCTGCTGGAGGATTCAGTGTGGTGTAACTGCTCTATCTTAGCTCTGCTGAGCATTTCTGTTACTGCTGCAATGAGGTGTGGGTCTGCACTGCTGGGATCTCTTGCTCCAACAACACATTTGTCATCCAGAAACCCTTTGACTAGGATTTTACAAAGAGCTGTACATGCCCTGTTTGACTCCAAACCCAGGGAGTTAAACGAGATTTATCACAAGCACAAAGAATTTGCATGATCTTGCATTAAGCCTCTGCCTGTAACAACTACTCCCAGCCATAGATCAGCTGTGTTTGACCTTCCAGAGTCACATTTCCTGCCAAAAACTTGAAAAGGGGACAAGACACCAGCTATTTCCCAGCAGGTAAGGAAATTAAACAAAGTGCTCAGGCTTTTGCATGCTCGGGAACTGCTGGAGTGAAGCAGATCCCTTTTCAGCCAGGCTGTTTGGGTAGAAGTGCTGCCCAAAGTAATCAGTGCAGCTTCACACCTCCAGGAGCACTGGCTGCTGCTGCTTTGCACCCATGAATGCTCTTCCACCGGGGAGGAACGTGGGGAGGTGCTGGGAGCAGAGCTCCGGAGCTCAGGGTCGATTCCCCGCTCCAGCCCTATCCTGCCCTGTTAACAAAACCTCAGGCAATCCCAGTGCTGCTGGAGGAGGGGAGGAATGGAAAATAGGGGTCAGAGAAAGAGTGCAACAGTGAAATTTAATGGCAGGATTAATTCATAGTGGGGAAAACACGGCACGTTGGATATATTGGATAATGCTGATTAACCCACTCTGAGGCAGAGGAGGAAACAGAAAAGCCAAGATTTGCCTGTTTGACACATCACAGATGCTCTTCACACTTGACCTAATACTCCAGAACCAGCAGCAGCACCAGGCAGGCAGAGGAGGCCCCCAAGGGACTGTCCTGGGGTCTGTGGGATTACGTGTCAGCTCCAGTGGGGATGGGGCAGGCTGCTCACAGCCTGCCCCATCCCCACTGGAGCTGACACGTAATCCCACAGACCCCAGCACTTCTGCACAGGCAGAGCGCTGGTAAGATTTGTTTAGGATTCCTGAACTCAGAGAAACTCTGCAAATTGGCACTGGTTGAGCCCCTGACCTCGGTTACCCTCTGCAGCAAGGTGCTTTTGGGAGGGATTCCTGCTCCATGTTACACACACGAATGTAAAGCCATATATTCGAGACGAGAGCACAGCGTGTCCCGAGGACAGGGAACCGGGACAGCACGGAGACTCCCAGTCACTGCTGGCACCCACTGGGGCCTTTCATGTTCCCTTGTGATATTTTTATTCAAGAAGTGCCTTTCATGCAGTGTGTGCAGAGCTCGTGGTGCTGCACGTACAGCCAGTTCCCCCGTGCCAGGCTTGGCTTCCCTCCGCCCCCGCATTCCCTGGCCTCATCTTCCCCTGCTCTTCCCAAAACTTCGCCCCTTACCAACCAGCATCAAGCAGGGAAGAGAAGCCCCTTCAGAGCCAGAGCTGGGGAGGGTTTGCTGGCAGCTGCCACCGCTCACAGCTGCAGCCACGGGGAGCCCAGCCCTGGGATGACGTTCCCGAACGAGGGACACGACGTCAGGATGTGCTGGCAGAAACACCAGGCTCAGGACAGGGCTGCACAGGAGGAAGAGAGAAACCTGCTGGAAGTTTCTCCCTCTGGTCCTGTCAAGGGGAGCTGTGAGCAGATGGACCAAATCTCCCTCAATTTCTTCTTTTCCACTGGGATGCTTACAAGACTCCCTCCTCTCCACGCTGATCCCTCTGAAGACAGATTCCTACATCTTGATTTAAGGCAAATTTAGGGTACTTTTAAACTAATGAGCAAGACAGAGCCTATTTTCTAGCCCTGAAGCAGCTGGCATGATGCCCATAGATAAATTTTCCTCCTCAAAACAGCATGGGTCTCACCCATCTTAACTCCTGCAACTCTCCTGGTCTGGAGAGGGCTGGCAGGCACACAAAGCCATGGCTCAGCAGCCTGGTTTTCCATTAAAAAACCAGTAAAATAAAGCTTCTGGAAAATGTTTCCACTGAAATGGTGATGCTGGAACGGGCCTGTTAAATAATTTTTGGATAATGTCCTGAAACATGTATTTCTTCAAAGTAAATAAAAACAATCCCCATTTATCTGAAAATCCAGAACCCAAAACATTTTAGTCCAAGTTCCCTCGCTCTTTTGCTGGCTACCAAAATACTGGAAGGGGATTTCCACTGACAAAATTTATGGGGGGAAAAAAAAAAAAGAAATTATTTACTTTGCATAAGGTTTTTCAGGGACACAGAGTGAAGACATTTTCTGCCCAGAAGAAGCAAAAATAGCTAAATCTTCCCCAGAACATCTACCTCCCTTCCAACGTGCTTGTGCCAGTAACATACAGTTTTATTACTTTCTGCTGCTGTTTACATGGCAGAGTCAGCAGAAAAACATGAGACATCTCAGAAACACGGAGAACATGACCCTGAACTACCTTTCATTATAAATTCATTTTAAATCTCCTTTTAAATGTGGTTTCAAGAGAAAAGCCGAACTAAGATCCTCTTTTGATAGCAACCACTTTGATGACAGCAGAAGGAAAACACTGTGAAATGCCTTGTGACTGCAAATGGAGAACAGTTTCTCCTACAGAATTCCCAGCCTCTTAGGATGCCTTTGGACTATGCACCAAGTTCAGTGAAATCCCCACTCTGGGAAACCAAAACACAGCATCATGTCTGTCTGTCTGTTCCCTGACGCTGGGTTTTATGCTCCATTTGAGACGCTGCTCTCCCTTTCAGCTCGCTGGAGTTTCTGCCCAGCTGCTGGATCGCCCACTTCTGACTCAGGAGGTCAGAAATGCCTCTGCTGGATTGTGAGCACCTCCTAAGCAGAGCTGCAGTAGCTTCGTGCAGACCCCAGATAACCCGAAGAGAGGAGGGACCTTCTGTTATCACGCACAGGGCTTGTTAAAAACCTCTTTGCAAGACTGATGGTTTACATGGAAAAAGAAACAGAGCTATGACTGATGCTTGGGCTGGTTACCTGACCATGTAACAGTGCCAAGGACTCTGGTTTTGGTGCATTAGCTCCTGAAAATCCCAACATTAGCACACCCTGCATCCCACAGCTGGTGCTGCCCAGTGCTCTTCCTCCGTTACCTTGACTAAAGCAGCACATTATGTCCATTCCTCCACTCTGCTCTTCAAGCATTCCCTCAAAATCCATCTGTACCTCAGGCTCTCACCTTTGCAGAGCTGATATCTCACCCTTTGTCTGCCTTGTTTAAGCTCAGGGTGTTCTTAAGGCAGCGACACCTCACAGTCAGTGGTACAGACCTGCTCAGGAACCAGCAGTTCCAAAACAGTAAGGACAGGGCAAAGCATGGCATAAAGGTTGGTAGGAAAGTCTTAACTTTGCAAGAACCCATCTTCCCACTAGCATAACTACACATGGAATCAATCCTGCCCAACATGCTCGGCTCACATGTCAGTGACAGCTCCCAGTGCCACAGCTCTTTGCTGGCTCACATTAACAGTTCCATATGTGCCAAAAAAAAGGGCAGCAGAGATGTTTTTCTCCAGCAGTTTCTGCTGAAACTCTGTGCTTTACCACATATTTATGTGTGCCTTTCACTCAGGGCCATCCAGTGACCCTGCCAAACTCTCAAGAGCCATGTGAGCTGGCAAAAAAAAAACAACAGGAAAAGACAACCCTGGTACATCCCAGCACCAGGCCCAAAGACAGCCCTTGCACATGTGCCACCCACCCCTGGCATCAGTAAGAGCTGGGCATGGCTGCACAATGGGTACGTTGGACCTACCCTACTAGAACATTTTCTGTACCTCTGTCTGAGATGCAGCAAGACACAGGATATTTTATCAAGGAAGCCCAGGCTATGAAACAGAGAAGGGGTGAGTCCTTGGAGAAAAACACTCCTTTGTTGCACAGAGAAGAGTTTGGAAGTATTTACTGCCATATAAGTACAGAGGATCTTTAGAGGATGAAGTATTTCTCCATGTGTATTTCTGAAGGAGGGCCCCTTTTTTCAAGGCTGTCAGTTCTACAGGTGGCAAGAACTTGCATGTAAATGACAGGGATCTCTAGAAATTACCCTATAACCTGCACCCACAGACATGGCAGAGAACATTCTCTGTGTGGAACAACCATTAATCCTGCCTGTAGGCTGGAATATGAATAATTATACCCCTACTATACAATCCTACATATTGCTTTACCAGCTCTGCACAAAGCACCCTGCTCTCTACAAAATCCTACAAGGTTCTTCACACAAAAGCTCCTACAGACAGCTGATCAACAGGATTTCAAAGAGCTAAGAGTATTACAGAAAGCAAAAAAAGCATAAACTCAAGCCCAGAGAATCAATGAGAAAACCACAAAAGGCTACAAACAACCTCCAGTCCCTACAGGGCTGCAAGAGGAGATCAGGCATTTGCCAGCCTGGCTTCAGGGGTTGCAGGTACCTATTTCCAGCACCTCTGAAGGAAAGGGATGCTCCCCTTCCTCTGGAATGTGACCACTGTGAAACACTGCACACATTCATTCCCCTGAGAAACCCCAAAAACAGCTACCACAGATGTCACTTCACCAACAAGCACAGAGACACACATTTGGTCTCTATGTGGTTAAGCTGGTCCCAGCCCAGGAGCTAAGGAGCCCAAGCCCACTTAACTACATTATTCTGCCACCTGGGAAAGGGGGACAGGTACTGAGAGAACAACAGCACACGGTTAAAGGAACAGCCAAAGGTTCCAAGCAGCCTTGGCTTTCTATACATTCTCATTCTTCATTTTGATCAAGCTCAGTGGCATCAAATTCCCTGGAAATTGTTATCACTGCATCTCCCACCCAGAAATTACATCCCAGATCCCCTGCTCTCTTCACTTTTGTGCTCAAAGTGACTCTGCTCACCACAACCCTACCCAACCTGCAGAGTCTCTTCCTCGGGCTGAGGATGAGCAGCAACTGCACTGAATTACTGTGGGGGACATCAGGGTGGCCATCCAGACCGTAACACACACAGGGTTGTGACAGAAAAAGAGGAAGGGGGTGGTGGCCTGGCTGAAATAGCACAGAAGACCCCGCAGAGCGTCGCATTGCACTGACCTGTCGAGTACTTGCGCGTCCTCTCCGAGTCTTTGTACAGGGATCCCATGATATCACCCATGGATCTGGAGATCCTCATTTCGTGCTGCTTGCTGTTGTTCGGCTGCAGGAGCTGGTAATCAGACAAAGGGAATGATCAGGCTTGGCCAGAGCCCTGTGGACACACCATGTGAAACCCTGCATTTGGCTCCCCGTGACCCTATTACCCAAGAACTATTTAAAAAAAAAAAAAAGAAAAAAAGAAAGAAGACGTGCACGTAATCTAGAGTGATCCAAAAACCATTCACAAACAATTCACATCTGTTAATAAAACAGTCTAATGAGATTAAGCTCCCACTGATAAAGGCAAATACAGATATTTGACATAAAAGACTGTTCCTGCACTGCATCATCTCCAGATAGATACAGAGACTGATCACTGGACTGAAAACATTTTCAATCCCAAAAGCAGCACCTCTCCTCCGTGCTCCCTAGACTCCAGTGGCAGCCAGACACTGCAGAGGCTCCTCTGTAACAGGGCAGAGGGACAGAGAGTGGAAGGTCAGGGAAGACAGGTAAGGGAAGAGCAAAGAAATGCACATCCAGCTGGCAACTTGGTACTGCCCAGGTTTTACCAAGATACTAAGACCACACACTACAGAGAGCTGTGATTTTGTGATAATTTAATGTATGACCTCAGAGCCGTGTGTTCTCACCCACAGGAGCACGGCCACGTGCTGCAGGAAGAGATGGGCCTGCTCTCAAAGGCAGGCAGGAATCTACCTGGCTCCTCTGCTCTCAGCAGCTGGCTTGCAATACTGCTGTGTTCCCACAGATTGCCCCATTTCCACACAGGGCTTAGGAAACCCCAACTGATGGTTCCGTTTCCCCCTGGCACTCTGGTCCCTGCGCTTTCCAAGCCTCTCAAAAGGAGTGGAGAAGCTCCAGGGGCTGTGAGCACCAGCAGTAGCGTGAGGATAAGCACTGGGAGTTTCAAGACTCCCAGTCTCTCCAGTACTTCTAGGAAATACAAAGAAGAATCAGAGTTGCAACATCTACAAATCCCTTGCTTTCCAGCCCGTGCTTGGGGCAGCACGACATGTGCTTTGGCAAGACACTCTGTGCAAGCGAGGTCAAGCTAACAGGATTAACTGCAAAACCACTGAGCTCAGGAAAAACTAATAAATAAATAAAGATGGAAAAAACCCAGGCAGTTCTGCATTGAGACCGAAGGATTCTCCAGATTGCTCTTCCCAGCCTCTAGCACTGCCAGCAGCACGTGGAGGGAACAGTCCCCACGCTGCCACCCAGCACGGCAAGGACCAGGGCATCACCCTGAGTACGGCGCAGAGGTGACAAAGGAATGGTGGCAGCAGCCCTAGGAAGAAAGCACAAAGGCTTCTCTCAGGGTTTAACCTTTTTTGAGGGTCAGTCTGGTATTTAACCCTTCACAGGATGCAGGAGGAGCCAGAGGGAGCTGAGCTCAGCCTCTGGGCTACTATCACAGGAAGATTTCCGAGCAGCTGAGCCAGAGCAGGGCTGACCCCCCTCATAACCAGCTTGCCCTCTGCTCTGCACCGTCAGGAGACTCTTTTCCACTCCCCAACACAATAACAAGGCATCTGACTCCGGACACAAAAGAGCAGAGAAGGTGAAGGGCTCACATTCGCTTTCTTTGGAGCGCTCACAAGGATCCGCAGGCTCTTCAGGGAAGGGCTCAGCTCCAACTGTTCCATCGCTTTGTCCAAATCTTCCTGGGATTTCAGCGGGATCAGGAGCTGGAAGGGATTAAACAAACACCAGAGGATGGCAATGTCACATTTCTGGGTAAATAGAAGGAGCCAGATTCTTACAGGGAGCAGCTTGGGAATCGGGGGACGAGGGAGGGACCCGAGCAGGCGATGGAAAACGGAGCCCCCGTGCCCTGCAGCTCGCCGAGCTCTAACGTTTTTCTTCCAAGACCTCATCTACTGAGGAACAGATGCAAAAAAAAATCACAACAAACAACATCTGCAAGGAGAAAGCTTAAAGGTCACACCAGCAATCCAGCTAGTGGGAAAAGGAGAGGGCTGGGATGAAACCTTGGGCTTGCTGCCTGCTACTCTGGGGCTGCTCTGATTCTGCAGGCAGGACCTGCTGCTACCCAGCCCCAAAACAACCCCACAGGTTCCTCCTGGGACGATGGTCGTGCAGTGGTGCTCCAAGACATCAGTGAGTTGCACCCAAGGATTTACTCTGGCAGATGCTTTGTGCCCTTCCCTACTGCTGCAGCCTGTGTTCCTGTACACTGACACAGCTCCCTAGTGCCTGGCCATCAGGTGAAACCAGGGAACAACCCACAAAAAAGAGTCTTTTCCTTTTGATGTGAAAGGTGTGCATTGCTCTCCTTCCAAGAACCACTTCTTTCGCTCCCAGCAGAACAAATTCAGCTTCTGCTCTTTTTAAGAACAGAGAACTACACAGTGCCGTGTCTGTCAGGCAGCAGAAAGTCCTGATGTTTTCCTGGGAAATGGCAGACTATTGCCCTCATACCTCCACGGGGAATCTGACCCTCCCAGCACTGCTGTGTGGTGTGCCATGTCCTGCAGACAGCCTGCAAAGCCTCCAACGCCCGACACAGCTGCACTTCAGAGGAGCTCTGCGGCCTTCTGCTGCCCTGGGCTAACATTAAAAGCACAACTTCTTGCCCCTCATTCTGGGATATTCTGCCTAATCTCATACCAAACAGGCCTCAGCCTCTGCAGGTTGCCTCGGGCACTGAATCCGGCCAACACAGCACATGTCATTCTCATGCCTGTGCCAAAGTACACTGTAACTCCACTCACCAAAGGCACCGAGCAGCCACAGCTCCCAGCACGCTCTCGCTGGTCTTACTGGGAGCCACAGCTTCCCAGAACTCCTGAGAAGTGGCTCAGCCCTCTGGCTGATCAGGGCTCCTGCCACCAGCCACAGCAAACCCACCTCAGAGCAGCTGCCACACAAGGTGACACTCACAAGCCGACTGGGACAACCTCTTTGATCCCAGGGTGTCACCAAGGGTTTGGCTGGTGGCCTGTAGGCAAATACACCTCAGATTGTGTGCTCTCATGGCCAAGAAGGCCAGGGATATCATGGGGTGCACTGGGAAGAGCATTTCCAACAGGTCAGGGAGGGGATCCCACCCCTCTGCTCAGCCCTGTGAGGCACATCTGGTGCTGTGCCCAGTTCTGGGCTCCTCAGGACAGGAGGGACATGGAGCTCCTGGAGCAGGTCCAGCAGAGGCTACAAGGAAGATTAAGGGATTGGAGCATCTCTCTTACAAGGAAAAGCTGAGGGAGATGGGGCTGTTCAGGCTTGAGAGGAGACACTGAGAGGAGCCCATCCCTGTGTGTCTCTGTCTGCAGGGAGGGCTCAGAGCAGGGACCAGGCCCTGCTCCATGGGCCCAGCAATGGTACAAGAGGATCAGGCAGAGATTGATGCCCAAAAGTTCCCCCTGTACATGAGGAAGAACTTCTTCCCTATGCAGTGACCAAGCCCTGAAGAGATTGCCCAGAGAGGGTGTGGAGTCTCCTCACTGGGATATTCCAGAGCTGTCTGGACACAATCCTGTGCTGTGTGCTTCTCTCTCTTCTTGACCCTACTTAAGAAGGGAGGTTGGACCAGATGACCCACTGTGGTCCCTTCCAACCCTACCCATTCTGTGATTTCCTCTCACCCTTCATTCATATTTGAATGAACAACCTGTGTTCCCTGCAGATATCAGACAAAGATGGTATTGATTATGTCTCCCAAATGCAGTGCTCAGCCTGCTCCCTTAGGCAGTAGAGGTGGAGAGATTCCCTTGGGGAGCCCTCTTGAAGTCCACAAAGGTTCCACAGCAAGTTTCTGCCTCAAGCAGACAAGGCTCCTACCCTACACTCACCCAGACAGAACCCAGAATGGTGGAGAGCTGCTCTCCCTTGTTTCACCACCAAGAAGAACTTGACTCTGATCTCTAAGCACAGCCCCACTGCTCACCCATCCCTTCACTGAGCTCCTCACAAGTGTTCAGAGCAATCTCCCAGCTGCTGCTCTGAACAGAATGTTCTGTAGGTCACTCCATCTCTCTCCAACATCATAACATGAACATGTTTGTGTGCCTCCTTCAGAGGAGCCAAAAACATCAGGGAGAAATTGCCCTCTTGTAAAAGGGACTGGAGCCAGTATTTAGCTTGGCTTTACCCGTTACCCACATCTGGCAAGAAAATTCTGCTCCATTTGGCTTCCAGACTGTGGCACATATGGATATCAGGAACAGGTATCTGCTAGGCATGAAACTCAATAAAGACTCGTGCAGAACCATGGAAGTGATTGCCAGGGTGGATTTCCAGTAACTGGGTTTATTTGATCTCAAGACTGAGTAGCTGTGATGAACAGCAAAGTTCACCTACACAGAAGTTGCACTAAACAGAGCTTATTAGATGTTTTTTTTCCTGCTTTTAAATAGTACCCTCCCCTGGAGCCTGATGTTTTAGTGGGGAGCTTGATGGTCTCTCCAGTGCAGGTTCAGAAAGTGAGAGCAAAGGCTGAGGTTTCCCCAGCTGCAGCAGCACTGCCAGACCTCGCTCCGTAAGACACCGCAGAAAGCCAAAGAATTGTAGGAAACAGGGTTGGGGAAAAATGTGAGAGGTCAATTAGTTCATCTTCCTGCCCAATGCAGGACCAACTGGCATCAACAATTCTCGACAAATGTTTGTTAAATATGCTTTTATCTCCTCCTTCCCCCCTCAAAATGGTGCCTCTACCATTTCCCCAGGCTTTAACTCTCCCTAAGCCCCCAGATCGATGCTGAGGGCAGCCTCGGAGGAGACAACGGGAGGTCAGAAGAGAAGTGGTGGCACATCGAGGTTCAGGGAACTTCTGCCCAAGGTCACATCACAAGTTGGTGTCTGTGCTGCCCCTGGCCAGGCCAGGTTTTGCTGTCCCACTCAGAAAGATGAGCCCAGCCTAGAAGTAACACAAGCATGGCCCATGGGGGACACCCATGGCCAGGCCCCGCTCTTATCTACACCAGCCCCAGCCTGCTGATTCCGTGGTCCCACCAGGATGTGATTCATGCGTGCCCCTGCTCCACCCAGCTGGCATGCTCATCTCACTGCTCCTGGCTTCAGGACTCCTCCTCCTCCTCCTCCATCAGGACAGGGACTGCCACTCGGTGAGATTTTGCAGGGGCCTGCTGACCTCGGTGTAAATTTAGTCTACGAGGTGCCACAGCAAGAGAGATGTCTGATGTCTGCAAAGAATTACTGCACAGCTCCCTTGGAGCATAAAGACAGGGTGAAATATTTAACTGCAATGAGTCTGTGGTCATGCTCCCCCTGAGACTTGCAGTCATGACACCCCAAACCCTGACCCAGGAGTCAGATGCTGGAACATCATCACATGGACACGTAGGCTACGTCCCCAAAGATCCCTCTTGTCTGTTTATAGTGTCTCCACAACAACCCTCCTGAATTACTACTTCTCAGACATCTTCCCACAGCTGTGGGTTCTCACGAGGTGGAATTTTTATGTATGGGAAAACAAAGCACTGGGAAGTCATCTCCAACTCTAAGAAGTCAGGAGTACCCAAAGGCCTGCTCATGGCCCTGCTATGTGCTGTGCACATGTCCAGAAAGACAGTCACTAACATGNAGGAGTCAGATGCTGGAACATCATCACATGGACACATAGGCTACGTCCCCAAAGATCCCTCTTGTCTGTTTATAGTGTCTCCACAACAACCCTGAATTACTACCTCTCAGACATCTTCCCACAGCTGTGGGTTCTCACGAGGTGGAATTTTTATGTATGGGAAAACAAAGCACTGGGAAGTCATCTCCAACTCTAAGAAGTCAGGAGTACCCAAAGGCCTGCTCATGGCCCTGCTATGTGCTGTGCACATGTCCAGAAAGACAGTCACTAACATGGCATCAAATGTATTATTTAGGCTTCTGTTTGCTGTTGTTGGAAAGAAATCCTCTTCCAGTGGTAAGAAACCTGGAATGAAATGAGTCATTCCTGGAGAATTCAATGGCAGGCTTTTCCCGGGAGGGCTGTCAAAGAATGCCCAAGATTAGAAACCTGACTGCATTCAAAGTCAAAACCCAGAGGACACTTTGGTATCATGAGGTACCTATTGTAAAAGAATAGGAATTTTCTTTGTGGAGCAAATCTCTATTGAAACAGAAGGGAGAAAATAATAAATGGGGTGGAGGGGAAAAAAAGAAGAAAGCTCTCTTGAGGACCTCCCTCTCCATTCATACTTTGATTAAAGTCTGCAGGTCATCTGCAATTAATACTTGAACAAGCCAGCTGCCAGGACAGATCCAAAAGGATCTGTGTTTAAAAGCCCACCTCTTTGCCATCTGGCCCTCTCCTCCTTCCCAAAGCCAAACCCACCCTGGGAGTCCAGTGGCTCCAGATGCCTCACAAGAAAACACTGAGCACACCAAAACAGATGCCAAAGATTCTCCCCTTCTGCGAACAGCCCTCAGCAGGACCCTCCTTCCACACACACTGCTGGGCTCAAAGAGAAAGTGGGAAAAACACAGAGGCCTATGTGATGAATGATGGAGGAGAAACATCTCCAAGCCTTAAAATGCCAGGATTGCAGAGGGAGGGTTTCTTGGCTGCTTTTATGTGGCCACAGGAGCTGCTGGAGGAACGTTCAGTGATGCACATTTCACTGCAGAGCCGGCCACAAGAATGTGCACATCGTGCTGGGGCTTGGGTGAGACAAAGTCAGTGCTGGATAAAAGAACACTCTGTGAGCAGCACTGTCCCTCCTGCTCTGCACTTCACGCTCCTGCAACTGCCCCCAAGGTGGGAAGACTGCACAGCCCCGACTGAGTGAGGGGGATCTTCTGTTCTGGGGAAAAGACAATGTTCCTGTGCAACAGGCCTTACTTGAAATGATTCTGAGAAGGGAAAACCTCGCTTGGAGTCTGCGAATCCACCTGAGCTGTGTCCAGGCAACAGCTCTGGTGCACTCACTAGCTGGGAACCACAAAATAAGGTAATTTGTCTTCACAGCCAAGTAAAAGGCGGAATCAGGGCCTTCAGAACAAAGCATTGCTCCATTCTGAAGTTGGCACCAGGCACCCTAAAGCTGCCCCTCAGCAGTAAGGAGAAGAGTACCTCATTGTTCACACAGACCAAGTCCATCGTCTGTCCAAAAGCATCCGTGACCTTCTGCACCACTTCCTTGAATCTGACTGGTCTTGGAAACTGGATAATCCTGTATACACAGACAAACACAACAACAGTCTCAGCTTAGTAGAAGCATAATGGAATTTGGGATTTAACTGACAGTGCAGAAGAAAGGACCTGTATTCCATCACAGAGCATAATAAAGCCTGCTCCTTGCTTTTACAGAAATGCTGCTGCTCTGCTGTGCCCAAGAGGGGACTGGACTACCCTGCAAGAGCATCTACCAAAAATCCTAATGCAGTTCCTCTGCTGCTCCTTCTAATGTGAGGTACAGGTGGAAAGAAAGGAAGTCCAGCAGCCCTTCACTGGAGAAAACCCAGATCAGGCAATGGTCAGTGATTTATCATCTCTGTTTTCAGCAAGGGGCTCTGAATAGGGATGAGGGCTGGAATTGGGGATGATGCTGTTTGGCATCCTGTGACTCTCCTGTACCATCACATGCAGCACCTCTTTAGGTATTTACAACAGGTACAGCCTAACCCTATAGTAACACTACTTTAATTTACTTTGGCTTTAACATGCAGCTTGGACCACCAGCCTGTGTCCTGCCCCGTCACAGTCACCAAGCAGAGGTGATTCCATGAAAATGTCAAGCAGGGAAGGGCGGACAAGCTTTAACTCCCAGCCCTATTTTTATGGGACCCATGCCCAAAATCTGGTTATCTTAAGTAAGTGTCATGGACTGCTAATCAAAGGACACATTTCTGTAGAGTTCCAGCTCCACTGTGCTTCAGCAGGGCTCAAGAATTAACAAGAGAAAAGGATCCAAGCGTGCACCCAATGTCCCTGGTAAAAGAGGCATTTAATGACTTCCAGCTTGGAACCATTTTGCCTGTGTGCAGATCCCAGGAGCTTCTTGTAGCAAATGGGATGACGAGGCAGAGCTCTTGCATATAAAAGTGCTGCTGATTTTAGGGGAGTGAATCCTGCTGTGAGCTCATCTGCAGCTGGCTGAAGTCAGCAGGATGGTGTTGGGTGGAAAAGGTAATTTATCCTCATATTCATGGGGGACTGGACTGGGTACCTACCTTTTCTCTCCTTCATATTCAAACTTGATCCTGACATTTCGCTGCTGAAAGAAAAAGCAGAGAATGGTGAGGTCCCAAACTGCATCTTGGACTGACTCATAGATCCAAAGCTGACAGGAGCTCTCAGGGAGACTCTCCTAACTCCATTAGGCATCTGGTTTATTGAGGGCCAACCTGTCTGGTGGACTCAAAGACTTTGGGACACCCCACATTGCTGAGGAATGTGCTTGTCAAAAAGTAAGTTCTTCTGTAAGCAAGAAGACACTCGCCTGTGTAACTGTTGGTTTTAATAAAATGAATTCATAGAGTGGAAAATGGTCCTGAACTCACTTGGGAGCAAGGCACTATTATCAAAGAGGCCAACATGTTAAGTGTCTGATGCCCGTTCATCTTCAGCACTTCCCATGTTTGCACCCCAGTATTTTTCTGTTGGAAACCCAAAACCCAAAGCTCAGAGGATGTTTACTAGAACACAGGAATATTTGGGGCGAAGAATTAAAAAGTAAAAGCAAGCATTCTCTAATAGAAGTGAAGACAGTCTAGGATTTTAAAGCCAACAGTGCTGGGATGGTTGTAGGGCTGGTTGTTACTTTGTTAGGACCTACGAAATGCAAAGTGTATCAGGCCCAATACACAGCAAATGCCCACCCTAAACTGACCCACTGCTCACCTCAAGAGAAACCACAAAATTTGCCCAAAAGGAGAGTCAGTGGAGTCACAGGCACACTGGGCACACAGCTGTGCAGGGACCAGTAAAAGCCACTTCTCCCATCCTCTATTTGTGCATATTTAGCAGCAATCAAGACCACAAGGAGCCTTTTCATTCCTTCAGCTTCTCAGACCAAGCGTGAGCCAAGCATCCCTCTAGCATCCCTTAGATCATTCCAGGACTTTCCAATGGTCTCCAACACAGATCAAAACCCTCTTTACTTCCCAGACCAGGTCTAGTCACCCCACTTAACCAGAGTTTCCCCCCCCACAGTGCCCACAAGCCTCCTCAAACAGTTCTCTTCCCATGGAGAGAGAAGTGCTGGCCACCTCCCTCCGAGGTGTAACCCCAGGGAGGGCTCGGTCCCGCGCCGCCGGCATCTCACAGGGATAACTCCCAGCTGGGTGGGTGACAGCCCTTCCTGAGCACAGGACTTATCTCTGGGCCTGGGCTGCCAGCGTGTGAAGGCACACTTTCCATCCTCTCAGAGGGAAAGCAGAGCTGCAGTGAAACAGCTTTGTTTCTAATGGGGAAAACGAGCTGGACGGGCGCCCTTTGGTTTATTTTTAAACCCACAGCTCCTTGAGTTCTGCAAACACCCACCAAAATTCAGGAAGTCAGGGCTGGAGGCGGTTCTGTTGAAAAGCTTGAACAGATTCGGGGTAAACACGTTGGATCACCCGAAATGCATCCTTGTTATCTCTGCTCGTGGCATTTTCTGTGTTTCCGGAAGGGCTGGGAAGAACCAGCGCTGGGACAGTCACCAAATGGGGCACTCCAGCAGTGATACAGGCCTGGGCTAAACAGGCACTTACATCACCTCGGTGGCTGCAGCCAGTTCTCCAGACCCACAAAGCTTGGAAAAACTCCAGATTCACTTCCAGAACCAGGCCCAACTTGTAAAAACACCAGATTAATTCTAAACCAGTCCAGAATTCAAAAGGGGAAGAGATGACCATAACCAACCTAGTGCTGAAGGTTCAAGTCATTCTGGAGAGACAGGCAAATACAGGTGGGGTTGCCACCTTGGATTATCTGTGTTGGAAAAGAAAAGATATAGGCTCTTTTATGCCAATTTTTATTTGCACATGCCTCTCTGAGCAGGCCTGGCTGGTTCATCCCTCCTGGATGCTGGCAATAAATTGGCCACTGTGGGTTCACTGACTGTAACACCACAAAACCCTTCTCTAAAGAAAGAGAGAAAAAAAAAATCAGAGCAAGGAACTTTCGAGGTTTCTCCTTACAAAGGAGCAGGACGTGGAAGGGGAAGAGCTCACACAGCTCTGGCCTCGCTGCAGGAAACCTTTCAAAACACAGGTTTCACTTTCAGCACAGCCCCGAACGCTGCACCGAGCTGGGATGTAGCACACGCTGCCTGGTTGTGCTGAGCAGCACAGATTTCACAGACAAACAAATTCTGAAAAACAGCTTGTGGCTGGAAAATGTCAGAACACTCGTCTAAAGCTCCAGAGAGAGAAGAAAATGAAAAAAAATGAGCCACGACCCTGCTGCATCCTTTTCTTCTACATCAACAACAAGGCTGATGTGCCATGGCCCGATGCCAGCAGAAGGACGCCAGCTGCCCCACACTGCTCTGCTCTGCTCCTGAGCAGAGCTACAAACACACTGGCTGCAACAGGGAAATGAAAACCCACTTCATTTCTTAATTAGATAACATTTTTCTTCGGTATAAAGCACACTAACCTCTTGCCTCCCTCAAAGAAAGCAAGACCTTTAGCTCGCAAGCATTTGGAAGAGGGATAAATTCATATTTATCAGTCTGAGAAGTTGATTACAGTTTAATTTTTCAGGCTTCCCTTGGCTTTCTCGTGTTTTTGACCCACAGCTCAAGCTGAATTCATCACTGCTATCAGCAACAAATGCTTTTTTTCCTTTTTTAAAGAAAAAAAGGAAGAGTGGGCAGTGCCCAAAGTACTAGGAAATCTCAGGGGATGCAAAGCACTTCCTAAATGCTGGAGCAGGCTGTGATTTTTTACACCCATGGAAGTCTGGTTTGGAGCAACTGGTTTAAGATTACACAGGGAGCCTGGGGCACTGCCAAGAGCTGGAGCAGAACCTCATGTGAGTCTGCACCCAGCATCTCAAATGAACAATCAAGGGGAATGCAGGACCAGCACCTTCTCCATCAAGAACTCAACACAGCGTGCAAGTGTTGAGGTGGAAGAGGTGTGGGTGGTGGAGGCTGCTGGGTCCTACTCACTTTTGCAATTTTGTGAGGAATGTGACTCCCCTTGCACAATCCAGGTGTAGTATTTACTGTCCCTCCCATCAGGTGTCACACGAGGTCAAGGGCAGCCCTGTTCTCCTTCAGTCAAGAGGTCCTTAGTGGGTGTAGGAGAACAAGCTGAGACATCCAAAGGCCTGTGTTAAATACAGTACAGGAGAGGGGTAAGGCACCAGCCTTAAACCCTGAGCTCTGGCAGAGCATTTAAACAACATTTTCATCAGCACTGTGAGAGCTCAGGCAGGTAATGGAGCAAACAAGGGAAACTGAGGCACAAAGGCAGGAGGGGCTTGGCTAAGGGAATGAAGAGAGAGCCCAGCCTAGGGAGGAGAAGGCTCCATGGAGACCTTACTGCAGCATTTCAACAAATAAAAGGGGCTTTACAAGATGGAGAGAGACTTTTCACCTGGTCCAACAGTGACTGGATGAGGGCAACAGTTTTCAACAGCAAGAGGCTAGATTGAGGTTGGATATAAGGAAGAAATTTTCTATGATTGGGTTGATGAGACACTGGAATAGGTTGCCCAGAAAAGCTGTGGATGCCCCATCCCTGGAAGCGCTCAAGGTTGGGTCGAATTGAGCAACTTGATCTAGTGACAGATATCCCTGCCCGCAGCAGACAGGCCGGACTTTAAAAGCCTTCCCAGCCCAAACCATTCTGTGATTCACTCTCTGAAGCAGAACAGTGGTAGAGAGAAGCACAGAATTTGGGTGTTTGGCCCCCTGGGCTGTGTGTACCGAGCAGCTTTCCCTCTCCGCGTGCGTTTCCGTACGACGCGGGGCACGGAGGAGCCCACGGCCCGGCTGGCGCCTGCAGACCCTGCTGCGACACAAACAACACCAGCGACAGCCCTGACAGGAAATACCACAGTCATTCCCTTCGTTTCTACAATAATTTCTTCTCCAAAATACTTGTACCGGCATTTCCTCCAGCCCTGCAAACAAATGGCATTTTACTCTTTCTTGCCATATTCCTCCGAAAGGAAAAAGCAAAGCCACTGCTGTGGCCACAAACCCATCGCCATCTTTCCAGACTTTCCTTGAGGTATTTTTAGCTCTTTCCTCAAAACTTCTGAATTCACAGAGAAAAGACCACAAATGCCAAGCTTCAGAGAGAGAATTCAGATGGGAATTTGGGGGGAAAAGGGGCAACTGCTTTTGCCTCTTGGCTGGGGACCACGTACCCCAGCGGGCTTGGCCAAGCTCGGCCCTCAGAGCTGGAGCAACAGCCCTGTGTGCTGGTTTAGATTAAGGAAAACGTTGGAAAAAAATGGAAAAGGGTTTCCAAACGAGGTGAATCATGATCTTATACAGAGATCCCTGAAGAGCTGACTGCTGTTTGTAATAAAAGCACACATGGAGAGCAGGAAAACAAGCGGTTAGTCCTAAAATGGAAGTGGCTATGGATGAGCAGAAGGTGCTGAGCACCCTCTCTGCTGAACAGCCAGGGGGTTGCTCAAATTGGGGTACAGGTCCAAGCTGAGCCTTAGAGGCAGAGGCAGGCAGGGAGCCAGAAGAGGAGCCAGCCCTGCACATCCATGCGTGTGTCACTGAAACATCTAAAACTGCCACTCTGGAAAATCCCAGACTAGCACAAATTCAGAGATTCCCCCCCATCATGTCCTCTTCTCCTCCTAAACTCAGCTGCCATCAGAAACAGCGTTCTGTCCAGACCCCATCTCTGTGGCTCACTTTAAAGCTGCTCCTGTCAAATCCAACCAGAGGACAGCTTTGCCCATGCTGAGACATCACAGGGATAGGGCCTTTGGAGCACTTCTTCCACCCAAATCCACAGCTGCCTCACGAACCAGCTGGGACAAAGCCTCTGACTTCAGCATTAACCCTTCTGTGGTCAGGAAAAGTCATCACAAGAGGCCTCCTATTCCCTCTGGTGCTGCTCCAAGAGGGGCTCACTCAAGCCTTGCTCATATCCACCCACGAGACCCCGGGCACTTATTTTGCCTCAGTTTCCCCCCCTGGGTATTACAGGGGCAGTGAAATACATCCACTTTTGCGTGCCATGGGGTAATCAGAGGGGTTGTTTTCACTTCTCTCATTTTCTACTCGCTGGATTAGGAAACAAGGAGAAAACCCCGCGGAGCCGCGCAGGCATCAGCGCTCGAGTTACTCCCTTTGTACAAAGCCACAAAGCGGTGGGATTCCTCCTCAGCTCCTGGCTCTGGCTGAGAGGAATCAGCACCACAGGGCCAGGCTGGGGGGGACTCCTACACTTCCCCAAGGTGCAGGTTGGTTGCATCAGCCCTGTGCTCGCCCCTGCCCTCAGCAGCGGGACGTTCCTTACACGCCAGACAGCTGGAGCACGGCCCCAGACCGCGAGAGGAGATGACTAATCCACGTCATTGGGAATTATCTGCACAGAACCCCCACGCACGCCGGGTTATTCAGCAATCACACAGAAAGGAGCTTGTCTGGCATTGCCCCCTTCTCATTTCAGGGGTGGAAAGCGCGATATATCCCAGTCCCCCCGGATCCTTGCAGCTTTTTTCCCTCTGAAAGCAAGTCCAGCACCTGAGCAGCTCAGAGGGCAGTGGAAAGATGATGTCTAGAAGAGTCACTGCTGCCTGTTACTGACACTTCTGTTTCAGACAGCAGCAGAAATCACAGGCTTCAAAATGTTCATCTAAAACCACCCACCTGACGGAATAGCTTTTTTCCAGCTGGATTTCTCATTGCTATCACCCTCTTCGCACCCAAGTCAGCTCACATGCAGACATGGGTAAGATTCTTAAACCCTTGGGATTTAAACCCTTGCCTTTGCCATCTCCAGCCAAGGTTCTCCCAGTCAGTGCTGCTCCCCAGGTGGGGAAATCCCTGCAGATCTCCTCATAGGGAAGCCCATCTTCCCTCACCCACATCATATTCTCCAAATGTAAAACAGAGGTGATAAAGCCAAACTCCTTTTTTTAGGCTGCTCGAAGACCCACAGAGAGCCCTACAAAATGAGCTGCATTTTACTGGAGTTATGAGCAAGCCTTGTCTTGCATCCAACTTGCCAAAGAGAAGAGAGTCCAGAGGTAATTTACTAAAAGAACAACTTTTTAGGACAGTCTGCCATTTGATGTACATGGAGAAACGTTTCTTACAAATATTTAATTGCCGTGGGAGAACTTGCCATCATGATTAAGGTGGCAGAGGAGCTGCTGGCTGTCATCGGCCGCGACAGAGGCCCACTGACAACCAGCTCCATGCTGCCAGTTGCCAAGTGCTATTTATAGAAATGAATGGATGTGCACAGAAATAGCTACAAAATAAATGCTCATTTAATTGCTCTTTTCTCCCTCCATCCTTTTGTTCAGGATTTCTTAATTATTTGGGGTTTCCCTTCTTATTCTTTAATGAACACAATGCAGATCTTCATTCTTCTGTTTCCTCCTTCCCCTTTTCAGAGATTTCTATGAACAAGCTCCTTTGTTCAGTCCAAGAGACGGCCTGAAAGGACTCCTTCCAGCCATGCCAGAGGATGCACAAGGAATAACGGAGTGATTAAAGGAACAACAGAGGAATACCAGTGCATAAGTTGCTCTAGGAATACTGTCAGAATGATCCCTCTGTTCCCAAAGAACAGCTCTGCTTTAACTCACACAGGGAAGGAAAAGGGTGTACATGTCTGCCCCTAAAATTCCCATAAGGCAGAGAGGCAGGACAATGTAGTGGCTGCCACACCTGACCAGGACTCAGGAGATTCCAGCTCAGCCATCACAGCTGCTGCCAGCTGTCTGGGCAATTCAGGGGAGGAAAATCATCTACACTGTGCTATTCTCATTTCCAGCTTGTTCTGCCACGAGGCACTGCACATCCAGAGACCCAGCCTTTGCCCTAAACCCATTTGTGAGGAAAGGAAACTAAGAAAAGAAAGATTTTCACGAAATTTGCCAAAGGATGTTAATTTCTGAAGATCATCTGAAGCAAAACTATCGATATTTTGGGAAAGAAATATTTTGGAGCACACACCGCCACAGGCTGTTTTCTTGTGTGGCCCAGGCCTACCAGGAATACGATCTGGCAGGATTCAAATTTCAACTTGTGTCAAGAGAGCACTAAGGAAGCCCTCCAGGAGACAGGAATGAGATAACACTTCAGTTGTGTTTCTCTGTGTACCAAAAAACTGCTGCAAGCCACAGAGAACTGGCTAGCTAGCCAACACATTCTTGTTTAACTCTGTCTTTCAGTGGAATTTGGAACACTGACTAAAGGATTCCCATGCCTCAGAAAAAACATTTTTCCACAGAAAAAGAAATATTATTTTATTAATCTAACAACTGAACTCCCAGACCAAAGTAGCTCAATGTGAGCACGTTGCTGCAGGGCCTCGTGAGAGGCACCAACGACGAGATGACCAAGAGGACATTTTATCACCAAAATGCCCCCAGGGCCAAGAAAGGAAACTCTGCAGGGCATCTCTCAGCCCAACCAGCCAACCTAATCACAGGAAAAAATAAAAAATAAAAAGGGAAAGCCAAATGCCAAAGGAACAACAAATCACCAGCACGACAACAGCATTTCCAAACCAATCTCTTCCCCACATCAATTTCTGTCCTAAAAAAAAAGGAAAAAAAAAAACCCCTAAAAGTGACCCAAACAAGCTGATTAAACTGAGCTGCAAACACGAACCAAGTCCCCACTAATTCCACCTCCTCTGGCCACTCCCCATGTCCCAAACTCGCCTCCCGCCGTCCCGCGAGCCAGACATGTTCCAGCCAGTGCAATTCAGTGAGGCAACAATTCAGCATCCTCCAACGCCCTTCATCTCCTGGGGCCTGCTGCTCTGAACCCTCAGCTCCGGAGAGCGGGATCCTGACCATCCACATCTCCTGCATCAGAGAGCTCTGAGCAACCCCGAGCAGGCAGCTACGGCTGCTCCGCTCACGGGCAAAAAGAAAAATCACGGAGGAGGAAGTGTTTCTCCAAGCATCAGTGCCGTGATAAGAAGGAAAGTTTGATTCCTGCTACAATAAAACTAAACACAAGTGGCAGCCAACTATTCTAAAGCCGATACCAGAGCATGGCATAACTCCACTGGTGATTTATAAATGGAGATGCAGAGTGGATGGGCTGTGGGTACGGACTTGATTGCAAGATGTCAGCTGTATGCAGATAATAATTCAGTCAAGGAAAACTATCATTTTCCTTACTTTTGACTAATTATCTGATTAACTGTGTATGTGCTGCATTAACAGCCCAGGCCTCAAAAACCACAGCAGGGATTTTCCCCCATTGCACAAAACAAATGTGTTACTTAAGAGGAGCCTGAAAAGCTTTGCTACCCCGAAAGCAACCCGAGCTGGCTCGGCACGGTCCCCACCCATCACCGTGCACAGGATGCTGCCCTTGGAGCCATCCAAAGCTGCCCTGGGTTTTCTGCTTCGCCTGCAGCTGCAGGGAGCCAGCCCCGAGTTTCTCTGGTCAGTTCTGCAAACATCTTGGATTTATTTCAGCATGAGCTGAACACAAACCCGGTGATTTAACTTGGACAGCTGCTACCACCAGGACACGCTTTGAAACGAGACGTGCGCACGTGTTTGCGTCTGCATGTGGCTGGGAAGTCCACAGGGATTCGGGAAGGGATTTTTTTCCTCTCTGCACCCAGACTTCTTTGTTTGTAGCACAAGTGCCACTAAAAAATGCATGACGACAGTAAATGACAATTTGTTTTCTCCCTTGCTAGGCATCCAGCAATTGCAGAGTTGACTGCAAGCTCGTTCTAAACCACAGCACTAGAGGTGGAATTCCAAGTGGAATTGCTGCCATGCTTCTCCAGCAGCTTCCCAGTTGTCCTAATCTTTTTCTCCCTTTTTTTCTTGCCATTTTGACAACTGAATTCTTTCTTCACAACTTACATGTTCGCATCGTATTTGTTCCATACACAAACAAGCTATTAAATCCATTTTAGCTATTGTATCGATGTCAGCAAATAATTTCTGACATTGCTCAAGGGACAACGTTTTTTGCTCACCAAAACAACTCTGAACATGCAACGGGGGCCAAAACGTTTGGGTTTAGGAGCATAAAGATAAACAGCAGTAATTCATAATTAAACACTTTATATAAGAATGACATTATTCCTCCCCAAAGAGCCTGGGTGTCTACAGCTCAGAATTGGCAGACTGTCTTTCAAATATCTGAAGTAAAATGTGCACATAATAAATACTGTATTTCATTAAGGCTGTCAATAGAAAACAATTGACTTATCCAAGTCCTAAAGCTGCACAGACTGAAACAAGTTCTGCTGCTTTCAGAGCTAAACAACAGTTAGAAGTGCCTTGAGGTGAGAATCGAGATTTAAACCCAGTTTCAGGCTCAGTTGTTATATTTGTGAGTAAGTTGGGGCATCACTCTTCTCTGCTCTTCTGTGGTATAGGGATGCCTGTAACTTCCTTTCAGCTCTTCAAAAAGAGGTCATAAAGCTCATAACTTGGTAAAATTACGGTATTTCTGATGAGCTGAGCACTTGTTAACTTCAGTTCTAGCATGTAAACTCTGCTCTCACCAGCATGGCAAGCACCACACCCACCTCTCTGGTCTGCTGGAGTCTGGGGTGGACTGAAGAAGCAATGCCTTACCTGTTTGTTGGAGTGGACACTGTTTTTATTCCTGTTGTTGTCCAGCAGCCCCCCACATTTGCCCAACGCTGCCAAATCCTTCATAATAGAGTGCAGAGCTTCTTCTTCATCTGCAAAAGAAGAAGAGACAGCTGAAGTGCAGAAGACAACCCTGCCCTCGGGTGTGCAGAGTGAAAATACAGCACTGCAAACGTAAACTTTCAACACAAATGGAT
This sequence comes from Aleadryas rufinucha, assembly GCA_013397815.1. NCBI lineage: Eukaryota > Metazoa > Chordata > Aves > Passeriformes > Aleadryas > Aleadryas rufinucha. Next base: position 147,447 of record VZTH01005071.1, read on the forward strand.
CAAAAGACACAGTGTCAACTCTTCCTATTAAGAGAGGCATTCCAAGATCACACCACAGTCTCTTCCAGCCCATCCTGTCTTGAAAATACAGGTTCCTACATCACAGGTGAGACAGATGAGATCTCATTGCCCCCACCTGGAAGTACTTGCAAGAAAGCTGGAGAGGGACTCTCAATAAGGGCATGCAGTGACAGGATGCAAGAAAATGCCTTTAAATTGAAAGAGGGCAGGTTTAGATTAGGTATTAGGAAGAAATTTGCCTGTGTGAGGGTGGTGAGGCCCTGGTTGCCCAGAGAAGCTGTGGCTGCCCCTGGATCCCTGGAAGTGTCCAAGGCCAGGTTGGACGGGGCTTGGAGCAACCTGGGACAGTGGAAGGTGTCCCTGCCCATGGCAGAGGGTGGAACTGGATGGGCTTTAAGGTCCCGTCCAGATGCACTGTCCAGGGGCTGGATCCACTTTGTGAGGGTGTAAGGTGATGCTCTACAGGACAGAAACCTTTCAGGACCTGGCAAGCTCACGGCAGCAGGTGAAGGAGCACAACACAGCTATTCATCTGTGCCCTTCCTCCTTCTTCATTAAAGGTGGTCAAGACCCACAACTGACTTGCAAAACCAGAGGCAGTGAGAAACCAGAGGAGAGGCCAAGGAATCCATGAAAAGAGAGAAACTCAGCAATGCTGGATAGAAGACCCTGGGAGCCTGCATGGGATTTCTGCAGAAACGGGAGAATTTTGAGGGACCATCGGATCTGAAACCAATCTCCTCCTTTCCAACACTTTGGCATCTGTGGCTGTGGCCTCTTAAAGCAGCTACAAAGTGTTACACTGCAAAATACCAGCCACAAGAACTAAGAATCCTGTCAAGACCTAGGGTAGGGCACACTCGTGAGGAGGGTGTGAGAACCCACTGCACACTCCATGTTCGTGATACAGTCAAGGCAAGTGTCAGGCACATGCAGCTATTAATGCAAAAAATACAAATACAGCTACAAATCTTGTCTAAAAATGAGTGTCTCCAGGGACAGAACCACCCCTGCGCCAGGCCAGCCTGCAGATTTAACTCAAAGTCCACAAATATGTGAAAAATGACAAAAATCATATGAAATCAGACAGGACTGGACCCAAATACTGAGGACCTTTCCCCAGGGAGGTGTATGTCCTGGATCCTCGTGCTCAGATACAACATCATCTCCTCTTTTTCTGCTCCTCCTGCTGGGTTCTATCAGGATTGAAGCTATGAAAAAAACCCAGACATGTGAGAAAAAGACTTCTCGTGTATGCTGTGCTCCCAGAGCATATTAAAGAAATAAGGGGAAAAACTGGGGGAAAATGTTTCAAATCCAGTCTCACATTTCAGAGCTCAGAAATGATCTCCAATGCTTACATCAAACTGTCTGGAAAAAGCTTACATTTTCCTGTAGACAATGTGTGTATACATATTTAATATATAAACATATATCTGTACATCAATATTTGATATATAATCGACAAAGTAATAGAAATCACACCTAAGTACTTTAAAATGTAATCCCTTTTGCCTTCCACATTTCCCTATTTACTAAAAGCACTGGTATGTTTTTCCAGAGGGGTGGCAGGGAGCACAGCCTGAAATATTACAGGAAAAAACTCAAGAAAAAGACAATTTTCAGTTCTAGCTCAGGAACACAAAACAAAAACCAACAAAAAAACCAAACCAAAACAAAAAAACCCCCACACCAACAAAAACCCCAACACATCAAGAATGTCCCCATAGTTTGGGTTTGGGGTGTTTTTCTTTTGTTGTTGTTGGTTTGGTTTGTTTTTTTTAAAGGACCTCTGGGACATGCATAGTTTTCCACACAGATTTTGTAGTAGGAAAATACCCAACACAAAAAAAGGAGAAAAAAACCTTTTTTTTTTTATTATTGTGGAGAGGGAAGTGAAGAGGGGGAGGGACAAGCTAAAACAAACCCACAAAAACAAAACCCCCTTACGCCGCCCTCCAGGAATTTTCCACCAAAGCTCTAATCTCTGCAGTGCCCCTCACCCCTTTCTTTTTTTTTCCAGCGAGTGACAACAAAAGTTTCCTGAACTGCCTGACACAAAACACAGTCTGTAATGTCACGGGCCAACAGGGCCAGCAGGCAGAGGCACAGCCTGGCTTTGCAGCAGAACCACCCAATTCACCACCCCTCTCCCACCTCCAAACCTCCCTGGCCATGCCTGGCAGCATCTTCCAGGAGAAGGAATCTCTGCTTAAGCCACCAGTGCCCCTGGTTTATATGACACTGTCTTCCTCCTCTATCTACACACCAATTTTGCCGAAGCTTTTTGTAACAGATTTCCGAGTCCACCAAACACAGGTTTAAAAAGTCCTGGTACTGCAAAGCCAGTTCATGGTAAGTCACATTTCTTAGGAAGTCAGGCTACAAATCTCTGCCAGGAGTGACTTTTTGCATCTCTCCAAACACAGCAAAGCAAGGAGAATCCACTCGCTTCCAGTAACTGCTTAAATTCAGCCACTTTCCAGAAATACCCAACCATCAGCTTAACTGGCCCAGAATGAGTAGTGTAAAACTGGGCTCCAGCTGTCCTGAATCAGGTACTGAAGGAAAAAAAACAAAAGGAAAGAGAAGCTATTTCTTGTATTCGACTCTCAAATCAGCATTCTCGTTCCTCTATCTACTAAAAAACTGATGCAAAAGAGCATTCTGAAAAGCTTTTGAGGATTTTTAATTACAAAACGTGAGTGTTCGTTGTCAAAAAACTAAAATACTAAATGACACAACTGCTACAAAATAAGATAAGAAAACTTCTTCCTATGAAGTAGGAAAGGTTGTTTGAGGAGGGTGAAAGATGACTTAAGCATACACAGAAATACAATATTTCCTTGGTCTAACGTATTTCTCTGTGCTTCAGTATTTTTCAACTGCTTTTCATAATGTGTTTTTACTCCAAGAGAACGGAAACTTCAGAGAGGCAATGACCAAAGCCTCAACTGTTCAAAACAAAACCCCCCACACCAGGCTCTGAAGCAACTTCTGAGCAGCAGCACAATTTGCATCATCGGTTGCAAAACCCGACACTTCCCAGTCCTCTCCAGCACAGCTCTGCACAGGGACTGATGCTTTCCAGACTGAACCTCTTGCCCATCCTAATTACTGCTCTTGGGGTCTCCAAGCTGACTCCCAAGAAGGGTGGAGAACTTTGTTCCGTGGAAATACGCAGCCAGCTCAGCCAGTGCAGTCAAAATTCAAACAAGCACTGAAGCTAACGGGATAATTAAATCCAAATGCCACTCCCAAGCCTTTCCAGCAAAAGGGGCGTCACAGGCTGCTCCTTCTCTGTTTGGGTTGGTTTGAGCCAGGAGAGGGTGAAGGATGGATGGCTCTCCCAGGGACAAAATGCCAAGTGTCAGGAATCCCGTGCCCAAGGGACAGGGAAAACCCTGTTCTCCTGATCCAGCCCTGGCAGGACCCAAACATTCTCCAGCCTTGTGAGAAGGCAGCATTGAGGCTGCACAGCAAACACCTCCCCAGGCTGTGCCATGGCTCCAGAACAAAACAGCTGCGAGTTGCACAACACCGATGAAGTATCCTCGGAGCTCGGATGGACTTGGGAGACTCCTGGAAATCTTTGTGCAACGTGAGCAGGTTCCTGCTCCCCAGCGAGCTCCTGGCCCAGCTCCACTCTGGCATCGTTTCGTACAAATTCACTTAAGGTACTGTGGGTTGATGGGATGAATTGTACAACAAATCCCACTTGACCTCCAACACAACATGTAAACAGGATTATTTCTACCATGGAAGATCAGCACAGAGAAAAGCTGATTACAGAGACAGCAAAAATGAAACATAAATTGCGTTTAGTATTGTCCCTCTGTCCCCAGTGTCTCTTCTTCCATCCTCAGTTCTGTCTTTATTTTCAGCTATTTCCCTTAGCAGGAAACTCATTTCTTTCTTCTCTACTTTCCACTAACACACTTCATTTTGGGCTTTTTAAATCAGCTTCCTGTGACAAAGCTTGTTTGATCACACTGCCAGCCCATCCAACCAAGGACCACTTCCAACCAAAAATAATAGATGTTTCAAAAGATATTAATTTCCCAGAGGTTTGGGGGTGGGGGGAAATATCCCATAGACACATAGAAGAGAGGAACACACAGGAGCAGAAAGCCAAGAGCACTCCCAGGAAGCAATGACCACTGGAGCTCCAGCAGACAGGGTTTATTTATATTTTTATTAAAATACACTCATCCATTTTGGCAGGATCTTCTATCAAAACCAGAATGCCTCCTTCTCTCATCAGGTTTTCAGTTCTGCAAGGTGTTAAGACTCACAAATCCTAGGCACTACTAGTATGATATCTGGGGCATCAAAATCAACCAGGGAGTGAAATGAAAAAGCCAGCAGATGACACATCTCTCTGCCCTTCAGAGACACGTTTCCGGGGCTGCTACGTGGCCTTGGTTCCAGCCTGCGTGAGGGAGAGAGGAACCTGCACTTTCAGTCTTAGTACAGCAAGTCCACTGCTCAGAGAGAGGAAAAAAAAATTAAAAAGGGAGAAACAGAGAGCCTGAAGGTCAACACGGACCACCCAAAACAATTCAAGAGTCAGGAGAGAGAGCAGATGAAGAAGGGACAAAGGAATAATTTAGCTGTGTTCAGATGGTCTAGACACTGCTGTTATTGTTGGCTTCACTAATAGGTCATTGCTAAGAGGCAGCTTACGGTAGTTCCATGAAGCTGCTTCCATCAACACTGCAAAAAAAAAAAGCCAGCAGCAGCTGGATGAAGCCCACAGGAAAGCCTGCAGAAGTAAAGCAGAGTCCTGTAAAACATGGTGAGTTCTGATTTGGGCCTCTCACGACCACACCAGGCAGGACCAGGGCTGGGAAGAGTCCGGGAAAAGTCCTGGGCGTTGCAGGAGGGGAGAATATTGTCCTGTGAGTCATTCCTGAGCAAGGCTGGAGCGTGCAGCTCCAGGGCCCTGCACGCACTTGGATCCACAGAAAAACCACAGATGTGACCACCCGTGGTCACTGAAGATCCCACTGTGCTTTTCAGAGCCCTGATGCTGCCAGTGCATCTGCCTGGGTAAACTCCAGCAGCACCCTCCACCGCCAGCATCCACCTCTCCAGAAGGTGATGCAGCCACTGGGGATATCCCCAGGCAGAGGGAAGAGTTCTGTGAAGGCTGAGAGGGGGATGAAGAGAGGATGGGGAGCCACACAGAAACACTGGCACCTTCAGTAAAAGCCCTTTCAAAGGCAAGACTTTGAACACACAGTGACAAAAATACTGAAATGTAAATAAAACACAGTGAAAATAAATATGGAGCCACATGATGATGACACTGAGAATCCTGACTTTGGTCTGAAGAGACATCAGCCTTTCATTTTTTCTGGGTTTTTTTTTGAAAATACACAGTTTTTGGTTCAACTGGTATACAACATTTATCACTTACCAAAGGGCACCTGAACTGAAAGACATGACTCAGTCCCCTGGCATCACTCACTACCTTCAAAGGGCAGCCCTGATGGAATTCCTGATGGAATTTCAGCTACTCTGTCAGAAGGAAAGGGAGATGGGCTGGGTTTAATGTCTCATTTGATGGACAGGAATCTGACACAGACAAAAGCCTTGCTCAAGACCACACGAATCTGCAGCCAGAGCTAAACACATTAAAGGAGCTTAAATTCAGAGAGGACTTAACTTGATCTGGCCTTCCTGGCTGTATACAAAGGGCACAGCAATTCATTTAGCAGCCTCCACATCCCAACCTTGACCTGGAATCACACAAAACAGCCTCTTCAGACAGCCTTAGCTTGGAGAGCTCTTGCACTTAACTCCAGTAACCTCTTTGCAACAAATATCTCAATTCCAGTTTGAGAATACAGCTTGCTTTGTATTCTACTCATTAGACCTTGACCCCCCTGTATCTTAGAGACCCTTCTGTTCATAGACACTCCCCATCTTCTCCAGGTACTCACAGACACTGATTTCATCTGGTTTTAACCCTTCTTCATTTAAGTAAATGGGAATACATAGCTTCTGCCACTAGACTGATACTTCATTCATTTCTGCAGCTCTTTCCAGTGGTTTGGTTTGGTTTTTTTTATCAAGAGGAAAATCAAAGAACCACATAATGTTCAGTGGCCAGAGCACCTTTTCATGTCTGCTGTGTGAGCAGATGGTAACAGCAAACCTGGCCCACGTGTTACAGTGCAAGTCCACATCTATCAGACCAGCAGCCCCCTGGGTTGCCCACTGCCCTCCCAGAAGGTCAGTGTCAGACCAGGCCAGGTCTCTCCTGGTCCAGGGAACAGGACAACACTCACCCATGTGAGAGCAGGTGTCAAAGAACTTGCTTGTGAAGATAAATGCTGCCTTTTCTCCAAAAGCCAGAGGGGGAAAAAGCTTGGAGATGAAGAGAAACCCTGACCTGGGGTTTCTTCAGCACCTGCAAACACCATGAACAGGCAGGCACAGCCACCAGGATTCAGGCCATGCACAAGACACCAGGGGCAGAGGTACCAAGCCAGCACAGGCTTGATGATCTGAAGGGTCTTTTCCAAACTAAATGATTCTGATTCTTAACAGAAGGGATCAATTAGTAAGTAAACACCATCACTGACATTCCAGTCAATACTAGGAAGGAGCCCAGTGAGCCAGAGGCTCAGGAACCTGACTTGGACCGTGACAAAAGCCCCCAAGCAAGCAAAGAAGGGACCCAGACACTCTGACAGGCAGCTACAAACACTGTTGTGCAACTCACCCCCTTGGAAGGGCTGCCTGTGACTGCTCTGTGGCAAGCAGAGTGCTGCCTGCCCCCACCGAGTGAGACCCAGACAAACCTCCCTGTAAACTCAACCCACAGGCACAAAGCATTCTGCCACTGTCTGGAGCTGTGTCCAGAATCTGATAAAAGAGAAAAATTATCCAATTCCCTTCCTCCAGAGCAGATCGCAGTGCAGCAGACACACCAGTGGAGCACGTTCCCTTTGCAAGTCAGCAAAGGCTCACCAGCAGCTGGGTCCTGCTGCTGTTCTCCCTGCTGCAGCCTCACCCAAGGGATGCCAAGGACACCCCTGTGTAGGACTCAGGGGCAGGGCACAGCCCAGCAGGTCGAGCAGAGCAATTATACAGGAGGAAGTGAGGAAAGACCCTCCTGATATGCAGGACTTCTTGGCAGGGGTTTGCTCACTGACATCTTGAGCTTGGGACACACAGACTCACAGAGAAAACCAGTGCTGAGATGTTCTTCTTATCAAAGAATTACAGTGCTAAAGGGTGCACCAGGCAGAGGAGATTATTAATCCTTCCCCTGACAAATCGAAGCTCAACTCTTGCTCTCCACAAATGACATTGGTTTGGACTTTTAATTTCACTTTTATAGCACAATCAGTAACTGCTTCGTGAAAAGAAACAAAACCAAACCCATCAGAGGCTTTTGACAGCTACAGATGTCCATCACACCGAGTGCCCAACAGAACATCTGTGGGTTTAGGGCACAGTTACACCATCCCACACACCCCTTTTCTTGGGGGTAAAGCTGAGTTCCTGCCTCCTATTTCCCCTCTACCCTGTGCTATCCCTCAGGTGATCCATACAGCTGTTGGAAAAATTGCACAGCCAAATTGGAGACTGTATTTAGATCAAAAACAAGCCTTCCTTATACATCCCCCTGCAAAAGGATACAGAAATCAGAGCTCAGGAATGGGCTTGGAGGGGAAGGCAAGAATCTGTTTGAAAAATGCTAAACCAGTTATTTTTAAAATGATAAATGTGTATCACACATATCACTAAATCAAATCACCAGTGACAGGGCCCAACCAGTCTCCAAAACACTCATGCACACAAACAAGCAAACACCCCCAATGTAATACAGACATGCTAAGACTCTAATCAATTAATGAGAGCATTGAGAAGACAGCAAAAGAGACTAACCTGGCACATAAATCCATGTGTTGTGGCAGAACCTATTTGAAAGCCAGGGTGAGATCATGAAGAACTTCAACTGCCCTCTGAATTTCCCCAGGAAAAACCAAAAGGAAAGGCAAAGCTACTGGGACTGCACCTCAGTTTAAGGAGAGATGAGAGCGATGCCCTTAAAACCCCGAGTGATCAGTACCTGGCAAACACCAAAACCGAAGCATTTGGGATGGCAAGTTTTATCACATGTCAAAGTTTCAGTGGTTAGGCCACAAATCATACCAGAAATTTCTCCTGACGAGCTGTGAAGCGCTGTGGCTCGATGCCGACGTTCCCTCGTCCTGGAGGCTTACAGGGACCTCTGCAATGGAAAAGGGCTCGGGATCCAAAAGGTGTTTGGTGTAGCCCAGCGGGGAGGGAAAGCGAGGTTACGTCTGTGGTTCACCACAAGCCTCCACTCCCGAAATAGCCATCCCTGACAGCGCCACGAGCAGTAAAATTCCACGGGACCCGAGCCCCTGGCAGAGAATTCCCAGGCTCTGCACACCCTGCTCTCCTCCACAGCCCCATCCCCGGGCACACTTGTCACCACAAGTCCCCTGAACATCCCCACAGGCTCACAGGGTGGCAAAGCCCAGCTAAGAAGCCCATTTTCCCCTGTCTGACATCCTGACAGTCGTTCTCCTTCCTTCTCTCAGCTCTCCACCTCCAGCAGCTCAGGAGCACAACCCACGGAGATGCAGCCACCTCACAGCCTTCACCCCTTCCTGGCTAATGGGGTGAATGTCTGGGTTGAAATTGGGTGGCATTTGGTGGGGGGAAGATTTGCTGAAGAGGGCAAAGCTGGGGGAAGCAGCTGCTGCCCCTCACATCCAGCCAGTGACTGGGATGCTGGAACAGGAGCCAGGATCTTTGAGCCCAGCCATAAACCTAACACTGCTCGTGACAAACCCCTTGCTTCTCATTTGCTTTTGCAGATAAAAGTCAGTCTAGGAGAGCTGCAAGCAGGGGCTAAGACCCTTAAAAAGCAAAACCAACCACATTTAAGAAAATTTTGCACGCCTGCAGCTCTGCTGCTCCTCACCACTTCAAAGGTACCAGGTTTCTCTCTCATCCCACAACAAACTTTCACAACTTTTTTGCTAATCCTGCCCCTTGCTCCACAAACACTAATCTTCCTCTAATGGATTAACATAATTGAATTAAACTTGGGCCAATTATTCCAGCAGTTTCCCTGCTAAGCTTAAAATTTGCTCCTTCTGAAGAAGGGCTTATGTGCCTAAAAGGCAGCCTGGTTTTTTCCAGCTCTATCATTTGGTCTCATAAAAAAATATTACCTCTCCCCACAACCTGTACCTCTCTCTTGAGCACACTTGAAAGGAGAAAAATGTTTACCCAGCAAAGAAATGTAACTGGCAAGTTATTTCCCCTGACTGACTCCGATGCCTTTGAAGGTTATTCGAGGGATCATAAAGAACTCGTTCTCCCTCCCAGCGCAGCGACTTCCAGCACTCAAAGCCTCAGCCCAGAGCCCGTGAACTCCTACCCTGTTGCTGCAGCAACGGCTGCAGCATCCCAGGTGTGGTGCAGGTCCAGTCCCACATTCCCCAGGTGCCCAAAGCACCCTAAATTTGAGCCCTAGGTACAACAGGTGCAGTGCCAGGAAAGGGAGAAGGAGCCCACGGGCACCTTTTAACTCAGACACCTCTCAAAAATAATAAAACCTGAGCTAGAAAGCCTGATGTGTCTCATTATAACATAAAGTGCTGCAATTCAACGTGAATTAATCTTCCCTTAATAGCTCTCAGCATACAAAGAGAAAGCTAAGAGCACTAAGGAAGTGAAGAGAGAAAGCACTGCCTACTGAGGAATGAGGCAAACACGGCGTGGCAGGGCTGAGACATCAACGCCTGCATCCGTGGGACAGGGTCTGCTCTGCCCCCTCCAGCTCCAGCAGCTCTCTCTGTTTCAGCAGCCCCCCAAACAACAATTAACTGAGTTAAATGGCCATGCCATGGCTGTTCAAAGCAGCCTTCAGCAAGCTGCTGTGCCTTCTGCCAGCCCAGCCTGCAATCACACGCGCTCTGTCAAGTCAATACTATGAACAATATCGTTCTCCCATCTCCCACACCTCAGATGACCTTTCTGCTGAAGCAAAAGTCACACTCACTCCAGCAAAGCACTGAAGACCTAAACCTTTGAGTTGTATGGATGTACACTGAGCAGAACACAGCAGCCTTCCTGGAGGTTTTATCATCAGAAACACCCATGCATGCACACAGCTTTTCATAACCACAATTGGGAATACTTAAATCATTTTTAAAACAGAAAGAATAAAATTAAGCAACAAAACAAGCTGGTGCTTTTTGTACCAACTTCTGCAGGTTTTTTTTAATGTTACTTTCACTGTGATGGCATGTTTAAACACAGCAATTTTTTACATTTATTGGCCTTGGTTTTTCCACTGTGTTGCACTGGAGACATGGCCATCTTAAAAAGTGTCACAAGCACTCATTTGATCAAATTACAAAGAGTCTTGGACCCTTGAGGAGAGGTTGCAGATGGAAATGGACTGTAAGCTGAATAAAAAAACCTAGTGCCAAGGACTTAGGCTGGTCCCAAGCTGGCACATGGAGAGTTACTGGAACAGCCCTGGGATACCACGGCTGCACAGGGCTGGTCCAAGCACTGTGTGACACGGAGACGCCAGCAGTCTCCACTTCCCGTCTTGTGGTCTCCAGGCAAGGTCATGCAACTTCCCTAGAACACGTCTAGGAGTGAACAGGCCTGTGCTGAACTCTGAGACCCTGAGCAGACTATAAATAGGATCCCAGAAAAAAAAAAAGGTAGAGCAGGAACAGACCGTCAGAGATCACCTCATCCAACGCATCTCCTCTGCGGTCTTTTCCAGAAGGAAATCAGTGATGTGACTGAAAATTCCCTGCACTTCCCTTGAAAATGCTCCCTCATCCCAGTGCATGGAGTAAATAAACACATAGAAAAGGATGAGGGAGAGATGTGTAACTAATAAACCCCCAGAATTTAGCCCGAATTTCCGTGCGTCAGCAAAGCTACTGCAGCGGTTCTTTACCTGACAAGCACCACTCAGTGACACTGATGGGGATACACAACACTTCACCCATCTCATCCCAACAACTGAGCCACAGACCAGGCTCAGGACCACAACATGATCCCACTTGGATACAGCCAGGCAGATCTAACCCCACACAGGTGTGGATGCTGCTGGTGACGAGCCACAGCAATGACATTTTGGTAAGGGGACACACACAACGCCTTCCACCCACACACAAGTGCAAGCAGAACTCCCAAACCTGCACAAGATTCTTACTGATTCAGCCCACATTCCCAAAAACACAGCCACAGTGCCTCTCTTCACTACAGAGTTCCCACAATGAATGCTGCCCTGGTGCACCCATATTATATTTGCAGCTGGCAGGCTGAAGGCACCTTGAGCAGGTTCCATCAACCACTCTCTGTACAAGAACCCATCAAATTGACAATCTCCTGAGAGCTGGGCTGGAGCCAGCAACTCCTTCCCTGCTGGTGCTCAGGGCAAGTCTGAGCTTTCCTTCTTAAAACAACCCACATTGCATTGACAAAGCAGTGGCTTTTGCCTTCGAAGTGAAAATGTTTCTAAAAACTTTTGGGGTTAGTCACCACAGATTTTAAACTGAAATTTGTCATTCTTTATATTGAAGAAGCAGATCTGGACTTTCTCTTCTCTTCCCTTCCCTTTTTTTTTGACCTAGCTTTAAATTAGTTCTCTCCCCACAAAATCTCTCTTCCAGGTAACAGAGAAAGAGCAAAAAGAACAGACACATAAAGCCAGGATGGGGAAAATACCATTCTTCTCCCTTCTCCACAGGGGAGAATAAACACTTAAGGTGTGGCAGTGGCTTCACACTTTTCATCATTAAATTCAAACCACTACCAAACTCTGAATCATGTTTCTACAAGGCTTTTTATAAGGGTAGGTAGTGACAGGAAAAGGGGGAATGGCTTCAAACTGAAAGAGAGAAGGGTTATGTTAGGTATTAGGAAGAAATTCTTCCCTGTGAGGGAGGGGAGGCCCTGGAACACATTACCCAGAGAAGCTGTGGCTGCTCCTGGATCCCTGGAAGTGTCCAAGGCCAGGCTGGAGAGGGCTTGGAGCAACCTGGGACAGTGGGAGGTGTCCCTGCCCATGGCAGGGGGTGGAATGAGATGGTCTTTAAGGTCTCTTCCAACCCAAACTATTCTATGATTCTGTGATTTTCTGTGGTTCTACACATCTGCAAGAACAATCCCTAAATTTACTGATCTTCCCACACATACCTCCTTTTTTTGTTTTCTTTTTTAAAGTATCATTTCAGCCATCCCTGAAAAGCTTTGGGTGAACTTGTGTAAATGCTGCAAATGTGCAAATGCTGCAAATGTGCAAATGCTCAGCTTCAACCAGGACTCCTCCAAGATCTCCTTTCTTGGGTCACCAGGTCAGGAAGCCATTTAAGCACTTCCAAGTGGTCCCAATTGCTGACATAATGAATTTTCTTTAGGATAAAGTTCTTATCTATAGAGATAAGATCAAAATCATTATGTACCTCCAGAACTATAAATAATTCCCACTTTAATAACATTTCCCTCAGCACCACAGAGCATCTGACAAACAACTATTCCAGCAGAAGAGGGAGAAGGTGGAAGTAATCCAGGTCATCAATTAGAAAAGCAATATATTCTAGCTCTGTTTGAAACAGAAAATTCCTTGGGAGAAAAGATAAAGGGAATGAAGATGCTCTGCAGAGAAATACAAGGCACACTTGGGAAGAGACTCCACCTAAAACATGACCCACCAGATGACACTCAGAATAAGGTGCCAAAATTGAACAAATTTTCTCCACTAAAATGCTAAACATAAATTAGAAAGCAATGTAATATTCACTCAGAGCATCTTAGCAATGTCCCCCAGTCTCTCACCACACTTGGCAGTCCCAACCAAAATTAACAGGCTGCAGAAAATTAATTGCTGCGGGGGAATCCAGTTCTTACCCATCTTTCCATCTACATCAGGCCTCCATTCCACCGGTCCCAGACACTTGAGCCTTATCCTCCTCTCTCAAGCATCCACCCTGTAACAAACACACACAGAGGTTACAGATGAATTTTGACATGACAACAGGGTCACTGTACAGGAGCACTTTTCACAAAGCCTCTCCTCACCATCACCTGGGCTGGAGGAAAGAGGAGAACCTTCAGTTAGCAATGGAGACCAGGAGTCTGCCCCTCTCTGCACACCCCAAAGGTAACACACCACAAACCTGGGACCTTAATGGTTTCAAAATCTTGGAGTAAACAATTTGTGTGCTTCCTTAAAAGCATAACATTTTAATTACATGGTATTTTTAATGTGTTTTTATGTGATTAATGTAAGCCTAAAGCAATACCATCTTTAACGCTTCACATTCTGCAGCATCCCTGTGGGACAACACTCACTTGGGGAACAGACTGACAGCAGGACATGGAAAAGCAGCCCTGAATCAAAGCAGAAACCTAAATTTAGGCCTTCCAAACGGCAGCCAAGGTTCTCCAAGGCTGGACTAGCTTTCCTCTGATTGCATGGGAACAAAGCTGAATGCAGGCAGCTCTTAGCAGCAGTGACTGCCCCTGGCCCGTCCATCCCTCATGGGAGGCACGTCCCCAGGAGCCCTCCCAGAGTTTCTGCCTTTAATCTGCCCCAACACCAGCACAGAAGTGGATTCAGTGACCTGCCACCCTGCACTTAGCCAAACTCCTGCACCCAGTAAGGTTTCTTGGGGTTTTCTGTCCACTGAACTAAAGCAGACCTGAGCCTGCTGGAGCCAGTCCTGCTCACTAATGAAAAGCCTCATCTTAGACTGAATGAAGACAAAACCCACCTAAAGATGGGCACCTTTTAAAGAACACTGTGATAGAAGACATCAAATTCCACTTTAGCTGCCTGATAAACCCTCAGATTTCTTGGTCATAAACCTGTGTGATAGCACAAGAAAAGGGAGAAACACCTCAAGCACTTGATCAGACTTGCACAGGGAGTAAGACATTCCTGCCCTGCAGCCACTGCAGATTGCCCTGAAGCCAATGAGAGCCCTGTGCTCCAGGACACTGACAGGGATCCTGCAGTGTTAAATATGATGCACTGGTCAGAAATGGCAGGAAAAGGCACTGTGAAAACCTCCCAGCTTGGTCAAATCAATCCAAACACAGCAACAAATGTGAAGAGAGCCAGGAATGGTCCCAAGCATGGATTAAAATGATTTTTTGCAGCTCTGGTGCCTCAGTGCTGGAGAGCAGAGGAATATTTATCCAACCTATTTTGAGAGAGACGAGCAGGAAGGGAAGGCGATAAGAGAGCAGCAGAGGCAGAGACGTCCATGTACCCCCGAGAGCGTTGTTCCTTCTGCTGCTGCAGCTTCCTCCCAGGACAGCACCACTCAGCCTGAGAGCCCAGGGCCACCAGGGACTCTGCTCTGTCCATTTTCAAGACCAAGGAGCAACCAAACAGCTTGAAAGGTTAAAAAATCCTACCTTGAGAAGGAACCAGTCAGTCTATGCAACGCTGAATCAAGAGGGAGCAGAAAACCAGCAAGAAAGCAGGGTAAAAATTCCATCTGATTATAACAAGAGCAGGAAACAGCCCAAATCTTCACTTTTGCTTTCAAAACTGGTGTGACACTTCCAGGCATTAAGCTGTGTGCGTAGTTTACACCGAGGGCCACAGGCAGACAGCCTGGATTAAGTGTAAATACCTGGGATAGCCCAGGTTAACTCTGCTATCAGTGTAATAGATTTTTCTAATGGCTTTCTGGAGACCTTCCAGACCTTTCCAATCCATATCTAGTCACGAAAACATGAATCTACAGGAACTGTGCAAACGAGCCCTGGAAAAAACAGGTGACCTTTCCATCAGCAGAGCCCTCCCCTGTGCTGCTCTCCATCACCTCTGCCACAGCAGACCCCTGAGACCCCACAGCCCAGCCCTCATGAGCAAACCAGCCCCTGCATACAGGGCAGGAAATCTCCATGGATACACAAGAGAAAGAAAGCTTTTCTGTTTTAGCAGATCTCTTCAATCCTGAGGACAGCCAGCCTTCAAATTGGACTGCAAACACTGGCGATTTCCGTGGCTTCCCAAAAATACATACCAGCAGCTTCCTGTTACAGAAGGACAAATTCCTGTTTCTAGTACAAATTCTGCTCTATTATTATGTCCCTTAAAAAACAGGGAGAGGGAAAGGGCAAAAAATAAGAGGGCAAAAAAGGGGAAAATCCTTTTCCTATAGATGCAGCTCCATGCAGCTTCTCCTCCCACGAAGCTCCCTGATCAGAGCCTTCAGGTGCTGGCAGTTTTCGACACAAAACCAGTGAGCATCTGAAACTGGGCTCCCAGTGGGCACTGCACTGCTCCCACAGCCCACAGAACTGTGTAAATCTACTCAAAATCTCCCTGGTAGGCACCTGCCAAGCACTGAGAGAGCTCAGCAAGGTGTTGGCTCCCAGGGATGCTGGGGCAATGTGTTCCAGGTTTGTGTTGTGCATCCAAGAGATTCTGCCTGCTCCAGTCTGCTCAGGGAACTGCTGGAAGTTACTTAACCTGCAGGAAAGCTCAGTTCAGATCCTCTCATTTAGGGGAAAAGCAGTTTTGATTTGCCTGAGCTGAACTATGCAGACAGAGTGGCTCAACTTCATTATGGCTCCTTGAGAGTAAGGTATGAGTATCTAAGTGAGAGGTGTATGTAAGGTTATTAATCCACTTTGAAAATTAATCCCAATTTTCCCTCTGCTTCCCATACTCCTGGCTGGGAAGGGATTAAGCAAGACTGAGCTCAAGGGAGACAACAGTTCAGCTGTGACATGTCTGTGTATCCATGACTCCTGCCTCTGTGGATCTAAGTTACAGAAAGCAAACCAGGGGAGGAGAGGATGGAGAAGTGTGATTTTTCCCTGGATGTAAGGGGAGACAGAACAAAGTGGCCAGGAGATTTATGGGGAGGAACTATGTAGGATGAGGGTTAGGAAAGCAGGAAGAGTGCAGTCCAGCACTGGGAGCTGGAGTCACCTGCAGCCTACTATTGATATATGGGATTTACAGTATCACCTACCCCAAGAAGGGTTGTTCTTACCCCACAGAACCTCAGCATCCACCATAAAACATGGACTTCCAAGTCAGAATGTCTTGCCACTGCTACAGCACAAGCAAAAGGCATCTTCCTCTGCAGTTTATCACCCCCAGGCTTCCAGGGAAAGCAGTACCTGCTTATTCCTGCCTGAGCACCACTTAGCACTTTGGTTTGAAGGTGTAGGGACACACCACTGTAAAAAAAAAAAAAAAAATAATAATAAGCCACAGTTGCCCCTGAAATAGGGCTCGGCTGGAAAGCTACTCAAACTAGCATTGCTAAAATTGGGACTTTCCTTGTTTTTTCAAGCAGCAGGGAACATGTTGGGCTCAGAGAGCTTAACAAGCAAGAGTCAAGCGGAAAAAATCTCTCCTTTTTAAGAGTTGACCACATTAACTTTCAGCAAGTTTCCGGGAGTCCTGCCAGAGCACTGGAGTTTTGTATACTACGGAACTGTTAAAAATATTATTGTAAATGTTATTTTCAAAAAGCTTCAGAGGCCAGCGCTGGGGTAGTGTTAAAAACAACAGCAAAGCAAAGGAGATTGTTTTAATGGTGAGAACACCAATGTACGTGTGCTGATAGCTCAGGCAGCCTGCAGGCTTGGCAGAGAGGGATTCAAAGGCAAAGGGAGAGTGGTTGGAATATCACAGGTTTTCTCTGATCGTCCCAACCTCATCCTTATAGTTTTCTCTAGACACTACAGAATATTCAGCCTGCTGTACTTAGAAGTGCCCTGGAAACTAGATCCATATTCTGAGATACACAGAAGAAGAGCTAAATTTTGATGCCATTTCAGACACATAAGACCCTGCTCTCATGGCATTTTCCACCCAGCTTATATCCAAAGGATGTACCATGCAAGGGAAGTAAAAAAATTGCCATTTAAGACTATGCATCTATGTAGATGTGGCCCTTAGGGACATGGTTGAGACATGAACTAGGCAGTTCTGGGTTAATGGTTGGACTCTGTGATGCTAAAAGTTCTTTTCCAGCCTAAATGATTCTGTGATTCCACGTTCATGAACACACAGCTGGGATGGACTTTCTGCAGACATGT
The DNA here is from genome assembly GCA_013397815.1 of Aleadryas rufinucha. Taxonomy (NCBI): domain Eukaryota; kingdom Metazoa; phylum Chordata; class Aves; order Passeriformes; genus Aleadryas; species Aleadryas rufinucha. Next base: position 164,571 of record VZTH01005071.1, read on the forward strand.
GTGTAACCAGGCCAGGTTTGCAGGTGTATCTCCTCAGAGGGCTCAAGGGACAAACCTCATGAGCCAAGGTGAGGAGAAAAAACCTCCCCTGATCAGGCTGCTGAGCTGGAAGCGACATGCACAGACCAGCACAGCTCATGGAAGGAGCCACCCAGTGCCCTGGGAGCTACAGCCCACGAAACCCAACAAGCAATTCGCTATCAAGACCCATCAGCTGAGGCTTCCTCTCCCCAGTTTTGGCCATGACACCCCAAAACTGCTTAAGAATCTTTCTCACAACACATGCTGCTGGGAGAAGAGATCTGTGCTTAAAAGCCATCGTGCTCAGTGGAGGATTCCTTCAGTGCCTGACCCAGCCAGGGCAGCTGTACTTGACAGCTGCTTCTGGAGAGAAATCTCCTGAGCCATCCTGTTCGTTCCAGCACGACGTGTACTGAGAATAAGAGGTTTAGAACCTGCCTGAGTCCTGCTGTTAACATCCATGATAGCCCTTTAAACAAGCCATTGAGATCTTAAAACAAATCTTCTTCTCAGAAGAAATTACTTTCTAAATGAAATGTTCCAGGCAGCGCGCTCCAGTAAGTTATCATAGAGTGGTTTGGGTAGGAAAGGATCTTAAAGATCTTCTAATTCCAATCCTCCTGCCATGGGCAGGGACAGCTTCCACTATCCCAGGGTGCTCCAAGCCCTGTCCAGCCTGGCCTTGGACACTTCCAGGGATGGGGCAGCCACAGCTTCTCTGGGAAACCTGAGGGACTTTCTCTTCACAGGGAAAAATTTCTTCCTAATATCCAATCTAAATCTCTCCTCCTTCAGTTTAAGGCCATCCCCCTTTTCCTATCACTCCATACCCAATTAAGAAGTCCCTCTCCAGCTCTCTTGCAGCTCCTTCAGGTACTGGTATTTTTCTCAGTTTTGCAGTAATATTCCTTTTACCCAAGTCAGTGCAGTAATCAGTAATGTATACTGGCATATTAAATAGCTTTGATTTTCCATACAGATCTCAAACTTCTGGAACAATAAAACAAAGAAGCAAATCAAAAGGATTAGAAAGGACTCTACTATTAGCAAAGGTCAGACAACACAGCCCTAGCAGGTCAGACTTAATCTATTTTACATATAACAGACAGGTCAAGCAAAGCAAGTATCCAGAGAACTCATGTGTTCCCCACCTGTTTGGGTTTTTATTTCTATCAGGGTCTGCACAGAACTGTGTCTACTGAACTCACATTTTTTACAGAGCAAGTGGTGGAGAGGAACCAATTTGCAGACACCCCAATAGCACCCCAAAGCCCACCACAGTCCCACCATGCCTAAATGCAGGTTTTCAAATCAGGCACTGAAGTGACCAAGTCTAAAGGATCCTCATCTCCTGCAACCCTGAACATTCACCTCCCCAGATGAAGCTGAGCCAGGATTATTTACACACACAGCCCTGCCTGTGAGGATGAAGGTCTGCAGCTACGGGAGAGCACTGTCCTGCATCATTTTCCCTTTCACAGGGCAAAATCCTGTCCTCAGATAGTTCTCTGTGCACTTATGAATCAGAGAGAAACCCTGATGCCAGTTACACCTACAGAAACCCTCTGATTCCAACAAAATTCTCCTCTAAGTGAACACAGCCACGGGAAGGTTTCTACATGTAATATAAAAACCAATGCAGAAGAATGTTGTAATTTCTTCCTCATGCAGGTTTTCATGGTCTTATTTTTGTCTTTCTCCTCAAATGACCGAAGACTTTGTGGGAGGGAAATTAAAGCAAAACTGTGTATCTGGAAAAGTGAAGCTTCAGGCCTCTTTCTTCCATGTTTCTGGGAAAAACAGGAAGGAGAAGGAGCAGAAACCCAAAAGGAGGAATAGCTAGTAAAACCTTCAGGTGAAATAAGCCATCAGAGAAGTGTTTGTCTCAGAGAAAAATCCTTCCTGGGAAAAGCAATTGGGAGAAAAACATCTGGTGTCAGAAATGAGGAGTGTCCATGAACGAAGCTTCACACCAGAGAGCTGCAAATCCAGCATTGTGCCATGGAGAACCTGGCCTGAGAGCTGGAATCTGCACCAGGGACTGGGATGCCCAGCTCTCCATGAGGATAATGGCAGGCAGAAACCAACCCTGTCTCTGCAGCTTCAACCTCTAAGAGTATCAAATGCATAAACAACTTTATGGCTGATCCAACATGCTCCAACAGGGATTTTAACACTAAGTGACCAAGCTCTGGATGGGGAAGGAAGAAGATCCATCCCATGTCCTTGGCAGGACATCGTGGCAGGATCAGGGCTTTGAAGCCACTGTGCCAACTTCCACACTCACCCCACCTTGTCTCTGACCCCCTTTCTCTCCCTTGCAGCATCCCCCTGAGAGCACAGAGGGTAACACACCTGAATATCCCGGGAGCCATCCCACCAGGCTTTGTAATCCAGCATTTACCCTCAGCCTGCCACGATCGATAGTCCCTCGCAGCCATCCCCCTGCACAGCTTCCTCTTTAACAAGCCACAGCCTCACCCCCGCAACCTGGCTGGATTTTATTGATCCCAACGAGACTTTCTGATCGATCGCGAAGCCGAGGGCTCAGGACTAATTGACCACTCTCTGCTCTCTCAGCAGCTACCTGGCTGATTTGCTCCTTCTCTGTGGGCAAGAAGCACAACCTCCACAGCACATGGAGAGACCAGGACCCCAAGAGCCACCACAAAATCTGGCAGGTCCTTTCCTTGCTCGTGCCACTTCTGCCAGGCAACTCTGGATTGAGATTTCTCCAGTGGCAGAAAGCAGAGCTCAGTGAGTGCTTAGTGGCAAGCAAAGATTAAAAGCCAGATGTGGTTTTGGGCAGAAGGACCATGTTTGTGCACAGCCCCGGGACTGTGCTGCCTCCACGAGCTGCTGGCTCGTGCCTGCCGCCAGTGGGGTGGTGATGGGGTTACGAAACAAGCATGTGGGGCAGCTTGCACAGAGGCTTTGTTCTCCCTGTCCTCTGGACTTGCAGTATCCCATGAACTCAAGTGCACTCGCCTTCACGGTAAAAAACGAGCCATCAACAGTGCAGGAACCAGACTGTGAGCACAGAGCCATGTGCTCCCAGAGCCTTACAGACCTGCAGAGCACACGCACTGCCCGCAGCTCAGAGCACTCAGGGCCTCCCAGGCCTGCCCTGCCTCTCCTGCCAGCCCTTCCCCACCCAAATTCACAAAGCTGTGGTTCTGCAGAGCCTGAGCACAGCCTGTTGCTTGCTGCAGCACACACAAGGCAGCTTCTTCTCCAGAAGAGTTGCCCAAGCTGTGCCATCACCCAACAGTGACGCGCTCCCCCGGTGCAAGGCGGCAGCTTCCTGCTGCTGCACTGACTCTCCTCTTCCCCAAGCACGGTGGAGGGAAGAGAAGATGATGACACTGAGGAAAAGGCCTATCTTGCCTCTAAACCCAGCTCAGGGCATTGCAGAACTTGAGACTGAGAGCATGACAGCTCACCAAGGCCAAGAGCAGTCTGCAGGGGAGGCAGCGGGATGAGTAATTTCCTCTCCTGCAATGTCCAGCCTGGTGCAGTGCAATGGAAAGTCACTGTGGGCATTTTGTCCAGCTCAGAGAAAGTCTGACCTGGAGACTTCCAGAAAAGAGAAGCCCATCACCCTTGAGAGACCATGAACCAGCCTTGCACCATCAAGGCAGCTGTACAGCACCTCTGAACTGGCAGACCAGCTGCTCAGCTGCTCCGAAATCAGGTCACTTATCAGGCACAGTGGGGAAGCAGACAACTACTTTCAGAAGAAAGCTCTGGAGAAATACTGATCAGCTCAATATTGATTCCCACGGCTCCGTTACAGACAGACAGAATTAATTTCCAGGATGGAAAGAAACATATGCCTGCATATCAAAACAAAATACAGAAGCCTTTCCAGTCCTCCGGCTGCATTTCAATGGAAACCAGAAGGCTGTCATCATAGAAAGATTTCAGTTTTCTAATTAATCCTCCCTGCTGAGAGTTTAATGCCGCTAATTGATGAGGAGAGGTGGTGTCCAGACAGCGCTTGCAATTCCTTTTTACATCTTTAGGCCAAGTTCTCTCTAGATTAAATAATAATAAGGCAGATTTGCTCCCTGGGTGCACTGTGCCCTGCTCCAGCTCCCTCCTCCCTAGAAGATGTCTGGTGGAGGGACGGGAGGCGAAGCCCATGTCTGAGCTCTTTACAAGTGCTGGAAGTTTTCCTGGAAAACGTCATCTGTGATACTGTCACTTCCACAGAACAAGCCAAGAGAAAGACCAGCGGTGCCAGGGACACTGCCTGTACCATGAACCACCCTCCATGGATCTGGGAGAGAGCTTCTCCCCACGCAACACAGCAATCGCTCAGCCAAGAGACGTCCCATAACGCTTCCAAAAACCACACAAAATGTACCGTGGTGTCAGGAAATGGATCACCAGACCCTGCAGAACAGCCCCAGGGGCCCAACCAAGTGCCACCAGCAGCAAAAAGATGCCACTGGTGCACAGCAGGGTTGGCTGCTCACCTGCACCACAGGATGGCTCTCGTCCTTAACCCTAAATATTGATCTCACAGTGGTGTTGACCAGGAGACACTTCTGGAGCCAGTGAAGCAATCCTAAGTGCAAAAGTCTCAGTAGGAGAAGGCAGTTCAGCACATGCCTGGATAGGAGATTTCTGCTCCCATTCCCTACGAGAGCACATGCTGCAGTCCTCCCCTGATCGAGTTAAGGACAGAATTTGTCCTTTTATACCCAACACTTGGCGATTTCAACCCGAGCGCTCGGAGCCGCGATCGGGGAACGCGAAATAAAAACCAATCCACGCGCACAAGGCCGTGCTGTGGTTACTAAGCAGTAACAAACCAAGCAGTTCTGATGGTCCCCAGGCTCTGGCCTGACTCTCCAGCACTGCTCTGTTTGTCATGGCAATAGCATTTCCACCTGCACCTCTCTGACATCTCCGCTGGGAGCCTTCGCACACCGCTGTCGTAGCTCGTGGCCAGCAGAGCCCAGGCCAGCTGTGCAGAGGTCCAGCTGGCTGACCTCTCCTTTCCAAAAGGCTTCTATTTTTCCCCCTCCCTATTATTATTAGTTTTCAAGCCACCTACTCCATCATAAATATAAAGTAAAATTAGCTTATTCCTAGAATGCTAAAAAAAGACAGGCTCATGCCTGCACAAACTGACAGCGAGTTAAGGGGAAGGCTCCAAACACGCCAAGAATGTCGAGCCCAGAGCTTTTGGCCCTTTTACCACAAAATCCTACTGCTGCAAGCAATGTGTGCATGTGCAGGTCGAGTCACATGGGTGCAGAGCCCCTCACCTGCACAGGCTGCCTGCTGCTCCTCCCCAGACCCCTGAGCAAGCCACTCCTGTCTGCCCAGCAGCCTATTAATAAATACACACCAGGGAGAAGAGCTGCTCGCCAGCAGGGAGGTGGATGAGATGATCTAATAGGACCTTTTCCATCTCTTAGCTTTTCTGCTTAGTCACAGGATAAATATCTCCCACGTTGCAGAGAAACACGCTGGCTTTGCTCCCCTGCTTGTGGTGGGAGAGTGTTGCCCTCTGAAGACATTCTGTTCTCCAGATGCTCACAGAATCACAGAACGGTTGGGGTGGGAAGGGAGCTCTGGAGATCTCCCAGTCCAACCCCCGCTGCTAAAGGAGGCTCACCTAGAGCAGGTTGCACAGGAACACGTCCAGGCAGGTTTTGAATACCTCCAGAGACAGCTAACAGGGCTTACCCAAGGAGAGTTAAGCAAGAGAGGACTTGCATTAGCCTGGTTTTAGCTCTGAGGCACCCAAGAAAGTCCCCTAATTCCTGTCCCACAGCCACAAGCAGCGCAGGAACCTCATTTTTCTACCATCAGAGTGCTTGTACTTCTCTGAGCACTCAAGCCTGCTCCTGTCCAAGGTGGAAAAGCACTTCATTTACTTTTGCAGAAGGCAGGTTGGCAAGAGAACAGACAGCAAACATCCAGGTCAAGCCTTCTGTGATAGACTGTCAGGAAAAAGCTCAAAAAATCCCAACCACCAACCACCCCAGAAAAGGAAATGCAATGAACCAAAGGGCGTGGGGAGAAGAGGCTCCAATGCAGGTTGTGTTTAGGTTTGCAATTGCAATTAGCAATTGCAAATGGCAATTTGCTTGGCACTGATTCATGCCACAAAAGCAGCAGGGCTCTTTCTCGGTTTTAAAATGCCCAAAGAGTGCAAGGCTTCCACAAGAGACCATCCTCACACATAACCCAAAGAGCACCTGAGAGCCTCAAGATCACAGATCTGCAAATTTCACCATGAAAGGAGAAAAGTATTTCACCATATAAATCATAGAAAAGACCCCCACACCATAAAAAAACCCCACCAAAAGCCGCAAAATCTAAGTATCTCTTGCAACAAGATGGACACCAAGGGATGGGGGAGCATCTCTGGAAAGGAAGCTGGGAGCAGAAAGTTTTACTTCATTTTCTATTTCAACTGCTGGACAATGGGATAACCCTGAGCATTGCAAATTCTCACAGGATTCTGTGTTTTTTGTAAGAACCTGGTTCCTGGAGTCACATGATTACATCAGAATCCACACTTCCCTTTTTTTTATTTTTGTTAAAAAGAAGTATTTGCAGATGTCAAAAGTTGAAGAAGTGTAAGTCATGTCTGAAATGCTCAAACAAGAAGGAATAGAAACATCTATTTTAAAAGAAATACATCTCTATTTTTTGGAGGAAAGAATGTGATCTGGGATTCCTTTCACCCAGTAGTATACACTGGAAACCTTAGACTGGACAGGGAATGATTTCATTTCAGGGAGATGTGGGTTCCTTCAACATCTCCATCTCTAAGGTACAGATGGAAAAATACAGCTTTCATAGCAACACCTGCCTAGAAACTAAGCAGCTCCTTTGGGGCACCCTGATCCTGGCCTTCCTAGTCAAAAGAACATTATGCTTTGGGGGACGATATCAAGGCACAGCAGTTTAAAAAAAATCAAATAATAACACAGCAGAACATCTTCCCAAATTGTGCTTCCACTTCTTGTATCCAGCATGGAGCAGGGTAAAGCCATGGAATTCTGCCATGCCAGCTCATCTGCTGGCATTCTCTGCTCACCAAAGCTACCAGACTTACAGCTGCTGGTGGATCTTGCCCAGCAGAAATTTACCTTATGGTAAAAATTAGTCTATAAATAAGGACTTGGCCTTCTGAAAAAGCCTGTGTTGGATCTCACAGAGCTCATCCCATGCTGTTGCTGAGCCTGGGGCAGTGTCACCATGGCACTATAGGCACCTGGGCTGCAGCTGCCCACCACTTCAGAGAAACAAACTTTGGCCACATGTTCAAATACTCACAAGCACCACAAAGAGCAGACCACCTCAGGTCACATTTACTTCCTATTTTTGCACGGAACAAAACTATTAAGACCTAGAAGACTTGGATCTGTGGCGTGCTAGGCTATGCATTGAATACATTATATCCATGGAAAAAGAGGGTGAAGACTACAGTTCTGGTTAAATCAGTGGTCTTTACCCATTCTGTCCAAACTAAACAGCAAAGATGCAGAGAAGCTCAGAGGAGGAGGAGAACACGAAGGGCCTGAGCAGCTGTGGTGCTCCTGGCACAGGGTGCTTGGGCAGGCAGCAGCCCCGAGCCAAGCCCTGAGGGTAGCATCCATCACCCTCACTGGAGCTCATTCCTCGAGCTCCAAGGGTTTGCTTTTCATCAGCTTTTCACGGAGACAGCAGCAAGTCAGCCCCTCCTGCTCACGGGGCACGCACAGGGGCAGAGAAAGGAAACCTCGCACTGGCAAAGCCCTGGGTTTCTGCATTATCTCATCTCCGAGATTACAAGGAAGCGAGCACAAACCTGTTCAGTCACATTGTTCCCGCTCACCCCTGGCTGAGGGCCGGCCCATTGGAGCTGCTGTGCTCCTGCTGCTCCCAGCACGGATCTGCGGCTCCTCCGCAGCCCTGGGGCAGCTCCAGCCCCGTCCCTCAGCACACCAGGACACGCTTCTGCCTGCCCTGGCTGCAGAATGAACCCCAGCCAAGCACCAGCACGGATCATGCACAGCACTAGAGGCTGGCTCACAGCTATCAAATGCCTGAACTCAGCCACCGTGGCTGCACGGTGTGGGACACACCAAACCCTCGCTCTTCCCAGCCCTGCAAAGGATGGGCACACCAAACCCACACGTCTCCCTGTCCAAACAGTTACCTTCTGCCTACCCAGAGTTTCCCTTCCCTTCTCTCTGTCTGCTCTCAGGTGCCTGGACTCGGGATGGATACCACAGAGGCTGCTGCAACCTGGCTGCAGAGGTGTCAGAACACTGGGGACCTCCTGCCCTCTGAAGCTGTCACAGAGCTCTGGCTCTCCTCTGGTTAATGCCAGACTTGCTGCACTTGGTGCTCAAGGATGTCAGTGCTGCAGCCTTTGGACTGCACAGGAAAAAAAAAAAACAGAAAGTGAATCCAGGGTCTACAAATAAATAAATAAATAAATATTTTTAAAGTAATAATCAGAGTAAACAAACACTGAAACACCTCTTGCTAAGATTCTGCTCTGCTGCATCACTGTAGAATCAAAGTTCCCTATTTGAGCTAACACGGTGAACAACAACAACAAAAAAAGATGAAATTACAGTTTTGTTCGCAAAATTTTCTCTGTACCTCCTTCTCCTTCCCCAGAAGGATTTGCTCTAAAAGGAAAACACCACTAATAATGTTTCTATCCTTGTTAATTTAAGAAGAGAAACACAGCATACAGCCCTGTACTACTATTAGCATCTTTCCCCTTTTTACACCAAACCACGACTAAATGAGACATGCTACAAAAACCAAACAGACATGGAAGTTACAGGTCCTTTTTTTTTCATCCCCTTTTCTAAAAGAAGTAAGTCCTTTCTGAGCCCAGCTCTAAAAACCAGATCACACATGCAAAGAAACGAGTTTGGAAATCCCCCTCCCTCCACCCCCACTGCTATTTGCTAAGGAAACCAGATGCCCAAAGCCAGCCAAAAAAATGATCTCAGCCATTCTTAAGACAGCCTACAGTGCATTTTCATGAGTCATGGAAAGCAACAACTCGTTGCTTTGGTAATGCTAGGTAAGCAACTGGTCATCCATCCCCAAGCAGACTTTCGGCAGTAAGTCAAAGAGCAGCCCCTGTCTTGGCAGATTACGTCAGAGACCGCCGCAAAATAGAGCCTTGCAGCAAGGTACCTTGCAGGAGGTTTTATGGGAGATGCCACAAATTGTGTCCCATGAAAGCATTTAGCAAAGCCTTCAGCAGCCAGGATCCCTCGTGGCCCTGATCCAGGGGTGTTATCAGTGCTCCACACTCAGGGCAGGCAGAGATGGAAGAGGGAAGCGACAGATGGACACAGGGATTAGCAAGAATCCTCCTTGGGTTGGAGACACTCCTGCAGGGGCACCACTCCAAGCCCCTGGTGACACTCCTGGACATGGCCATGAAGGTGGTGATGTCCTGTGATGCAGCCTAGAGCCCTTCAACCACACCTGTCCAAGGTTTTGGAAATCCAGCCCAAGACAGGTCAGGGAGGTGGTAGGATCTCCACGCAGCAAGGGGAGATCCTGTCCAACATATCCCATGTTCTTCCACCAACATTTCCCACATTCATCACCTCCTGGTGACTCCCACAGCAACCACACAGCCTCTGCTGCCTGGGAAGCTCCCACAGGGGTGAGACACCAATCTGCACCTCTCTGGCAACACGTGGCGTGAAAGGCAGATCAGCTTCCCAAGTGATGATGAACCAGGTACAGGAAGCCTTGCTGCATCTCATCCAAGCTCAGTGTGCCACACCACCTCCCTGGCACAGCCCCACTGGGCTCCCAAAAGGGAAGCTCTCCAGCACAGGATTTCCTGGACACAGACCAAGGCTAGAACTAGCTCATTCCCATCCAGAGATGAAGACAGTTACAGTCTTCAGCACCTTTTGTGCTGGGTCCAAAAGCCAACTGTGAAAACACATCCTCAGCCCTTACAGCCAGCCAGGCTCACACCAGATGCTTTTCGCACCTGTGATGCTGGAGGTGAAGTTGCTGAAATTTTGGAACTATTAAAAAAACATTGTCTCTCTTTTTCTTGTGTCATCAGCCAGGTACATTGTGCACATCTTTAACATCACAGCATCTCGGGGAGAGCACTGTGGAGAGCCTCAATCCAAACAAAAATAGGCAAGAATGGGCATGGTTCCTCAAATCCTTCATTTCAGCCAAGCAAGGTGAAGCCAAGCCAGGCCTCAGACAAAGTCCTTCATCAGGGCATGCAGAAAACAACACAGCTGCCCTTTCACTGGAGCTACCTGTGACTCCAGTCAGCATCCAGGAGCACTTCCTTGGGTAGCACTGCCAAAAGCCACCACCTCACAAGAGCAGCGAGCAGACCTCAGCCTAGGCCACCAGTGAAGCAGATCCAGCCAGCCAGCCAAGCCACCAGGAGCCATCCTAGCAGAAAACTGAGGACAGGAGTGGGACAGAGCACCACTCTGGGCTGTGTGGTTCCACACCCAGGGAGCCCTGATGGTCCCCTCCCAGCCCCAACACCCAGCAGGCCGCAGCAGATGTCAGCAGGGCTTCCCTTGGCCACCACTGTCAGGGGAGGAGCAGCTCCTGGGGGTTAACAGGAGCCAAGTGCAGAGTTCTCCAGTGCAAAGCCAAGAAATTCACCTGACAGGGCTTGTGCCATCATGACTCCACCAAGGCACTGCAGCCACGGCCACCATTCAGAAGGAACACACAGAGAAAGCACCAAAACAATGTCTTTCCCAAACATTTTCCCTCTGGCACAGCACAGCACAGCTCTGGAGCAGCTCAAATGCATCCTGCAACAACATCCAGAGCTGGACCTTGACCCTTTCAGTAAAACCAATGATGCAATAAGCTAAGCACAGCTCAACACAGTCTGTTTATCTCTTTTACTTGCTACCAGCACCATCCAAAGAGAAATAACTGGAATATCTTGCATATTTCTGTAATGACTCTTGCTATTCTATTAGCACCAGCACTGAGGGACTAAGACCAAGGAGCAGCAAACCAGTGCATTCCACTGGTTTATTAACCACTGGGTGCTGAGGTTTCCCTCAAAAGCCACTCTCCAAGGGGGAATCAGCAGAAAGATTGCTGTAGAGGGACCAGTGCTGTAGTTTGGAGCTGAAAGGCAAACAGAAGGCATGGAGGCTGCAGTGTGAACAATTTGCATCGGCAAGGAAAGCCCTCCAGGAGCCTGGCCCAGCCTGGGATGTGAACTGAAGGATGCTTCAGCAGGTCAGCAAAACAAGCCCTGCTCCACAGCTGCACACTACATCAATGCACACATCAGTCTCAACAGAAGGAAGCCCAAATCTCTGATTTCCAGGTACTGGTTATTCATCACTTACACACTCCCAAACTGCTCTGCCCCACAGACCCAGCCCACACACCTCCCTCCAGCCACATACTCCCACAGCATAGTGACCTCAGGCTTATCACCCCTCTGTAGATAACACTATCATCAGCATCACCCAGCTACAGATAACAGTGTTATCAGCTGCCCTCTGCAATGACCCCACAAAAGAGGGACAGTTCCCCCCAGGGCACTCCCCAGGTAATGACAGAGAGGAAGAGGAGAGAGGCTGAAAGGAAGAGGGTATTTAAAAGAGGGTTTCTCTGCATGCACTCTCACCTGTTCTGCTGCTCACCTTCATCACCTGTGATAACAGGCCTCACTCTCACACCTTCTCCTCAAGCCATTTAACCCAAATAACCCTTCCTTATCAAACCACTGCCCCATGCAGGGGATGCCCCAACCCTTAAATCTGTATCTGGGTAAGATATCTCTGTTATCAAGAGCTGGTGATAGCCAGACATGCCCATCACCCTGTGCCCACCACCCCTCTGCAGGATCCTCATGGCTTGGGATACAGCATCCCTGTTGGGATACACCATCCCTGTTGGGATACACCATCCCTGTTGCCACCTCGCAGAGCAAAAGGTGCAGACAGCTCACTGGGAAGAGATTAAGGATCTGCTAAACTCTTCTGGGCTCTTACTTACCATGGATGGCACTGCTCTACTTCCAGTTTACAACTAGACTGTGATGATCTGACCTCTGCTCAGTACAAAAAACCCCAAAACAAGAGGCTGCAGCACAAAAATACTAAGCAATCTGAGTAATCTGTCATCCTCATCACAACAGACTTCCATGCACCATAGAATGGAATAGTTCAATTGAAAGGGATCCTACAGTGATTATCTAGTCCAGCTGCCTGCCCACTTGAGGACTGAAGGACAAGGACAACCTCAGCAAGGACAGACCTCCACGGATGTGCCAAAGCAGCAGCATCTTCCTCTGACCCTTTGCACTGGTTCAACACAGGGCTCACTCTCACACACAATATTTGTGCTAAGGACAGTCATGTGCAAAGTTTTCAGTATTCCCTTGGGGATTTGGGAGCACCTGAAAGCCACTGTGCACGACACACTTGCACACGGACAAGACAAACTCAACCACGCCAAGAGAGCCCAACAGGACAGGAGCACTCAAAGCATTGCAGGGGCCCCACGCACCCTTCAGCACTGATGGATTTAAGACGCTCCTACCTGCATCACAAAGACTTCTTATCTCACAAATTACTTTCCCAAAGCAACTGTACAAAGTCTTTTTCTCCCTCTGAATCACCCAGCTATCAATCAGATGACTTTCTGCCGGCTTTAGCACGAAAGTTCCTGGCCACAGCAGCATTGCAGAGCGCCTCTAATCCACCCACCCAGAGCTATTTTTTTCAAGCAATTTGATGTTCAATCACTACCTGAACACTGGGCCCATCCTCCCACCCCCCCAGGACCTGGCCTGAACACATGCTGTTTACGCAGCAGCCCACGCAGGAGCTTGGCCAGCTCCTTCCAGGATGTGGCCCGAGCCGCCGGGCACGGCACGCTCTGCCAGCCGGACTTTGTCCCAGGCAGCTCCCGAGCCAAACCCTGGCTCAGCTCCACCCTGGTTCACTGCTGTTACAGCTCGTTCTCCCTGGGCTGCACCGAACCATTTCCCAGAATGAACAGAGAATAAAATCAGAGGCGCTGTCACAGTAGTGGCAATTAGTTCTGCATAAAATGGTGGCCAGCCTGGGGTTTAACTCAGGAGAGCAGAACCAACCACAGATTCTCATTAAATTCTGAGCCACTTGGTCTCCACTAACATTTATATTAGGATCTTCCAGCATAGAGAAAAGCTGCTTGGGGAATGCATTTGGGAGTTGAACCCCCTCTTCTAGAGGGCATAGGTATATCTTTCACCTTTGACCCCAAAAACCCTCAGAAATACAGGTCAAACCTTCTGGGTTCCCTTCACAGACATTCCAAGTGCCCTGGGAACACAAGCTGGCACCTGAGATCAGACACAGCGATGACATGCAATGGTGTGTCCCCACCCCTGTCACAGAGACAGGGATGCAGATCTGCAAGGGTCCCCATCACGGGCCAGGCTGATGCTGCTTCTTCCACCATCCTGGTCTCAGCCTGGTCCCAAGCCCTGTGGCTCCAGGGGAAGCTCCTGGAGCAACATCCCCAGTGCCAAAACAAAGCAGGGAGCCAGGTACCCCCTTCCTGCAGCCCCACTAGAACGTTCTTCCCATGCTCCTCACGCCCACACAACAGGTCTGCTGCAGGGAACAGCTCCCCAGGGGCTTTGAGGAGCAAGGCATTGATTTTTAAAGGAGATCTTAGCTTTTCATTTGTGTTATTAAAGATGAACTGGGACAGACTGATTGGATCACAGACTCGTTAAGGCTGGAAAAGACCTCTGGTATCATTGAGTCCAATCATTAACCCAGCACTGCCAAGTCCACCACTAAAGCATGTCCCCAAGTGCCACATCTACACTGTTTTTGAACACTTCCAGGGATCGTGATTCCACCACTTCCCTGGGCAGCCTGTTCCAATGCCTGACCACCCTTTTGATTTGGGCACCAGCAGCATTTTAGTGACTAACGGGAAGATTACTCGGCTAGACCAGACCAGAACTGCAGGGACAGACAAAAAACAAACAAAAATGCCCACATATCCACACTCCTGCGTGCTCACCCACACCTTCACACACAGAAAACCCCCCATCTTGCCTGTCTGATGCTCACCACAGCACTGCCCACATCAGATGAAGGCTCATGCCACGCAGGATGTGGGGCAAGCCTGCGGAAACAGCGTGGTTCAGGCACAACTGAGATGACATTCACCACCTCTGCATCTCACACTGCACTCTGCAAAGGCAGAAAAGGTGCCAGAAAGAAATGCTGAACTGCCCTGGCCTGTGAGGAAGAGGAACTGCTCCTTGGAGGGACTCACCAAAACACCTGGTCACCCATTTCCCCTTGTGGAGCTTAAATAGGTAAATAAATAAAGTCTGGAGATTGAGGGGGAATCTGCCAGGTTCAGTATCAGAGGGCCATTTATAGCTTGTCTAAAAAGTGTCTGAGGAAACAATAAAAAATAAAAAAGTTTAAATCCATATTGCACCTCTTAAGGCTCCACACTGCATTTTCCATCTCCCCAGTGCACAGCTGACATTCTGCACATTTCTGTGCACACTCTGCTTGGCCTGTGCTCTGTGCAAAGAGGGGAGTGGAAGGGACTGAGCCCAGCAGCCTCCTGCTACCGTCAGGCATCAGCGAGCACCATCCCTGTCTCCCACAGCTCCTCGCTGCGGGAGCCAGGCTGGAAAGGGCTCGGCCACCTCCCGTGAAAGGCTGGCACGTGGGATGCACGTCCCTGTCCTGCGCTGCATCTCAGGATCTAAAGAGTCCAGAGATTTGTAGAGAGATGAAATGTGCTTCCAGACGAAGCCAGATGAACTGCACAGGTTGAACTGTAGTTGAAGCTATCTTTTTTTTTTTTTCCCCTTTTCTTTCAGATGATTCCCTCAGTCTGGAGAGCCAAGGCAGACTCCGAGCAACCACTGCCTCCTTTCTTCTACGTGTAGACAGGCTTGTGCACTCCAAAGCCAGCCTGCCTTCCCAGAGCAGTCTAATAAAAGATATCCCTTCTAACAGCAAACCCTGAGTCACTTCCCTCTAGCCTCGACCAGCAGGTCTCCAACAGCAGGGCCAGATCCACCAGAACAGAAGATCCTGCCAGCTCTCGCACTCGTTCCCACGTCCATCTGGGGAGAGCGGGGCTGGAAGCACATCACTTTCCATGCTGCAGCAGCACACTCCATCCCACGGCTCTGCCAGGGAGCCAGACACAACCCTGTGAGCCTCGCCGGCGTCTTCCCAGCGGGAAAATTCACAAAGCATCAAGTCCAAGCTGCAGGCTAAAATCACGAAGCATCATCGAGCAATGGGAACGTTCCGGACGGGATGGAGCCGCTCCTCTGGCCGCCGCAGTTGCTGGCTCTTCGCGTCGGAGTCGCTTCGTCTGGGTGAAAGTCCAGACCACATCTCCCTGCATGAGCACACTTCCCTCACAGGCTCTGACAGCCTCCAAAAAAATAAATGCATTGCCCATCAGCACACGTTGACAGGGCAGAGCTGTGGGTTTCTGGCGGAGATTAAGGACCCATGGAAAAAATTGCGGCACCAAAACCCGTTCACACGAGGAAGGTATAAAAGGTCCTTTACATCCACATCCCACCAGGCTGGCAGCCCATCCAGCCTCACGTCCTGCCTCAACAGAGGAGCTTTTACAAGCTGCAAAACCTTCCCAGGGCAAAGGCTGTGCCCAGGCATGGAGGTCTGCGGTGATCTGCAGGAGCCCTGGGAATCCCTGAACCCCTGTTTATAACTAGTATCAAATTAGGGGTTCTGTAAGTTGGACCATCTGACACAGGTATCGAGACACAGGTAGTCACAGCAAACCCCCAAATGCAACTGCTCTCATGCACACCTGTGGAACTGCTTCCAAGAGCTGCACTGCGTGCACAAATCCTGCATGGAGCTACATCAAACTGCATGCACCACACTGGAAATAAATTTATACGGTGGCATAGAAAGAAATTCCCCCAAAACCACTCACTCTCACCAAAGAAGTGAAAGAGCTTGACCCTGGAAATCCCTGGGATCACTTAAACCCTGCACAAATCCCCAGCCTCCAAAGCCCAAGTGAGCCCCGTGATTTTGGTTCACGCATCAGCAACACATGCAAGACCCTTCCCTGAACCAGGAGCAGGTCCACTCCCAAAAACCACTGGATTACAAGACATAAATTGAAGAGGAGGAGAAAAGCAGCAGCCGAGGGAGAAATCTCCCTCCGAGCTGTGTCCGGGCCAGCAAGAGCTGGACTTGGCCACCGTGCACGACCTGCCCAGCTGGTCCACGGCTCCCACCTCTGCTCCGCTCCTCCCCGCACAGCCGCGGAGGGCAGAGGTTTGGTGCCGGCAGCACAAATCCTTCCTGAGCATCATCCCGACTGGCGGCACAGCCCCACGGCAGCCGCTCGCTGCGTCCAGGTGGAATTCCAGCTCCCACAGCTCCGCTGGCCCCTCGCACCACGCGGGTACGAGCTTCGGGTCCATGCCCGCCGCGGAGCCTTCCTCCCCTCGCTCATCCCATCCTCACCGCTCCGGGCAGACGGTGCACGGAGAGCTCTGCAGGACAGTGAGGAATGGCCAAGTACCCCCGTACTTCCCTTTCCAGGGACCCGGGACCCAAGTGACCACATCCAGAAGCCTCTGGCTGCAGACTTTATTGCATCCCAAAACGGGTACTGGAGTCTAATCCCGCCGCTCGCTGTCAGCAGCTGCAGCTGGGACAGGCACCCAGGCAACAAACTGGGGAAAACAGCGACCCGAGAGCACCAGCACAAGCCGGGGGTGTGCGGGGAGCCCCGGGGAAGGTCAGTCCTTCAATCCGCTCCGCACTCACGGACACGGCAACCCGCGCCCTCCTCCTGGGGCGCCGCTCCAGCCCCCCCCAAACACAGCCGGAGGGACAAGCTCCCACTTGCAACACCAGAAAGGAAGGAAGAAAAAGCTACGGAAGCCAGACCAGGCTGCAAAACTCTCGGTCACCACTGCAGACAGTAAAATAATTAAAAGAACGAAACTATTCACGAAGGCGAGGACCCAGCGCCCGCGGAAAGGGGGGGTGAGGACGGACTTACCGGGGTCACCAGCGGAGGGGCATGCGGGGCCACCCGGGGCTGGTGTCACCACCTCGGGTCCCAGCGCCTGGCGCGGCTCCGACCAGCTCAGCTCGGCTCGGCACCGCTCGGCTGGAGCTCGGCTGGGGCGGCGCACAAAAGCGGGAGGAAGCGGTGACGCGCGGAGCCGCCGCGGCCAATGGGACGGGGATGGGGACGGGGGCGGACCGGCCCCGCCAGCGACCGAGCGAGCGGAGCGACCGCGGGGCCGGGCCGTGCCCCGCCTCTGGGGGGCGACACCGGGGCGGCTCCGAGCCCCGGGGCGGCTCCGAAACCCTGGGGCAAGTCCAACCCCCGGGGCAGTTCCGAGCCCCGGACGGCTCCGAGCCCCGGTGCAGCTCCGACCCGCGGGGCAGTTCCGAGCCCCGGGGCGGCTCCGAAACCGTGGGGCAGTTCCGAGCCCCGGTGCAGCTCCGAAACCCTGGAGCAACTCCGACCCTCGGGGCAGTTCCGAACCCCGAGGCGGCTCCGAAACCCTGGGGCAAGTCCAACCCCCGGGGCAGTTCCGAGCCCCGGACGGCTCCGAGCCCCGGTGCAGCTCCGAAACCCTGGAGCAGTTCCGACCCGTGGGGCAATTCCGACCCCCGGGGCAGTTCCAAACCGTGGGCGGCTCCCATACCCTGGGGCAACTCCGACCCTCGGGGCAGTTCCGAGCCCCGGGGCAGCTCCGAAACCCAGGGTGGCTCCGACCTCTGGGGCAGCTTCGGACCTCGGGGTGCTTCCGATCCCCGGGGAAGTTCCGACCCCCGGGCGGATTCGCATCCCGGGTGATGCCCCGTCCCGCAGCCCCGTTCGGTCCCGGTGGAGCTTCCCTGGCCCTGCAGGTCGGATCAGCCCCTGTGAGACTCCGACTCGCGGGGCAGCCCCGGGGCAGTTCCGACGCTCGGAGCAGCTCCGATCCCTGGAGGGGTTCCGATCCCCGGTCGGCTCCGACACCCGGGGCGGCTCCGACCCCCGGGCGGACTCGCACCCCTGATGATGCCCCATCCCTCAGCCCCGCTCGGTCCAGGTGCAGCTTCCCGTGCTCCTGCAGGTCATATCAGCCCCGGTGTGACACCGTGGGACCCCCTGGCTGTGACTTCAAGAAGGATGGAATGTGACCTCTGCGCTTCAGCCTGAACATCTCCTACCTTCTGGAAGAGGGGGCTGGAAGCGAGTCCTGCCTAGGGCTGTCACAAAAAATCAGGAGATGATGAGATACAGGGCTGAAACCCCCTTATTCCGGGATGGGGTTTCATCAGCTGGAATGCTGGTGAAGGTGGTGGAATCTTGCTGCAGAAGGGTAGCTTTCTGCAGGGCCCAGCTTTCTCCACACGGCTGGGATGTGAAGGAATTGCTCTGGTAACTTGGTTTGGGTTTGCCTCTTTGGGGCAATTAAAGTGAAATCAAGCCATAGTTAAGACCAAAGGGCTTTAGACTGTTCCTGAGTCACAGCTCTCCAGAGCAGCTCAGGGCTCCCTGGGCAGCTCCCTGGGGAGGTAGAGAAGCCTCTGGGCTGTTCTGATCTACATCCACTGCCCCAAGCCTCTGTTGTGTGTCCAAGTTCCTTTGGGCTCGACTCTCTGTATGGAAGGAGCCAACAATGGCATAGAAGCAAAATTACCCCTAAAAAGGGCCAACGAGAGGCTGAAAAACAGATGGAATTGGGAGCTGAGTTATGTACCAGATATCCCTCAGACTGGTGGGAAAGAGAGAAAATTCATGCAGACAATGGAAAAAGTAAGTAAGAATATTTCTCTGATTATTTCCTTGTTTCCCCATTTAGTAAATGTGTTGTGGAGAGGAAGAGGAACAAAGTCAATTCAAGATTTTGGTGGGGGAGGAAAAAAAATGGGCTGGATCCTAAATGCAGCCCCA
Organism: Aleadryas rufinucha; assembly: GCA_013397815.1. NCBI lineage: Eukaryota > Metazoa > Chordata > Aves > Passeriformes > Aleadryas > Aleadryas rufinucha. The sequence goes on from VZTH01005071.1 coordinate 183,537, forward strand.
TTCCCCTCAAGTTTTTAAGGAGTTGCTGCAGCAAGAAAGTTTGAGCCATTCCCTATAAAGGCAATAGAAACCCCAACCAGGGACCCCTCCTGAGAGATTCAGATCTCACATCCCCGTATACAATCGCGTGACCTATTAATAAAATCCATAGAAACCGATTCTGTATATACCAAATAACTGCAGATGGCTCCAGCCCAAACCGCTCCGGGTTCCCTCACTCCATAAATGATTTTACTAGGGCCAGTCGTGATCTTGATGTAATTGAATAGGTTTCACTCTTTTCTCTCTCCCTCCCCCTCCCCAGAATATTTGTGCAGCTTACGGACATACATCCAGGGGGACCGAGCTGTTGCTGGAAGGAACCTCTGACTCCAGCTTGCCTCATCCATTCGGGAAGCGGCGTGAGTCGAGCCTAAGCCACCTGGCTTTGGGAAGGAGGTTGCTTTTCTCTGCACCTTCCCTCTAACTCTTAACAGCTTTTAATAAAAATTCTGGTAACTTGGCACATTTGAGAAGTTGGCCGCTGCCATCAGGGGTGTATGTAATGAATTCCTGTGCTGCAGATGCCTTTCTGAAATAAATCACACGTGTTTACCTTGGGAACCGGGCACAGGACCCCGGGACTTGAGGTTCGAGTATTACAAGGCACTGAAGCGACAAGCAGCTCCTTTAAAACCACCTGGTTTTAGTGGGAATTGATTCTGCACACACCAGTTACTGCTGAAAGCCGTAATTCTTCCAAGCATCTCTTCTTTCCTGAATGTGTTTGGTGCCCCAGGAATCCTGCTAGGAGTATTTCAGTTCTAGGGTGTCCCTGAACAGTATAAGGATCCTCATGAGTGTCATGGCTGTTCCCACTGATGTCAACAGCTCTCTGCTGATAGGTGTGCTGAGAACCTGCCCCCAGATTCTGCCAGCTTGAGTCGCTCTTGGAAGCATTTACCAGGCCTGGCAGAAGGATGGGCAGAGGCGTGTGGCTCTGTGCAGAGTTTCAGGTGCTCTCCTACAAATGCTGGCTGCCAGTCTCTGGAGAGCAGTGAACACGTGGTGGAGAGGGCACGGTGGAGAGCAGTGTGGGACCCGAGTGTCGCAGGCAGTGGCTGCCGTGGCTCCGTGCGGTGAAATTAAACAGGCGTGGGCTGTTGTGTGTGCCTGAGGACAGCAGGTGTGGCACACCTTGTACCCGCAGAGCCAAACTCTCCCTTCTTTTCCAAAACACTGTCCAAACTGCCACTACGACACTTTCTTTGGTGCATGCTGTCCCATGCTGTCCCAATCAGAGAGATGAAATCCATGTCACACTTACAACCTACAGATGCGTGCTCTGATTGTTATCTGACTGGTATAAATCTGGGTGGATATGAAGGCCTATTTCATCCTGATAGCATCTTCAGTGAAAAGTTTGATGGCACAAGTGGGTAATAGTGAGCTATAAGAAAAGCTCATGGTTCATCCACAGACCAAGAACTTTGCAACTCACAGCCCCAGGCTGATTCTATTTATGCTTCTCCTCTAATGACGTAAGCATTAGTATTTGCTGTGGGGAGAAAAATGGGAAGATATTTGGCTTTCACCTAACTGCTACTATTTTGGGCTGTGTTAGGGTTCCTGCAGGAAGTGAACACAGGTCCCAGAGCACTGACCCAATTCTTCTGTGACTAAGTGTGCTCCATCTAACCTGAAATTCTCCCATGCCTTCTGTTTGATATAATATCCTTTCTTGCTTCCTGCCCTGAACAGCAGCATAAAGCTGTTGTCTGCCAGGCTTTCTCTCCCATCAAGATGGCTGAGAATGGTGGGTGAAATCATTCCTATACTTAGTTTCCAAACTGTGCAGGAGTGATGCTGTCTCGGGGTAAAGAAAAGGAACCAATTACTTACTCAGAGATTGTGAGCTGCTCCTCAGCTGAAGGCTGGAGCTGGGGATGGGCCTGGAAGAGATGGCAGCACATAAATCCAAGCCTGGGATGCCAAAACCTCTGCACGGCAGCGCCTGGGCTTGGCAGATCTGCGTCAGCTGCAGCTCCTCCTCACTGAAAATTAGTTGCAGGTCTGCTGTTTGCTGCAGAAAAGCAGGTGGAAAAGGAGAGTTAGAGATATCCTATGTCCCTCTTACTGTTAGGACCCATAAAAAAGCCACATTTATATAGCTTAAATATTTCCCCTGTGTTCTGAGCAAACTGGGGACTGCTTGTTAGACAAACCTGGCACAAGCCACACATGTCAGCATTCCTAAGGGTTTTGTGCTCCTCCAAGAACATGCCTGCAGGTATGCAGAGGTTTTCTGGGGAGAAACTTTTGGGAATGCCATTTCTTGTCTACCTCTGCTTCTGTTTTACAATCACAGTGTTGTGGAGTGGTTGAGAAGGATGAGAGTCGGGCTCAGATCCCAGTTGCTGTGGGGCCACACTTCCCAGCCACCTTCCTCTGCACCTCCTGTTGCATGAAATGCTCCCTGGCTGATATGACCACCTGCTCTGCAGGGCAGATGCCAAAATCTGCTGTATGAAAGCCTTCACAACCAGGCAAGGGCAAGAAGTGATCTCTCGATGGGTTTTGAAACCTTTCCTCTTCCATGGCAGGAAATGTTTTTCAGATAAAGCCTCCTGCCCAGGCAACAAATTCACCTCGTGCTTTGTAGCTTGGGTTTAGCTTTTGGGATGAGGAGGAAATCCTGGGCTCCTTCCCAGACTTGGTGTATGGAATGTTTCTAGGATCCACTCCAGCACAAAAGGTAGGTGGCAGCAGCAGGCACTATATTTTAAAAGGAAAGGGCGAGTCCTGCACTTGAAGACAAGATGCTCAGTGCCCGTCCTGGAGGAGAGGGTTCAGGGCATGAAAACCCAAGAGCAGGGAGCCACTCTCCATGCACTGCCACCCATCAAACACTTGGGAATACTCCAGCCCCATCTTGGGGAGTTGGGAAGTTGCTCCACGAAGGGGTCAGAGCAAAAGGGTGTCCCCCAGCCCTCTCTGACCAGCATTTGTGTCCATCCACCTGGTTGGACACAGCTGGCTGGAGAGAGATTTCAGATCTTACAAAGCCAAGGCTGAAGGCTAAGTGTGACACACGGAGGAAGCAGCTTGCAGCAGTGTCAATCAACCAAAAAGAACAGGTTTGAACTCATATTTCTTTGAAGCTGGGTGTGACTTACGCTGAGATTGAGTTGTGTGGATGATTTTCTTTTCATGGTAGTCATAACATGCACTTTCATAGCTGAATGTAAATTTCCACACTGTCTCTGTTCCATGACTCACCTTCTCTGCCCAAACTACTGGGAAAAACATCTCCAGAAAGGACAGAGTGAAAGTGAAGAGGGTCTAATTTCTGGGTGGGTTGTTAAGGAAACATCGTTGGAGGGCATTTTTCTGTGAAGCTTTTACACATGTGTGTCGTGCTTGGAACCTGTGTCAACCAAACCAAACTCTATTTGCAAGGTGACTCTGTCACACTGGTGAAAAGTGTGAAGCTGCAAGCCCTGGAGAGTTGTATTGCTTATCTGCAAAAAGGCTCACTTTAAACTTTCTCAGGTAAGGTCAGGCCTATCCCAGAATATTTATGGGCTCATCTGGCACCTGAATATTGTGGAAAATCACACAAGAAATACTGTCCTTGTGGCATTTGCAGCTGAGACTGCAAGAAAGCCAAAAATCGCAAGGGACATCCTGTGTTTCCATCTCACCTCCCCAGAAACCTCAGAGAAAACCTTGAGACTTTCCCTGGAAAGAACCAAGATTCTCCACCCTGCAACTGGTTTTTCTTGAGTAGAATGTAAAGGATAAGAGAAGGACTGAAAGAGCATGGCCCACTCATGGATTTAGGAATGTGTGTCCAGATTGCCCCACTCTTTGTCCCCGCTGATAATAGGATTCTGTTCCTTGAGAATATGACCCTATTTCTCTATTCTGTCTCTTGATTTGAGCGATAACCAATCTACAGGGGTGTAGTCAAAGCCACTCATTATAATTACTGGATTTTGGCTGCCTTTTCGATTGGTTTTTGCACTATTTTCTGTACTCTTGTCAAAGAAACTCCTGCCAGGAGCTTTTCAGGAATATTTGTACTCCTACAGCCGAAAGGGGATCATGTATGAGCAGCCATTGAGCCCCAGTTTCTTTATATTTCTTCCCATTTACCCACACGGAGCTGGATTTTAGGTGGCAGAAATCAAAGGAAGTATTGAGCGATTTACTGCAAGTGGGATCTCTCCCATTTGCCGCAGAGTTATCTGCACGCCTCGAGTGGAAACCTCCAGTTTTTCCTTTACATCTGTCACGAGAGGGGGGGGGAAGAAATCACCGAAACAATCAAACCCTGGCTGTTTACACATGTTTTGTTTTAGAAATGGACTTGTATAGAAAGTTGCAGCGCTGCTGCACGGACAGCGCACATAAATCTCTTATCACAAAAGCCATATGTCCTCATTTCCTCCTCCGCGGTAAAACACAAGCGGTGGCGCTCCGATAGTTAGGGAGCTGGAGGTAAAGCACCCAGCATCCAGCAGGAGGAAAGGGGATGTGGGTGAAGGTTGCAAAACACACAGCAGAGCGGTTTGGGATCGAGCCGTGCCGCTCGTCCGCGCCGCTTTCCATTGCGCGCCCGCCGCTCGCGCCTTTACAAACCAGTTCCTCCAGCGAGGGGATACTGGGAGCACTGGGGAGGTCTGAGGGTGCCTGATCTCCCCCCAGTCTGTTTGCTCCGAGCTGGTTGCTGCCCTTTGCTGGGCATAGATCCTTCCCTTGCAAAGGACTCCCAAGTCAGGCCTCAAAAGGCAGTGAACTGACCCGGTCCCATTTCGGTCCCTTTGATGGGATCTCCAGACACGCAAAGGGGGAGAAAAGCACCCACTGATGGGGCTGTAAAAAACCTCCTCCTTGGATGGACAGATGGCACAGTGGGGGATTCCTTGTCCCTTGCATGGAGCTAATGCAGTTTCACCTGGGAAGAAGGAGCAGAAAGATATTTCTTTCTGGAATAAAGTGGAGCAGAGGACCACTCAGATATTGGTGGAGCAGAGGACCACTCAGATATTTTTTGGCTTCTTCCTTACCAAAAACTCAGATGACTGTGCCTGCAGCCCTTGTTGGCACTGCTAAACCAAGCCAGTGTCACTCACTAACTTTGAACTTCACCCACACATTCCCATAAATCCACTCTGAGATCGATAAAAATTAACTGAGAGTGTACAATTAGCACAGCTGCCATTATGGCATGTCTGGGTCCTTCCAAACTTTTTTTTTTCCCCCCCAAATGAGAGACATTTCCTAAATTTCAGATCAGCCAGCAATGGTGAAATGCCCTTTTGCCCAGCTTGGTGTGCTTTGTGTAAGGGGTATTTATTTAATCCATCTGAAACTACATGAGAAAGGAGAGAAATATCCCGGCGGCGAGATAAGATGATTATCTTCCTGGCAAACAATAGGAACGTGGTCAAAATTAAAAATAATTTGATTGCAAATAGGAAGCCTAGTAAAGCAGCAGGACTAGAGGAAACATGACTAATTTTTTTTTTAGCTTGTCTGAACTCACAGAGCAGAGCTTTGCGAGAGCCATAACTTTGAAATATAGATCTGTAGAAAGCCCATGGGGGGAGGATGGCAACAGTCCAACTGCAATAGTACAATAGAGGCAAGTTCATGCAGCTGGTAGATCCGACCTAAGTGGCTAAATAGCAACAGACAAAAGCTATTTTAGGTGTAGTTTGGTGGGGACTACAGTAAATATGAATTAGGGAGGAGTGGAGAGAGTGAAGACTTTTTTTTCCAACTCTTTTTTTTTGCTTTCCATTCCTTTGCTGTTCTCCTTGGCCAAACCATGATGCCAGTGTCACCTTGCAGGAGCAGCACTAAGCTCTCCACACTGAGCCTGCAGGCCAGTGTTTCACATCCCTGGTCAATGTTGGTTCTTCCCATCTCCAGCAAAGAGCATCACTTTCTGCAGGGCAAGGAGGAGATGGCTGCAGGACCGTGATCCCCTTGGGGTTTGTCTCCAAGAGAAAATTCCAATAGATGTGACATAACACCTTAAAATGGCATTTCCTTTGAGTACCCTAGGAAGTGTTTATATGATTCCCAGAAATATTGTCTTCTGAAGTACTGCTCCCTTTAAACAAAACTCAGCGTGAACCCTCTGTCCAGTGGGGATGTGAAGAAGAAAAAGGTGTGTAGGACAGCTGCTCCTCAGCACCCCTGGCAGGACTGTAACATCTTCCTCTGTCCCTGACAGTGCCCATATCTGCTGAGACATGCCACTGAGCTGGGCAGACACAGAGAGCTGCAGTCCTTGTCCTTATGTCACAGCCTGCGTGTCTGAAATGGCCTGGTGACTACTGATTTTTAACCAGGAACATTTGGATGTTTTTTAATATCTAAGATGATTTGACTGTAACCCTCTCTATATATTATTTTCTAGAATATTCTGTGCTTTTAATAGCACCATTAGAGCTGGGTGTCTGATATGAAGGCAGTCACCCCTCAAACTGCCCTGTGCAAGAGGGAAGTGATGCTACATCCATTCTACAGCAGAAGAAATTCTGCTGTAGGCAGAGGGTTGAAATGATCCCTTCCAAGAACACAGGGAGAAGCATAGAGCAGAACACAACACAGACATCATGTTCCCAGGTCTAGTTGTGACCACAAAACCACAGCTGCTTTTTTTCACTTTAAAAGCCTCTTGAACAGAGATGATTTTTTTTTTGTCAGCTGAGGGTTGAAGAAAATCCTTGGTTAGCTCTGTTGAATTCCATCAGCCAAGGATGTGAGTACACTCGACTGATATTAAGCTACTTCAGTTGCAGTGGTGCATGTCTGATCCTTTGCCTGGGTAGATATTTGTTTCCAATATTTTGAGGGTACAATAAAAGCCAGGTGAGAGCGTGATGCAAACCTGTGTGCCAGCCACAAGCAGCAGCTGACACCAGAGACTAAACACTATTTAAACCACTTGGCAAAGCTTACACAGGTCCAGTAACTGTAGGTGGGTGAGAGCTTGCAGAGGGTCATTAGGTTCCTGATGGAGGAAACACTGCTGAAAGGCAGAAGAGGAAATGACAGATTTAATGAATAGTGGTCACAAGCTGAAGTACAAAGAGCAGTCGGTCTCTATGTTTTCCTACAAGGACAATCATAGCAGAACCAAGGCCAGACGGTCCCTGCACAGTCTCTGATGGCAAGACCCCTCCAAACCAGAATGACAAATGACACCAGGGAAAAGCCTCTGACCTGTAAAAAGAGTGGCTGCATTTCTTCAGGCAGAGAACTGAACCCTTGGAGCGGGGCTATGTCCTTCTGCTTCCACCAGGGAAGAGCGTGCCAAGCCTTTTGCAGTCAAAACATCAAAGCATTGTCTCGGGAAGGGAACTGGCATTAAAAGCAGGTTGTCACTGTTACTAATGGTTCAAAAAGCTGAAAGATAGATCTAGGTGCAGTATCAGATATGCATGAGAAGAGAGAGGCGTTTGGTGGACAGGATTTATCGCGCTGCTCAAAGTGTGCCTGTCATAGTCAAAGAGCCATTAGAGCACACGCTTGGATGCAACAGGACTGGTAACAGAATCTCTGGTCTGTCCCTGAGCAGAGCTGCACTCTGTGTTGATCCTGAGGTTTTTATGCTTTTATGAAAACAGCTAATGATGACATGATTCGAGATTCTGTGAAGGGCTCAGAGGGAGAATCAGTAAAACATCAAATAACGATGTCAAACTTTTCATGCATGACAAGCTAAATGCAAAAGCGTCGCTCTCGCAGAGACTTGAAAGGAGCAACAGTTGGGATTTGCTTCCGAAATGAAAAAAGGAAATTTTTCAGGTCAATCTGTGCTTTTGACAGGTGAAACACCATCTGAATTAGGATGGTGGGTACACATCGTGAATGAAATTGGGAACAGGTGCTTGTGAACCAGGGGAGGGGAGGGGAGGGGAGAGGAGAGGAGAGGAGAGGAGAGGAGAGGAGAGATGTCACAAAACTGGCTATATTTCTAAGAGACTTGTCCAGCAAAGCCATAATAGGTGACCTTACTGCAGGGGTGATGAGGTACAATCCCCTGACTCTGTTTTCCAGGATGGGTACGACAGGCAGTTCTGACTGTCACACTCAACACCAGGAATAAACAAGAGACCATAAATGGCTTTAATGAGTGAAAAAAGACACCCAAAGCAGCCAGGGGAAAAGGACTGCTGAATGATTATTGACTTGGGAGTTGGGGTCTGTCCATGACCTGGTATCCCAGGAGGTTTTCTCTGAGAGACAAAGGGCTCACATGCTGCTGTTCACATTCATATCCAATTCTTTTATTACAGGTCCCCTGTGTAACTTCATCAAAGCTCACAGGCTTCCTCCCAAGAACCATGAATTGCCTAACTTCAGGACTCCAGGAAAGAAGCTGGTTCTTGCAGGATACTTAAAAGAACAAAAATGACAGTGGACAGTTTGTTCCCTCCATTTTGGCATAGAGATTGCTGGTATTGCAAGCAGGCAAAGCTTCCCTGGTTCCCAAAGTGGGAATGGAAAGCTGGAACACCATCTTGGAGCAAAGAGACAGGTGTCAGTGGGGAAAAAAAGAAAGCTTTTGTTCTCATTGACTGTGTTCATCTGAATGGAAAATCCAGGCAAGGAGACTGGCAGGCCCACAGCTCACAGTGCCAGGTCTCCTGGTTTCTAATTTTAGAACAAAGTACTCCTGCCCACACTGCCTTTCCTGAACACCCCTGTTACACTTATTTTCAGAGGATGATTTCATAAGGTCTCACAGAAGCAGGGACTAGGCAGATGTACTTGCAGAATCTGAAGAGAAGCAAATGTATAAGTCAAAAAAAAACCCTATCCTCTTCTCTCAGGGTAGAATCCAGAGTGGATGTGATCAGCACTGTTTGAGGAAGCACTGCCTCGAGTGTGCAACAGGATTTGTACTCCCCTGCAAGAGAGCAAAGGAAATAAAACTGACCTCCAGCCACAAGGGTACAGTGCTGGGTACAAATCTGGGTTCTGGGCCTGAGCAAATGGCCCATCCCTTATGGACATCTGTTTTTCCTGCCTGGATCACCACATCCAGCAGCCGTGTGGGTGCAGAGTCTGTTGTGCTGCTCTTGCAGCCAGTGTTGGACACCTCACACCCTCCATATCAATACAAATTGAATGCTGGCAGAGACTCTCTTGCTGTCAAACCCACTCTTCTTTCCTGTCACATCAAGAGTTTCAAATCTTGATGTTATGTTGCAGAGGTGTGTGGAGTGGAAACCAGCCTTCCTTGCCAGTGGGAAATACCCCCTTTGCAGGCATCAGGGCACCCCTTTTTTGCACACCCTTTTGATGAGGCTCTTGGCGTTGCAGTGCACGTGGGTGGCTGTCTCGCAGCTCTGAGTAAGCTGCAAGAGGATGTCGGCATTGCCAGACTTGGCCCAGCTTAATGTCAACCAAGACACTGTGGGGGAAGCCTGACTGCAAACAAAAGCAAAGCCAACTGCACTGTTTGTCCTCCTCCAAGTGAAGGCAAAGGCAAACAGGGAAGATTTATAAACTGGGGGGGTTTTTTTCATTATTTCTAATATGATAAAGAGACATGTTGTCTTCTAAGCATTGCAAGACGACAGCAGTGTTTTCCTTGGGCACAGGCCAAAGTTTTGGCTCCTCTCTTCTTTTACCAAACATGAGCCCTCTGGGATGAGTCACTGGTTCTCAATGGGCTGCAGCTGCTGAGCCAGGAAAAGGAGCCCTTGGTGCACAGAGAAGGGGTCAGGAGATGATGTGTCATGTGGGTTACACAGGGAACCACATCACTTCCCACAGCCAGCCGATGCAGTCTGCATGCAGAGCACCTCCAGGCCTGGAGGAGATGGACATGAAGCCAGGACTTCCCAGGACCCACTGTGGCTTGGGTACCACACTTAATCTCTGGTTGGCTGGTCAGAGTCCATGTGGCTTCACCAAAAGCTCCACTTCAGCAATTCAGGTAGTTAAATGAGCTGCAGCAACTTGTTGCTGTAAATCCGGATCCTGAATCATCACCAGCTCCTAGCTGTGTTAACCCCTTCTGCATTCTCTCCCATCCCAGGACAATCAGTGGAATTACACAAGGGGAACAGGTGGCTGGAGACCACATCAACAAAGCACTTCACAGAATCACAGAATCGTTTCAGTTGGAAAACACCTTGAGCTCAACCATTAACCCAGCACTGCCACATCCACCACTGAGCTGTGTCCCTAAGGATGGTGACTCCACTATTTCCGTGGGCAGGTAGTTCCTGTGCTTGGTTTCCTCTTATGAGAGTAGCTGAATGAAAAAAAAAGGGATCCTGAGGGACAATTCAGTGAGTAAGGGATGTGTGACCACTGGTGCCCAATGTCAGCTGATGGAAACCATAGGATGGGGCAAAGCCTTTTCACTTCAGCCACTTCTGTCAGTGCTGAGAACCAAATATATTAATTATTGCTAATCTACAGCTCACTTTTTGTCGGTCAGGAGGTGACCAGCTCTCTGCAAAGCTGGTTCCTGTGCTAGTGGCCATCACATCGCAGCCTTGGCATTTAAAGGATAAGCACCGATCAACGCTGTCAGAGCAGGGGGAGGCTCGGCGTCACCGACCTCTGCAGAGGGTCGCTGCCACCGTGGCTGAGCCTCAGCACGACGGGGCCGCGCTGCAGCGCGGAGCGAGGCGGTTCCCCGATGCTGCCGAGTGAAAGATAAAGAGATTTAAAAAGATAAAAAGGTTAAAAATCCACCCAGCAATAAGTGTGACCGGCCGGGGCAGGGCTCTGGTGAGACGCGGGGGGGACCCCGGACCGAGGGAAGCGACCTCGCCCGGCTCCTGCTGCCCTCCGGGGATGCTGGATGGGACTCGCCCGTCCCGCGGAGATGCGCTGGGGGCGGACACGGGGATGCGGAGGGAGGACGGCTCCTCCCCGGAGGGGCGGGATGAGGGACCGGGGAGGGGGAGGACGGAGCCGGGCAAGGGGAGGAGAGAGCCGGGCAGGGGGAGGGCAGAGCCGGGCAGGAGGGCGTTGGACAGGCCACGCCGAGGGACCATGTCGGGGCCAGCGGGCACGGCCATCTGCCTGCTGCGCTGCGACCTGCGCGCCCACGACAACCAGGTAGGGACCGCCGGGGGTTTCTGCAGGAATAACCCCGCTGTTGGGCAGGATGGGCAGGGATTCTCCCTGCACCCCGCCCCGGGAGCTCTCACGGCCCGCTCTGTGTTTCCAGGTGCTCCACTGGGCTCAGCACAACGCAGATTTCGTGATTCCCCTCTACTGCTTCGACCCGCGGCACTACCTGGGCACCCACCGCCACGGCTTCCCCAAGACGGGGCCCCACAGGCTCAGGTTTCTGCTGGAAAGTGTGAAGGATCTGAGGGAAACGCTCAAGAAAAAAGGAAGGTAGCTGAGAAAGCACCGTGCAAATAACACATGTATTTGTATTCTCCTACTCTTTTACGACACGTACCTGCGTGGTGAGTTGGATCATGTCGGGTACTCTGGGTGCTGATGGTGGCGTATTTCAGAGAGCCACGGCCCTTCTGTTAGGTACAGTAGGGTCCCACGTGTAGCCCGTGTTCAGGTGACCTGCTGTGGTCACCTGCACGGGGAACAAAGAGCCACCCGGGCTTTGTGCCATGTGGGTTTTGCTTTCTGGAACTCAGACGCCACAGGTGAGTGTCAGCCCTGAGTGCTTTGCCCAGAGTGTTGACAGTGGGAAACACGAGCAGCAGACTTTTGAGATGTGGGAAGTTACTGTAGCCACAGTGGCTTTCCTTGTCCCTGGAGAGTTTTCCCTGGGCACTTGAGACAGACCACCATGGATCCTGAGACTGGAGAGTTACATTTCCTTATGCCCTGTCCCACTAAACACAGTCTCTAGGTTACTATTTGGGAAGGGGGTCTTCAGAGATGCCTTATTTATTATGCCTTTACAACCTTAATTGGGGTAGACCAGGGCCTGAAGAATCCAGCACCAGATATTATCTGGCTTTGCAGAGCAAAAGATCACAGAGTCACGGAATAGTTTGTGTTGGAAGGGACCTTTAAAGGCCATCTAGCCCAACCCCCTGCAATGAGCAGGGACATCTTCAACCATACCAGGCTCAAAGCTCCATTCAACCTGACTTTGAATATTTCCAGGGGTGGGGCACCCACCACCTCTCTGGGAAACCTGGGCAAGATGCATCAGCCAGCTCTTGAATCTCTTCAGTTGTGAGGAGGAACAGATTCACTTTTAGGTAACAGCCTGGCTTTGTGCCCAGTCATCCTTTCTAAGGCATCCAGAGTGGCAGAAATGTGTTTGACACAAACTAAGTCCCAGAGGCTTACAAACTCAGTTCAGGGGCTCCTAAAAAATGCAGGCTGGTCAAATCCTGTTTGTCTGCCTCCACACGCTGTCTGTGCTTTGTAGGAAACGAGAACACGAGTGCCTGCCTGGGATGGCACGAGGGCCTCTTTGTACTTGTAAATAACAATAACATCAAACCTATTTCAGGCCAATATTTTGTATTTTAGTACCCTGGTTGTGAGGAAGGGGAAGCCGGAAGATGTGGTTCGTGATCTGATTACTCAGCTGGGCTCTGTCAGCGCTGTGGTTTTCCATGAAGAGGTAAGGGAAATACTCGAGTGACACGGTTAAAAGATAAAATTATGCCATGAAGGTTTCTAACACGACCAAATGGTGATGCAGATCCTGTGTGTTCAGAGCCTTTCTTGGCTGTGGTGGTGTTAACCTCAGGGAAACTGAGTAGTTCCTGGAATGGGGACTCCCTGAGTGGGAGTCTTCGATGGGGCAAAGGGATGAAGGTGACGTGGAGATGCGTGAGGAGGACAAGAGCAGGGACCAGGGTCTGTGGGCATGTGGGAGCTGCATTTGTGCAGCCCTGGCCTCACTCTTTTGTTCTCCCAAGGCCACGCAGGAGGAGCTGGATGTGGAGAAGGGGCTGTGCCAGGTGTGTGGGCAGCACGGGGTGAAGATTCAGACGTTCTGGGGGTCCACGCTGTACCATCGGGATGATCTTCCCTTCAGGCCTATTGACAGGTGAGCTGCTCCACGGTATCACCCCTCCACTGTCCCATTTGTTTCTCACTCAGGAGGGATCCCAGTCATCTGGTCCCACAGGGAAAGGACCTGTTAGCCCATCTATTTGTGCTCTTATGGAACAGTGCTGTCATGCTCAGGCACATAAAGGGGAAGTGGCACATTCATCCCTCTGCGCTATTTTATGCTTCAATATGTATAAAGCCAAAGTGTGTGTTTGACCATTCATTACAGGACTGAAAAAGACCTCTAAGATCATCACGTCAAACCATTAACCAAGCCAAGCCCCCCACTGAACCATGTTTTCCAATGCCATCTTTTCCATCTTTTAAATCCCTCTGGCAGTGGTGACTCCACCACTTCTCTGGATACCTCCTTCCAGCCTGACCACCCTTAATGTGAAGAAACTTTTCCTAATATCCAATCTAAACTTCCCCTGGAGCTTCTTCATAGAATCATAGAAAGGTTTGGGCTGGAAGGGACCTAAGAGATGATTTACTTCTAACCCCCCCTATGTGTGTACTCTTCACGGCTCCCTCAGTAGTCACCTGAGGTGCAGTTGATGGAGTTGAGTGATTCATGGTGTTCGGTAGAAAATGTATAACATAAGGGCACACAAGTCAGGCCATGAAAATGCCTGTTTTTTTCCTTTGACTGAAAAGGCACCAGGAGGATGTAGATTTTTACACTGAGATTCAGCTGTGTTAATCAGAAATTAGGTGAGATAAATCAGGCTCTCACGGATTTCCCCATCAGGGCACACACCTTAAACTGAAAAGGCACAATTTGCATCAGAAGCAGAAAGAAATTGGGTGAAGGACTGAGCTTCCGGTGGCTGTTATCCCCGGGGGCATCTGCCTCTATTGTGCCTGGCAGTGCACAAACAGGCATCACAAACTTGAGAGGACAGCCTGGAATGCTAATCCTCCTCCTGAGGAAGGGGTGTGTGGTGTGTGGAGGGGCCAGGGCAGCCTCCCTGCAGCGAGCTGGCTGCTCCTATCTGTGCAGGTTACCTGATGTCTACACCCACTTCCGAAAAGCGCTGGAATCCCAGGCCAAGGTCCGGCCAACCCTGCGGATGGCAGATCAGCTAAAGCCCCTGGCTCCAGGGCTGGAAGAAGGGAGCATCCCTACAATGGAGGATTTCGGACAGAAGGGTGAGAAAACTTAGTTTGGAGGTTGCTCTAATGAAGTGCTGCTTAGATTCTGTTCTTAAAAATATCCTGCTTAAAAATACCTGTTTTTAAAAATGGGGTTTACAAATTAAATCATTTCCTGCTGCTCCTGATTCCCAGATGTTCAGCCAGGGTGAAGCAGGTACCTGGACTGGCTGCACTTGAGCTCTGATGGTTAATACAAACCAAGCATCTTGCACTGTACATTATATTCTGTCACAGAAAAGATCTCTCTGTAAAGATGCAGATTGCTCGAGAGATACATGAAATATTGTCCCTAAGGATGATTGGATTATCATGGCTCTTTCAGTCTGGGAGGTGCTGTAGAAGCATCTGTCTGGAGTTGCAGGATTAGGCAGATATTTGTCCATAAACTGAAAGAGAGTAGGTTTAGATTAGGTGTGAGGAAGAAATTCTTGCCTGTGAGGGTGGTGAGGCCCTGGCACAGGTTGCCCAGAGAAGTTGTGGATGTGCCATCCCTGCAGGTGTTCAAATCCAGGTTGGATGGGGCTTGGAGCAACCTGGGATAGTGGAAGTTGTCCCTGCCCATGGCAGGGGGTGGAATGAGATGATCTTTAAGATCCCTTCCAACCCCAACCATTCTGGGATTCTATGATATGTCTCTTACTGAGAACCAAAACACAGAGGCAGTGGTTGCCCTTCAAACTGTAACTAAGCCTCGAAGGTAAACGAAGGTAAAATGCCTGTGTGGAGGAGCTGCCCTGCAGCTGGGTAGGAAACATCCTTTTAGTGATTTTTAATATGTTTGATGTGACCCTTATTTTAAAGGAAGCCCACACCATCTTTTATGCTCCCAAAGCAGACATCCCCACTGCTGAGCATCCCTAGATTTTAAGCTCCCTGCCTTTGAGATGGGGTAACAAGGTGATGGTGTTTTCTGTGGCAGATCCCGTGACTGATCCCCGAACAGCCTTCCCCTGCAGTGGAGGAGAGACCCAGGCTTTAATGAGGCTGCAATATTATTTTTGGGACACGGTAACTCTTACGTTTCCTTGCCTACATCCTCCCCCTTGTATGCACGACCGTGCGAGTGGGTGAGGCTGCAATTCCACTTCCTAATAATATTTCCTTAGCTCCCCTATAAAACTTCACAAAGGAGGGAATTAGCATTATTTCAGTTTTTCAGAGAGACAAACTAGACCAAAAAGAAGTCATCTGGGACTGGGGAATGTAAGCCAAATACTTAGGAACCTAGAGTTTACTGGCCATCTCTCTGAAGTATTTTTTTCCATTAGCTTCTGGGACTTGGGACAAAATTTTTTAGCTGCTTTACCTTGATTTGCTCCTTCTATGCTCATGTCCCACGTCATCAGCAATGTAGTTCCTCTGTTTTGGAGGAGTGAAAAGGGGCCTGAAGGGCTGGAATTGCAACTGGGGTGAGGAACAACCGACCCAAGTTCTGCCCGCAGTTATAAATAGCAGGAGGTTTCCGTAGTCTGGTTTAAAAACTTGCAGCCAATAATGACAGCTATTTGTTTCCTTGCTTTGGTGGAGAGAAGCTCCCGCTGACTGCATTTTGTCAGACAGTTTTTGAACTTCTTTCTGGTCTAGTTTGAGGACCTGTCTTAAATTTGCCTTGTCTGAATTCAAAAGACACGTGTGATGATTTCCAACAGCATCAGACCCCAAGCAGCTTTGTGGATAAAGGAGGGAGCACCTCTCCAGCTGAGATGGGTTAAAAGTGTGGTGTTCCCAGTGCCTCACTGGGACAGCCCCAGGGCATCCTTTCAGCTGTGTTCCTGCATTCCTTTGCTTTTGGGGGAGCATTGTCCTGGTTTAACCCCATGAGGCAGCTCAGCCCTACAGCAGCTGCTCCCTCAGTCCCTGCCAGTGAGATGGAGGAGAGATTCAGAAGGATTAAAGTGAGAGAAGTCATGTGTTGAGGTAAAGACTGTTTATTAGGGGAAGCAAAAGCTGTGTGCACAGGCAGAGTGAAGTAAGGATTTGTTTAATACTTCCCACCAGTGGGCAGGTGTTCAGCCATCCCCAGGAAAGCAGGGCTCCATCACAGTTCCTTGGGAAGACAAATGACATCACTCCAAACATCCTCACTTCCAGCTCTGTGTGCTGGGCATGACATCATATGGTCTAGAATACCCCTTGGGCCAGCTGGGGTCAGCTATCCAGCTGTGTCCTCTTCCAAATCCCTGTGCACCCCCAGCCTACTCAGGGTGGGGTGGGGAGAGAAGCAGAAAAGGCCTTGAGGCTGTGTGAGCTCTGCTCAGCGGTAAGGAAAACATTGGTGTGCTGTCAGCACTGTTTTCAGCACAAATCCAAAACAGCTCCAGATTAGCTACAGTGAGGAAAATTAACTCCATCCCGGCCAAAAATGAGTATGAGTGTGCATAGCTTCTGCTCTTGGTCAAGCATTTATGTAATCAGAGCTGGGAAACGTGTTCCTTCTTTTTTTTGTAATGCAAAATTTGTCTACCCCAGTGAGTTTAACACTTGTAACCTGGGCAGCAAAGCAGATCAAGGAGAGATTGGTCTTCCCTCTGTCCTCTGCATTGCCCATGGAATGCTCAGAACATGGAAGCTCTGCATCCTGCTGTAAATGTGGGGGGCACATTTACAGGAACGAGAGTGGTCAGGGTTCCTGCAGCTGAGTGTTGGGTGCTGTCAGACTGGTTCTATAACCCCCAAACAAACAGCCACTTGGACGAGGGAGCCGGCTGCCAGTCTCACTGATGCTTTTCAGTGGGTTATTGATCCAGAATCAGATGGGAATGGGCAGGGAGCAGCACAGCCAGGTGCCCAGTGCTTGTAGAAAGAAACGTGCTATAGGCTGAACGGGGAGCACAGCTTGTGACACACATCCCAGTGCCATAATGAAAACTGCTGGCCTGATTAATCCCTGCGTGCTGGAGGCAGGAATTGGGCAGCTGTGCAGTCCTTGCAGGCAGCCATGAGAGGGAGCCCAGCCCTGCCGGATTGCCATGGCTCCAGAAGGAAAGGAAGCATTTAGCAGGTTGCTTGCAAAGTATTAAAACCTTTTGTTCTTTTGCTCTCACAGAACCTGGTTGCATCTTACAAGGAGACTCGGAATGGGCTGGTGGGAATGGATTACTCAACCAAATTCGCACCATGGTAAAGGTTTTTGTTGTGAGACTGGAAAATCCTTTTCTGCTCCCATCCCAGACTGATGTTACCTGGCTGCTGAGTGCTGCTGGGCATGGGGAGGGGTCGAGGTGTGGTTCCTTTGGGCCCTTTTTGTTGTGGAAGAGCAGCTCAAAGGCTGCACTTCCCTGGAACAGCTGCAGTGAGGCAGAACTGTGCCGAGAGTGTGCTGGGAGCACCAGTGTGGACAGGGAGCAGGAGGGACTCACCATTTGCCTTTGGCTTCGTGCTGCTTTGTGTGGGAAGGGAAAGGCAGAAGAGAAACAGAGCTTCAGTGTGTTGGTAGGGCTACAGCAGAACTCAGCCTGATCCTGGTTTTCTGAATACTCTGGGGCAAGTCACCCCACCTCACTGCCATTCTCCTTCTGTGGGGTGAAGAGACACTTCTGATTATTCCTGTTGGAAAGGATCTTTTGTTTGGGTAAATATGTTGATGTTTTTGGCGCTGGAAGAGGCAGAGCTAATTCCAGACTGGAATTGCAGCAGCAGCAGAACCCAGTTCAGCCTAAGTTAAGAGCATCTGGATTCTCCCAACAGAGCTGCAATGAGAACCAACTTTCTGAGGCTGTTACAGGTCAGGATTTCTTGTTTCCAGCGAGCTTTGTGCTTTGTTGGTTGCAGTGGATGGCTCCATCTGGTGGCACTTTGGGATCCCAGGACTGCTGGCTCTGTGGAAGTTTGTTATTTGTGGCCTCCATTTGAGTTTTTCCAAGCTGGCCACTTGCCCAGAGCAGACAGTCCTGATCTGCCTGCCCCAAAATGTTCCTCTGTCACATAATCAAAATCAGAGCAGTTCAGGTTGCAGCCAGTCATTCCCATCTCATACTGGCCATTAGAGCTGGTCAACAATTAAGGAAAAACTCCTCAAGGCCTTTCTTCCTGTTTTCCACAATTCATTAGAGCATGCAGTGTTTCCACAAGCTGTAGTGGAAATGGCAGTAAAATGCATTTCTAGGAAGATCAAGGTAAAAGTTGTTCTTTATCACACTGTGTGATGGGGTTGGAGGCTGCATGTTCTTTCCTGTCTTGCAGCAGCACTGATGTGGAACAAATGGAAGGAGCCCTGTGGGCTGAAATGCCAGAGCAGGGTTTGATTCCTTAGTTTTCCTGCCAGGGCTCAGATTTTCAGCACTCACTTGCCTTCTGTGGTTGCTCAAATGAGACACTGAGGTTCTGCAGGAAAAGGAGCCCTGGAATTATGATAAGGAGGTTTGTGGTAAAAGGACAGGGAGGACAGGTGATGCAGAGGTTGGTATTTGAGATCCTTTTCTGGGTTTGTCATTGGGTTTGTTAAATCATTTAGGCAAAACTTGTCAGACTTGTGTAAAATTATTTCTCTCCATAGCTTGGAGACTCCTGTAAGAGTCATACCCCAGGAAGGGGAGGATTTTGATTCTTTGAAGAGAATTCTCTTCTCTTGAAGAGTTGCAGGGATGTTACAACTTGACTGAAGCCATTTAGGAAGTCAGGGTCAGAACTGCAAAACAAGCAAAACTTTCTAGACAACAGCTTGAGACACAGAACTGCCCCTCTCCTCCCTCTGAGCTGACATCCAGCTGTGAGTCCTGCGTGGCATTCAGGACATCATTCCTCTGCTTTCAGGCTGGCACTGGGCTGCATCTCACCTCGATACATCTATGAGCAGATCCAGAAGTATGAGAGAGAGAGAACAGCAAATCAGAGCACATACTGGTATGTCTTTGCACCATCAGCATGGCTTATTTCCTCTGCAAAGGAACCTGGCATTTCATGCACAGGAGAGTGATTTGTTAACTCTCTTCATAATTAATGTTTGTTTTTCCTTGTGCCTGCTGGCTGGTTCCTCTGGGTTGCACTGTAGTTCTCTTTCAGTATGGATTTATTACATAAATCTTTGACACCCAGGGGCTTTAGGCACTTTGTAAGTAAAGATTATGAATGCCAGTTGTCATTATTATTGCTGGGAAACCGTGATGTGTGATTTTTAAAAACAATCTCAGCAAATCAGCACCATCCATCTCTGTGTCGTTATTATGGGCTAAATGAGAAGGAAGAATAATTTACAAGTTAAATCTGAAGGGTTTCTCATGCCAAGGATATGAGCCCAAAAGTCTCAGTGACTCTGTGACTTGTACAAAGCTCAGGGTGTTTGAAGGTCCCATGGCCACAAGTCCAGCAAGTGGCCCCGTGTTTGCTCAGCTGCCTGGCCATGACCACCAAGCCAGAGCAGAGGGGAAGAGGGCACTTGGAAATGATTTAATGCATCCCACCTTGCCACCCATGCTCCTCCTCACCTCTCCTCTGCCTGCTGTCCTGCCTGCAGGTTCTTCTGGGGGAGTCTGGGGATGCTTGAACTCAGTTTATCCATCCCTGGGCTGGCCTTGAGCTTGCTCAGATCTGCCCAGACACTGTGAATCAGAACCTGGAGCTCTGACAGGGAAACAGGTTCGTGTTAGAGCCTGGCCTAACACTAGACCTGGATGGGAAAAATCCCAAACCATAATGTCTGTGCAAACTCTAGAACTAAATATTCCTTTTGGTTTGTTACATTTGCAACATGTCAAACAGCACAGTGGTTGGTGAAGAACAGGCAGAACACTGCCAACCATTCTGGCCAAAATGCTCAGTTTCATTAAAATTCAAATGACAGAGAAAATAGCAACACCCATGAAGTGTATGTTTGGGGTTTTTTTACTTCAAAGACAATTAAGAGAGGAAAGATTTCAAGAAATGAACATACTCCTGTTTTCCATGTAACAGCCAGCCAGCCTGCTGGCAGCTGGCATGCCATGGTGATTTTAGCAGTTTAAAGTGCTCAGTAATTATAAAAATGAAGCTGTCAAGCTCCCCAGAAGTCAGTTGTACAATGAAGTGCAGGTCGTGGTGGCTGCACATGAGGGACTCGTTGAACCTCAGTATTATGACACTGCTTTTTAGGATTTGGACAGTGTCCTGTTCAGGTTGGACATTAGGAGGAATTTCTTCACAGACAGGGTGATTAGACATTGCAGTAGGCTTCCCAGGGAGGTGGTGGAGTCACTGTCCCTGGAGGTGTTTAAGGAAAGACTGGACTCAGTACCATGGACACAGTGGTGTTTTGTCATAGATGGGCCTGGCTGATCTCAGAGGTCTTTTCCAACCTAACTGATTCCTTAATTCAGTTCAGTAACCAGATTTTCCAGAAGGATCTTGTCAGCCTAAAAATCAGCTGAGCAGAGTGCTTGCCATATGGCAGAGAGTTGAAGCAGGCCTCTGAGGCTGAGGTGCCATCGTTTTATAAGAAGCTCTTTTTATATAAAAGTTTTTATATAAGACTGTCTATTTTCTGTGGGCCTAGCACCTGATCTCATGGGCTGGAGCACTGTAAGCCAGTTTTGGAAGGTGCCTTAGAGTCCCTTGCAAAGGTTATTGCTTAAATCAACGCTAAAGCTCTTAGGAATGTGCTGATGTGCTCGTTCCTGCGGAAGTGTGGAGCTGAATCAGGCCCTCGCCCTGCTCTGTGGAGAATTACATCCCAGCAGGGAGGGAGGAGGAGCACGTTTCCTGAAACCCTGCTCCTGCACGTGACCCGAGGAAAGCTTCCCAAGTGATTCATGCAGAGTTTGCTTTCCCTGTAATCCAGGTAAGTAGGCTTGTGGAGAGAACTGGTGTCACGGGGAAGGTCCCTGAAATCACTCGTCATGAATGAACCTTGCGGTGTTAATGATGGGTTGTATGGAAGCAAAGTCCCCATTCAGGAACCATATCTGACCCACGGTGAAATACAGAGATGGTTTGTGTTTCAGGGTCCTGTTTGAGCTGCTGTGGAGGGATTACTTTCGGTTTGTGGCCCTGAAGTACGGCAGAAGGATTTTCTCATTGAGAGGTGTGTATGGATCACCACATTTAGGGGGGAAAGGTACTCTCTTACAACAGGGAAAGTAAGAGAAGAGGCTGTTGTCATTAAGTTGTACAAATATTCCTCTCCTAGTGCTTGTGTCACCACGCTGGGATGCTGCTGGGGGCTCTCTGTTAGCACAGAAGTGCCTCAGCACCACAGTGCTGGACACTGAGCCCCAAATCTGATTAGATACAGGGAGTATTATTAACACATGTCCATGGGAAACAGCAGCGCAGTGAGAGTGAAGATGCTGTTTCCGGAGACATTCCACCTTTCAGCAGAATGCAGGCTTCAGACTTGCCCAAGTTCCCCAGAGGACCTGGAACAACAAATACCCAGTCCACATGACAGGAGACCCTGCAGGCAATGCCTGTGCTGGGTGAGCTGTTCTGCAGGTGATGCAGCACTGCCTTAGATGCTCCAGGGCAGCGTGCCTGGCATCCAGCTGTGGCTGCAGAGGGACACATCTCCCTCAGGGCCTGTGTCACATCTGCCAGGCCTGTGTGGCTGTTCTGATGGCTCTGGATGCCAGTGGTGGGCCTAACCTTGAATGGTTGTAGCTGGAGCTGAGTTGTCCCTGCTGCCTCTGCTCCACTGCACAGAAGGCTGTAATTGCCAGTGGATCCTGCAAACATTAAATCATCCCCCTCATCTGTTCCTATGCCATTGCAGGGGCAAAGTGTTACCTGGGGCTTCTGCCAGGTAATTCTGGGTTTAGTACCTGCTACAGTAATGGATTTCACATAAACATTGTCCTGCAGTAAAGCTGAAAAAAAAAAATACCAGTGTGGGCCAGAGCACATCTCCGTCCACTTGTGAGGTCTGAGTCATTTTTAATTAAAACAGTAGAAAAAAAAAAGCAAACACCAGCATAACAAATAGTCAAAATCCACTAGGGCTTGAGCATCCTCTGTGTGCAGAAGACACCCCTTTGCAACACTTGAGGGGAGGAATGGATCACCTCTAAACCTGTGCAGAAGGTTTGTTTGTAATGGCACTGAGAGGCCGAGCTTCACCCTCACCCCTTGTGTGAATCAAGCACCCCTGGCTGTGTTGTTGTATGAGTAACTGACTGTGTCAGTGTTTCTTCACCAGCAGGTCATTATTTTCCTCCACAGGGCTTCAAAGTAAAGAGATCCCCTGGAAAAAGGACCTTCAGCTCTTTGACTGTTGGAAAGGTCAGTAGAAGCCGCAGGTTTGGCTGGGTGTGTTTTGTGTTCCACGGGTCTCTTGGGGCTCACACGTGCCCCAGCACTGACTTGGGTCTCTCTGGGGGACCTGCCAGCATGGTCAGGGCTGGCATTTAAACTGGCATCACCAGTGATGAATGTGTGTGGCTTCCCTTCCCAGACCGAGCACCCTGCAGGAGCAGCCCCCAGGCTTACCCTGCTTGGTGAGGTGCACTGCAGGTAGATTTTGCTGCCCAGGAGGGAGTGTTTGTGACCTGCTGCTCCCTTCTGTTTAGTCACACAGAGGCTGACCAGCCCTTCTTACCAATATTAGATTGCCATGCCTGCTATGTTTGGTTCTGTTTGCTTTTGGTTACAAGGTTACAACAGATTCAGACTAAATCACAGCTTTTGTAATCCCAAAGCCTTTTCTTTAGCTTTTGTAACTTTGTTGTTGTAACATGAATAGCAAGCATAATATCTCAGAATTTGGAGGGACTACCAGATTAAAGTATCAGAATCAGTGAAATGCACACCTGTGTATCTTATTTCATGTTAATGCCACGTGTACCCATTTGCACACAGGATAAAATAAATCATGCAGGCACAATAAATCTTTTCCTTAACAAGGGACAAACTCTACCTTTCAGGTACTAACCCTAGGGGATTTGTCCAGTGCATCTCTCTGTTAGCCACCTGTCAAGAATCTCTCTGTTCTTGGCCCATCCCACTGTTGTGTGCATATTTATTTTACTCTGCAAAATTCCCTGCAACCCACCCAGTTCTTTATCCAGTCTGAGATTTTTCTGTACCTGTTTTATTTTTTCCTTGCCAAAAGCTTCTCCTCAGCTTAATTTTCAGTGTGATATCCCATTTCATTTCCAGTGCATCTTGGTGGCTGCACTGCAGCTAAACCGCACTGAAATCTCTCCCTGCCACTGGCACTGCCTTGGAAATGGCTGTGAATACATGACCACAGGCTGGTTTATGAGTGCCCAAAACCATCCTGATTTCCCAGTGGGGTCGTTTGTCTCTGCAGAGGGCAAAACTGGGGTTCCTTTTGTGGACGCCAACATGCGGGAGCTGAGTGCCACGGGCTTCATGTCGAACAGAGGGCGGCAGAACGTCGCCAGCTTCCTCACCAAGGACCTGGGGCTGGACTGGAGGATGGGGGCAGAGTGGTTCGAATACCTGCTGGTAAGATTGGTCTCTTTGTGTACCTGCAGTTAAGTGCCAGGCAGGAGGACAGCCCTGGTTAATAAGAAGGGATACAGGTGGTGATCAATAATTTTCAGGCTGATACAAGACCGTGTATATGCTCTTTGCAGGGTATGAACTTCCCAGAGCTCGCTTAAGTAAAGGGAATTTTGCCACAGTGGAGCTGCCATCATCCAAGATGTAGCTAGGAAGTTTGCAGTAACAGTGCTGATCCTCTGTGTAGGGTTCTAGCCAGAGATCCCTCGTGCTTGAGAGAACTTTCAAACATGAATTATGCTAACAATGCTCTGATTTGCTCACCCCAGAGGCTGGGGAGGAGGGCAGCCCAGAAATAGAACGTAAAAAGAAAAGTGTGCTTGCACAGCCTCTGTGCATTGATGGCTGTGGACAGGGAAGCCATCTAGTCAAGCACAGGCAAGTAGGGACAATAGCTGGATCAGCTTCCAGGGAGCTCCACCCTGGCTGGAGGCATCCTTCATTCTGGGGTGTTCCAGGCCTCCCTGCCAACTGGAGCACCAACTGCTCTCTCCTATATCAATCAGCAGCTGTGTGAGCTCAGTTAAATGGCTGGGTCACTTCTCCGACCTCAGTCCCCATGGATTCTCATGGCACTGACTGAAAAAGGCAAATACTCACATCAGCCTCACAGTAAAGGTCTTATCTGTGGGATACAGGAGGCTACTGGCAATCAGAAAATTTTCCACTCACTCAGAGTGCTGGAGGGATAGAGAAAGCCCAGTTTCCTTGCTATTATCTGCAATTAAGAGACTTTTTTTTGTGAATGTAATTTTTTTTTTCCTTGGAGCTGGGCTCTGACATGGCTTTGGCTGTGGGAGGAAACTCTGGGTGCTCTCCCACACCAGTGCTGTGAGCAGCAGTGGGCTTGCACAAGAACACGGTGCAGGACTTCAGGATCCTCCAGAAAGGCGTTTTGGGAGCTCCATGCAGTGATGCTTTTCCAGATAAGAGCAAGAGCCTTCCACACAAGTGTGTCCTATTCCACAAGTGAGGAAGACCTGGAAAGTCTGACACTAGAAAGATGCTGCCTGTGTTATCTACATTTATTCCTAAGGACATGAATGCTGCCAGCCTTGCTGGAAGCAGGATTTAGCACTCGGCACTGGGCCTTTCACCTCGGGGAGCCCCAGATGCTGATGGACACTGTAGGTTGGTGTGGCACAGGCTGATCCTTGTGCCCTTCTGTCCCATCCTTTCAGCTTGTGTCACACAGCTCTGTCACTGTGGCCTGGTGGCATCCCCAGAGCAGCACACAGGAGACATCAGCTTGGTGGGGAAGACATGGCTATAGAAGGGTAGGGGCCAGTACAGAACTGAAACTGCCTCACTTGCCTCTAAAAAAAAGGAAAGCAATGCCTATTTCATCTCCAGTACTGCCAGCAAAGGCCCACCAAGTGTTTGTGTGTGCCATCCTCACCAGACAGGCAGGGAAACTGAGGCACACGCTGTCAGCAGCCCGCTGGGGCCAGGGGAAAGGCCAGAGACCACTGGTGTGCTGAACTGAGAATATCTCAGCTCTGACTTCATCGATTTCATTCGCAGGGTCAGGCCCCAAGGAAAGGCAGAGAAACAAACAGGAGAGAATGCCAGGAAGGGGCAAGGCTGAGGGGGAAATGAGCCTGCCTCCTCCAGGCCCCCTTGGATTTGCCCTCGCCTCCCACACACGCTTTCCTGCATGTTAATCACTCAATCAGGACTCTGATGGCATCTTTCTTCCCTCCTTATCTCACCAGCTGGAGGAAGAGAGCTGGGAAGGGGAAACCTGGTGCACAGGGAGCAGAGCTGGCTGCTGCTCACCCTGACCCTGGCTGGCTCTGCAGAGAAAGGGCAGCTTGACAGAGCCCATTCCCTGAACCTTCTGCCGTCCTGGTGCACTGAGCTCCTCACTCCAAGGAGTGGCTGAGGTATTGGAAACATCTCTGTGTGGACGGGTTGCTGCTGTGGCTGTAGTAAAATGAGAACAGCCCTGAACCAGCTCTTTCTGCCACAGCTGCTGCTTTTGCAGCACAGACACCCCTAGGAATGCTCAGAGATCCCACACCCTCCTTGCTATCACTTCCACTCCCCTCCTGAGCTGAGTTTGAATTGTCCTACAACTGGAAAACTTTTGGTGTTGAATTTAAGCCACCCTGCCCAGCTGAAGAGCACTCAGATGGGATCATGTTCTGCTCTTGTTTGTGCCTGTTCCAAAAGCCCTGCTCCATTTTATATAAGCATCCTTGAAAGCTTTTTGTTTAGATGAGGAATAACTTGACAATGGGAGAAAACTGTTTGTATTGTTTGCATCTTCATATACACTGTGTGGTTTGTCTGCCCAGTCTGAGTTAAACTTCTCTCCAAACTGCCTAGAAGCATCTGCAGAGATGATTTTGCCAATCTGTGGTGTCTGGGTAACTGGTCAGGAAGGATTTTGTCTCACATTTGAATACTTCCTTTTGGAATACGAGCATTCAAATACTAGGGCTACTCATGAATTCTGCCAGATGATGGCAGAAATAAAAGGATTTTCTTTAAAAGAAAGAACACTGAGACAGAGACTTTGTTTGGACTTTTATCTGTCTCATCAACCTAAGGATCATGAATTGAAGTAGCCTGGGAAGCTGATCCCAGCTGTAAAAAGCAGCCATGCAGGTCCTTTTCTGAGCCAGATGCCTACACCCATATGGGAGAGCTCTGACCACCCCAGTCTGGCTGGAGTGAATCCCATTCAAGGAATTTTCCCCTTGAGCTAAAGGATGGATGAGAAGATTGACCAAGGGCCAGCCCAGCTCTTCTAACTGTTTCTCTCCCTCTGTTCTCAAGGTGGATTACGATGTTTGTAGCAATTACGGCAACTGGTTGTACAGCGCTGGCATTGGCAACGACCCACGGGACAGCAGGAGGTTTAACATGATCAAACAAGGCCTGGATTATGATGGGAATGTAAGTCTTGTTTGGCTGTTTTACAAGTGAAGGACTCGTGGTGTTTTCAGGCAGCAGAGGAGATCAGTGTGCTGTGTGGATACAAAACCAGTTCTTGTGTGTCCTGGCCAACAGTCAGGCAGGTTCCTCGTTGTGTACTGGAAGATGTGATTTTAACAACCTGCTGCTGTCCCCAGGGGGGCTGGAGCTCCCCACACCCTCCCTGGTCTGTGTGTTTAGTGTTTCATCACCATTTCTTCCGAGTCACAGCCACATCCCATCAGGACCTCACACAGATGCCTCTCTGAGCACAGAGCAGCTTCTTGGAGAACTCAGGAGTTACCAGAGAGACAGAATCGCTCCTTGAGAGGTGCTGAAGAGTAGATTAAACCTGTGACTCCTCTGACTATCCCCTCTTAAATGGTGGGAGCAGGAAAATTGCCCTTTCCGTGTGCTTAGCCAGTATTTACACACTGGATTACCTGTTTCCACAGTATTCCTTAGCTTCATGTCAGGCTGTGCTGTTGCCTTTTGGCACTGTAGCTGGCAGGATTTAACAAGAAATCAGAAATTAGCCCTAGTAGAGGACACAGCAGTAGAGTTAATAGGAGAGATTCAGGAACACAAGAGTGTGCAGCTGAGCTAGTCATCCTAATTTCCTTCAGTCATTGGAAACTTCTTGGGAGTGACTTCATTTCAGAATGTCCTAAACAGGACAGGTGAAAAGTGCTGAAAATTCACCTCTGCCTCCCTCCTCTGCTTGCAGAGTGAGCCTGGGAGAAGAACTCCAGCATCCAGGTCTCTCTTTAGGCACTAATTCTGGGTAGAGGATTTAGCAGGATGGGGTAAGGTTTGTCAGAGATAACTGATGCTGTACAACACCAGCTTCTCTACCTGGAAATCCAGCTCCTCTCTTGCCCATTGAGAAAGAGCCTTGCTGGGAAGCACTTACAGATTATCACTGAATGTGATGCCNAAAAGAGTATATAGAGGGTGTATCTATTAAAAGCAAAAAAGCATCATGGCATCAGATGGATCCTGAATCCATTGGTTCTGTTTGCAGGGGGATTACGTCCGGCTGTGGGTGCCAGAACTGCAGGGCATAAAGGGAGCAGACATCCACACCCCCTGGGCACTGAGCAGTGCTGCTCTCTCCCAGGCAGGAGTAACTCTAGGTGAGACCTACCCACGGCCAGTCGTGACAGCCCCAGAGTGGAGCCGACACCTCCACCAGAGGCCTGTGAGTACTGGGAAGGCTGGGACAGGGTGGGAGGGCTCCAGGGGGCTACTCTGCATCAGTCTCTGTGAGTTCTGCTCTTCTTTCTCAGGTGTAAAGGGAAAAAGGTTGTTTTAATGGAAGCTCACATTACCTCACAGCAGAGGCTGTGCAGCCAGGGTTATTTAGCTCCCTCTGTCCTACACGCTGTGGTGAAGGAGGTAAATTTTAGCTGCTGCTCTGTCCCCTGTATAGTCAGCAGGGCTTAGCCAGAGCATTCAGGGCATCCTGCTCTGCCCTGGCAGCCCCACCAGAGGGATGGGGTTGGCTCCACTGGCCTGACCACTCCCCAGTGCAGATGGACAGAAGGGAGCCATCCCCCTGTCCTGTCTGTTCAGGAGGTGGAAGTAAAAGCAACCAGCTTCCTGCTTGAGTGCATCCAAACTGGAGTCAGCAAGACCTGTAAATATGGGGACTGCTCCTTGCACTTCGCTTTTTTGGGTGTATCTCCCCTTTAGAATGGGGGCAGAATGAGATGTTGATCCTGCAACATGCCAAAGCTTTTATCTGCTGCTTGGGATGCTGCTCTTGGAGGAGATGGGTATGGAAGGAAATGGTTGTAACCATGGGTTGTGTATTACAAGGAATTTTCAGCATTTTGCCTTTCCCCCATGCATCCTCCCTGCCTCCTCCTGAGTGAGGATACTTTATGGAGGCTCAAATTTAGGTGCTGTACCAAGTCAGTGAAGAATGAAGCATGTCCCCATTTCAGGTTTTAATCCCAAGGTGCAGTACCAAATTTTTAGGCCAGATTCCTTTGCCATGACTGGAAAGTTTTGTGGAAGCAAAGCCTTCTGCTTCATCCATGCTGTTGGAGGGCCTGGATTACCAACCTCCTGGGATCAGAGAAAGGACTTTGTGCAGGAGCCCCTTGGTGAGACACTGGTTTGAGGCAGTGATGAAACTTAAAGCCAAAAATCTTCTCCATCAGGCAAAAGTTCAATTGTGATCAACTTTCCCAGCTCACCTTACCAGAAACCCTGGTTTCCTAAATCCCAGCCTAGAGCAGTGCCTGCCAGGCCTTCCTGCCTTAGTGAGTGAATTTGGGAGGCAGAAGTTCCACCTGCACATTCTTCCTGCATGTCAGCACTGCTTTGTGGCCAGATTCACTCTGCAGCACCAGTAAATATCTCGCTGTTCCTCTGTCTTTCACCACAGGGAAGAAGTCCCCATCCCAGGGGCAAGAGGGGAGCTGCACAGGCACCAGCACAGCACAAGGACAGAGGGATAGATTTTTACTTCTCTCGCAAGAAAGATGCTTGCTGAAGGCTGAAGGAGCACTCAGCAGGAGGTTTTGCTGCTGAGGGTGCCTGGATAATGGTTTATCACCTTGAACAAGCCAAAGATACAGGTCTGGCATGGTAAAATAACACAGGATCTGCCTGTCTGGTGTTCCCAGGGACACCCTCTGGACGTGGGTATTTGGAGGTTGTGTATTAGCACCTCTCCTTACAATCTGGAACCAATGGTTTATGTGGCAGGTGTTCAGTCAGAACTGAAACTTCTTATGTTACTTTTTCATGTTTTAAAGTTTTAAACCCACCAATTGTTCTGCAATTAAAAGTTTTGCTACTGGAATATTTTATCTTCTTCATTTCTACAGAGATCCACAGACAGAGACTGCAGAGGATGTTCTTTTACTGTGACTCCTGCAGTCTCCTGCAGTACTTTGGAGAAACAGTGTGTTTCTCCTGAAAACTTCCTTGGAGTCTGTGCAGTACCCTGTTGGTTTTGGTACTAGCCTGGAAGCTGAAAAATGTTCAGTTCATAGCCAAGAATTATGTTTTGTACTTGGCATCACAAGCAGTTTGAAATGGATCCCTAAGCATTTTTAGCATTTTATTTTTATGCAGAATGTTGTACTTTCTGGAAGAGTTTGGGAATTTGGAGATGGCCATATTTGTGCTGTCATGGAGCTTTGTCATCTGAGGAAGCCCAGATCTGAACACTTTGACCACCAAAGATGGGACGTGGCTGTGGATTTATTACTACTAGAGATCCACTGGGCCTGTTTTGTAAAGAATAACTGTAATTCTGTAAAATCTCTGAACACTCTGGGTTGATGGGTTCCAGTCTGGGTGAGAAATGAACTGACATTGAACATGAGAGCAAGCTGTTCTGCCAAAAGCAGACAAACCAAATGATTTTGAACGCAAGCCCTGTCAGAGCCACATTAATAATTCCCCTTTTTGTTGTATTAGGGGGCTGGGCAGGGATGTAGTCACCAGAGGGTGATTTGGTGGGGGAATAGAGTGAAACAGCTTTAGTGACAGCACTGTTCTCTCTGGCATAAGTGTCTCCTGATACACAGCACACATCCCTGTCCAGGCCACTCCAGAGGGCAGGGCGCTACATTTGGACAAAGCCCAGCAGGAGAATCACAGAATCAATTAAGTTGGAAAAGTCCTCTGAGATCATCGAGTCCAACCTGTGACCCAACACCACCTTGTCAAATGACTATGGCACTGAGTGCCACGTCCAGTCTTTCCTTAAACACCTCCAGGGATGGTGACTCCACCACCTCTCTGGGAAAGCCCATTCCAAGGTAATCACCCTTTCAGTGAAGAAATTCCTCCTGGTGTCCAACCTAAACTTCCCCGGCACTGTTTAAGACTCTGTCATCTTGTCCTATCATTTATTGTCTGGGAGAAGAAGCTGATATGCACCTGGCTACACCCTCCTGTCAGGAGGGAGTTTTAGAGGGTGATAATGTGTCCCCTGGGCCTCGTGTTCTCCAGACTGAACACCCCCAGCTCCCTCGGCCGCTCCTCATAGGACTTGTGCTCCAGACCCTTCCCCAGCTCCGTTCCCTTCTCTGGACCCGCTCCAGCCCCGCAAAGCCCTTCCTGACTTGAGCTCAGAACCGGTCACAGGACTCTAGGTGCCGAGCACAGGGGAAGCATCACTTCCCTGCTCCTGCTGACCCCACTATCCCCATGCAAACCCCGTCCGGCCCCGCACGCTACGGGAGGGCGGGCGGAGAGAGCGCTGCGGGGGCGGTGGAGAGGCGGGGCGAGCCGGGAAGCGAAAGTGCCGGGAAGGGGAAGTTCGGAGCGCGGCACGGCCATGGCCACGGTCCCATCGGACCCCGTTCCCAGCTCCAGCTCCAGCTCCAGCCCCAGCTCCGTCCCAGTCCCGCCGCTGGACCTGCACGCCGTGCCCATGGTAGCGCTGAACTACGGCGTCCGCCGCCGCCTCGGGCTCTACCTCAACCCGCGGGCGGCCGCGGCCGCGGACTGGACGGCGCTGGCGGAGGCGCTGGGATGCAGCTTCCTGGAGATCCGGCGGCTGGAGGGGCTGCCCGACCCCACGGCCACGCTGCTGGAGGAATGGCCGGGACGCTGCCCCGGAGGGGCCACCGTGGGGCAGCTCCTCGATGTGCTGCGCCGCTTGGGTCGCGACGATGTCCTGACGGACCTGGCCGGCAGCGTGGGTGAGGCGCTGGGGAGAGCTGGGCTAGCCCGGGGAATCCCGGCGCTGCTACGGGAGCCTGCCCTCGCTGCTGCTTTCTTGATGCCTGGGGAGGGACGGGATGCTGTTCGTGTCGCTCTTTCTGTTCGTGTTGGTCTTTCTGTTCGTGTCGGTCTTTCTGTTCTTGTCGCTCTTTCTGTTCGTGTCGCTCTTTGCTGTTCGTGTCGCTCTTTGCTGCTCTGTCCGCGGAGGTGATGTTAAGAAAAAATCCCGCTCGAAAAGAAAAGCCCTTTCCAGATTATGGAGTGACGTCCTCGGTGTTCTCACGATGGCCACAAAGATGCTCCAAAGGCTGGAGTGGCTGTGCTATGGAGACAGGCTGAGAGAGCTGGGGGTCTTCAGCTTGGAGAAGAGAAGGCTGCAGGGAGACCTTACAGCCCCTTTCAGAGCCTAAAGGGGGTTTATAAAAAGAGGGAGAGGGACTTGTTTGCATGGGCGGATAGTGATACGATAAAGGGAAATGGTTTTAAACTAAAAGAGGAGAGATTTAGATTAGATATTAGGAGATTAGATATTAGATTAGATATTGGGAAGAAATTCTTCCCTGTAAGGGTGGTGAGGCCCTGGCACAGGTTGCCCAGAGAAGCTGTGGCTGCCCCATCCCTGGAAGTGTTCAAAACCAGGTTGGACGGGGCTTGGCGCAACCTGGGATGGTGGAAGGTGTCCCTGTCCATGGCAGGGGGTTGGAATGAGATGACCTGTAAGGTACTTTCCAACCCAAACCGTTCTGTGGTTCACAGAAGTCTCACCTGGCTTCCAGGAGAGAAGTGTGTGGTGTTCCTGCTAACCATGAGCACTGCAAAGTGACCTGGAGCCCTGTCTTATCCCAAACCTTCAATAAAAAGGTTTCTGTGTGTCAAAAGATGTTTTTGGCCAGGTGAGCCAGGAGACTGATTGCAGTGACACCGGACAGTGTGAAAATTACGATGTGTGGATATGGAGTGATAGAAAGATGATTCCTGGGGGAAATGAGGGATGTGTGGAACTGGATATTGTCAGGGGAAAAAATTCCATGAAAACTGAAAAGATTGAGACAGGTCAATGAGAAGAATGAAGGTCTCTGAGCTGTTCTGATAACTTTTTCTTTTTGGGCTCTTTGTATTCTTCGTGATCAGAGAAATTCAGAGGGAACCCAGCTGTCATCAGAATGGGATTTTTTTTGCCAGAGGATTTCCAAAGCCAGAGAATTCCCTGAGGGCCTGTGTTGTATAACAGAGCTGACTGAGTTAGCAATGAGGAAGTAATAAATCTCACTTCCTGTTACTCACGGAGATAAAGGAAGATGTAGAAATCCATCTCTGTAGAGAGCCTGACCAAGAAGCGATGGAGGACTTCCCTTTGGTCCTGTGGTTCTTCCTACTTAGGATCACAGTCTGAAGGCCAGGTTTTGGGAAAGAAAATCATCAGTGTGCTTTGTGATCTGCTGATCAGAGGTTCCTGATGAATTTGGGGGAGCTTCCAGCTGTGGAAAAGACTTGGGGCTTCACAAAGCATTGGGATCACCCAGGCTGGGTCTGGCCCTGAGCTCAGGACCTGTCCCACTGGAAAGGAGTGTGGTGGATGGGCTTTGTCAGAACTGGAATAGACTCCAGCAGAAGGAATGGGAGGAGCCTGGGCTGCAGGAAAATCACAAGTTTTGCCCAGA
This sequence comes from Aleadryas rufinucha, assembly GCA_013397815.1. NCBI lineage: Eukaryota > Metazoa > Chordata > Aves > Passeriformes > Aleadryas > Aleadryas rufinucha. Next base: position 216,419 of record VZTH01005071.1, read on the forward strand.
GCTGGGTCACGCTGATAAGAGGAGACAGGTAAATTCTTGGAAGAGGGGCCTACGAAGGGCTGATCAACAAAAATACTGTCTGTGGCTCAGGAAATCCCTTAACTGTGAATAGTCCAAAAGTTATACCTAAAAGATAGATTTTAGGGAAATACATATATATATTTTAGGGAAATATCTCTGTAAGCTTATTTTACTCTTATGTTGCCCCCTAGATATTTGGTTTTGTGCAGTGCTTGACACAGGATGAGGCCTGGGGCAGATGAACCCTCAGCCTGACCAATGTGACTGTTCCACTTTATTATTTTTGGCTGAGGTTTGCACTGAGGGCCTGTGACCTGTTGCTGGTGCTGAGAGCTCTTGCAGAAGTCAGAGACATTGGAAAGGAAGGGAAAAAGGGAAGGGAAGGGGGAAGGGAAGGTTCAGGAAGGGAAGGTTCGGAAAGGGAAGGGAAGGGAAGGTTCGGGAAGGGAAGGAGAAAGGTGCGGAAAGGTGCGGAAAGGAAAGGTGCGGAAAGGTGCGGAAAGGAAAGGTGCGGAAAGGAAAGGTGCGGAAAGGAAAGGTGCGGAAAGGAAAGGAAAGGTGCGGAAAGGTGCGGAAAGGTGCGGAAAGGTGCGGAAAGGAAAGGAAAGGAAAGGAAAGGAAAGGAAAGGTTTCATGTACTCTTGTGCACAGTATTTCCTGATGCCAGGGGCATCTTTGTGTACCACTGGAACTCCTGCAGTGGGATCCAGCTCAGAATCAGAAAACATCAGTATTGATGTCCCAGCAGCTCTGCCCTAACTCCTAACTCTATGATCCTCCTCAGCAGTTTATTTTGCTGTAGAATCATCTTCAGGGCTGTGAAGCTTTTTGCTTTGATAAATTTGTGCTCTTTCCTGCTGAAACTCAATGATTTTTCTTTCTTCCATGACCTGTTACAAAAATGCTGCATTCCTGCCTGGCCCTTACTGAGTCTGTTTTCTGTGTGTTCTCATCTTGCTACTCATTTAGCACTTTAGATTTCATGTTTCTGGGTTTTCTTCCCCAATTCCTCAGGAATTTGTTTGACTGCCAGAGGAATGTAAAGCCTAGTTAGGTGCTTGGTGGAGGGGGACAACTTAGCTTGGAGGAGTTTCCTGCTACTTGGTTGTGTAGTTTAGCATCCTTTATGGTCCCAAAGTCATCCCTGATCCTTGTTCACTCTCATTCACCTGTACAATCAGGTGCTGTGTCCAGCTGGGGACCGATCCATCCCAAATCAGAGGCAAGGAGAGAAGAGCTGGAGCAAATACACTGCAAATGAACATTTCTGTATTGAGCACTATGCAATGCTGTTAAATAATCGCCTGTTCTTGCCTACTCAGCAGTATTTTGGATTGTGAACCTGGCTCCCAAGGGAACAAAGGCACACTTAAGGTGGTGGCTGTGTGCCAGTCCTTCCTCTGGGACTGCTGAACCCATTGGCAACTTCCCAGTGACTTTAATCATGATTTCAAAGATGCTGACTTAGCTGACACACCTCATGCAACAGGCAGCTGGCAGAGAGGTGGGACCTGAGTTAGGGCTTTGGTGAGGAAAGACGTGAAATCTGAACCTTCTGGCTGGTAAAGAATGGGGCTGATTCTTCCCTCTGCAAGACTGGGGAGGCAGAGGGGAGGAGGAAGGCAGATTGGGAATGCCTCAGCCTCAGGAAAAGCTTTGATCAGATCTGAACCTTATTAGATAGGAGATAATCCAGTAATAAGATGCAAAGCTGAGATAGAAGTAGGGGATGGGGGCTGAGGCTGGGCCTCCTGCAGACCTGCTCAGGCCAGGTTGTGTTACAGGAGGACTCACTGGGCTCCCACCTGCATCCTGCACTTCCAAGGGATCCTTTCCTCTGCTGTTGCACCAGTGAGCTCTGCAGCTGTGCCAGCTGAACCCTCTGAGTGATCAGTACTTTCCTGATTAACACTTGCTGGGTTTTTTTTAATCTGAAGTAAAGGCAAAGGCTCTAGGGAGATTCATCTTTTTCTTAATTCCTGATTTCAAATCTCCTTTTACTTTCAGTTCTTCTGTAATTACAGAGTAGCAGAGGCTGCAGAGTTTCTCGTTGCTTCTCCAAAGACTTCACATTTAGATTTAGGATTTATTTTTAAACCAAGTCTGTTTATAATAGGTCTGTGCCCATCACTGTCCTGATTGGGAAGTTCACAGCAGTGACTGTGACAGGTCTTTGCCCTTCAGTTACCTCAGAGTGGGGTACACATCTACTCTGCCTGGGATAAGAGGGTCCCTATTGCTCATCAACATAAAAGCTGCTTCAGGGGCTCCTTAAAATTTTACATGGTCCTGCTGTAAGTGGTGAGTGTGCACAGTCAGTGTCACCTGCAGTTGTCCTGGCTGGCAAAGCCTGGGGGTGTGAATCAGCTCCTGTGTGCCTGCAGAGAATTGCTAAGGTTGGAAAAGACCTCCAGGATCATTAACCCAGCACTGCCAAGGCCACCTCTAAACCCTGTCCCCAAGTGCCACATCTACACATCTTTTAAATCCCTCCAGGGATGGTGCCTCCACCACTGCCCTGGGCAGCCTGTAACAATGCCTGACCACTATTTCAGTGAAGAATTATTCCCCAATATCCAATCTAAACCTCCCCTCGTGCAGCTTGAGGCCATTTCTTCTTGTCTTACGGCTTTTTACATAGGCATAAAGACCAACACCATGAAAACCTCTAATTGGGAGCCCTCCCCAACTATTACGGGATTTCAAATACTCCAAAATGCAGAACAATGAGAGCAGACAGCAGAGTAGGGACCTGCTCTGTACCTTATGCCTGCTGTTAAAAGTGTGCTGGGATATAATAGAACTAAGGGGAGGAGAGGAGTAAAACAAGTAAAAGAAAGTACTTCTCTAAAAATCAAGAGTGATTTTCAGGAAGTAATTGCTAGAGGAGGTGGTGGAGGCAGCATCAAGAGGTTCAGAAAGAGGTGAGAGAAATTCTACTTACCGAAAAAACCAGACAGGGGGTTTCCCTCTAGCACCCATGATCCATGAAATAGCTATTCCTGTTTTAATGAACTCCAGCAGTGTAAATCCATGTCACAGGAGCCTCTTGCCCTGGTTGTGTCTTTTTGCAGAGGAGGACTGTAAGAAGTACTTGCAGAGGAAGCAGGAAGAGGCCAACCAGCCTCTCCAAGTGTCAGCAGTGGACAGCAGCGTGCCGAAGACGTCGGAACTGATGGGCATCACCATCAGGGATGATCCATATGGTAAGAGCCCGTGCTTCCAGGGCTGCCTGATACCTCTTGTTGGAATCGCCTTCCCCATGGGAAATGTGGAAAACCTGTTTGCTTTTATTATTCCCACAACTTTTCATAACCCAGGCCGGAATGCTTTGGCTGGTAGTCACTGGGCATCTTCATGTCTCCTGTTTCTTAGAGCAGAGAGGGAAAGCAACCCTGGGGAACACTTCACCCAGGAACAGGCTGGCACAGAGCCACTGGACACACACGGGAGGAGACTTCCCAGAAATATGTCCCTTAGCCCAGCCTGGTCCTGAAAGCAGGGAGTAGGAGTCCAGGGGAAAGAATGTCAGAGATGGTTTCCCTGCCCTGTCTTTGGCAGGTGGAACCACCTTGAATGAAAAGGAAGTGGGTTTGAAGTAGGACTGGGTGTGCAGTGGGTGGAGAGAGGAAACAAGTTCTGTGTGTGTGCAGCCCTGCATGTGCAGCCATGTGTGCACACGTGTGTGCTGGCCAGTCTGACTTTGGCTGGCCACCTTTGCTGCATGTGTGGACATCACTAACCCTCCCCAAATGTCCACAGGCCAATATTCTGGTGTTTGTACACGGCAGCTTTGCCTGACGTGACCCCCAAGTTAGCTCCGTGCCCCTGCAGCAGTACCCTCAGTTTGACTGACCTGGCAGACATTCCCCTTCTGCTTCACTGGATTCTTCTTGGGCTGGATCTGCTTGCTGGGTTGATACTTTCCTCAGCAGCTTTTAGAGCCTGACCTATTTTTTCACTGTGGTAGGCTTTAACTGGCATAAAAAATTGAATATATCTGTAGTGACATTGATATGGAAAAAAAAATAACACAATTGGAAACTATCCAGCAGTATTAAAGCACTTAATTATGAAAAACATTGCCCTTAAAATGCAGCACTTTAATATTTGGATAACTGCTGAATAAACAAGAGCTGTCAGCCATTAATGTAATTGGAAAACAGGCTCATTAGGCTATGACTTTCAGGTACCCAGGTTTGACATCTTAGCCATAAAAATGACAGGTTCCAAATCTCAAGGCTCACCCCATAGCTCCATGGACAGCAGATGGCAGGACACTGCTGGATGAGGAGATGTTTTGGTTGGGAAGTTTGAATCTCTGTGACCTGAACTAGAGAAAAGGGACCCAGAGCCACGAGTATATTGTAGATGTGAAACTCTCAGTGAAATCCCAGAGCGCTGGGGCTCTGAGCTGCATCCCTTGGGGTACTCTGCTCCCTCCAGCTCTTCCCAGACTCCTTGTGGCTGGATGGTATTGCCTCCACAGATTTTGCCTGTCTGCATCTCAGCTCCCTTTCCCTGACCCCTGCCAGGCAACGTGGGTGTGTGTGAGCAGCCTGGCCAGTGAAAGCAGTAAGGGCACTGATGTGTGTTACCTCCTGCCAGCCCTGTTAAGGACAGAAGTCTGGGCTGGAGGGCAGCTCATCCAATAAAATGCTAAATTACCTTTGCAAGTTTGGCCAGGGCTTTTCTGTCAGACTCCTGATTCTGAGTTAAAGTCTGTGGGAGCTCTTGAAACTTCACTACAGGAGTGAACTTCATTTATAGTAGAAGATGACAGCTACATTTTTAATGGTTTCAGGGAGTGGAACAGAGATATTTGATGCCTTCATCTGCTACTGTCAGAAAGACCTCCAGTTTGTCCAGGAGATGATCAAGGAGCTGGAGCAAACAGAGTTCAAACTGAAGCTCTGTGTATTTGATCGGGATGTCTTGCCAGGAACCTGTATGTGGTCCATCAGCGGAGAACTTATAGAGAGGAGGTAAGTGAAGCGTGGCTGTTGGGGCCAGCTGTGAGTGTAGAGGAACATTACATTCATTTCACAGTGATGTCTGCAGCGTGGTGCCAGTGAAACAGCAAAAATCCACAAGAATGTCTTCATGGGGTTTGTTTTATGCTCTTGGCTCAAGGAGGTCGACTCAGGCATTCCCCAATGTGTCGCTTCATTGTGTTCACGAGGGAGGTGCCACTGTGGTGATGCTACTTGTGTTCAATAGCTTTTCTTTGCCTTGTGTCTCATGTATAGACACAGGATCACATAAAGGTTGCACAGACAGTCTGGACTTCACTGTTTCCTCATTTTTTGGTATATGAATGTGTATCTGTAATCAGGTTTTTCTGTGTATCATCATTATGTGTCTGCCAGTTCCTGCTCTGCAGTTAATTCCTGCTGGAACACAGCCAGGTCCTTCTGCACTGGAGCAATTCAGAGCACTATATGCTTCTGTTTGTGGGAATGAGAACCATCTCCTTTGACATTTTACTTTTTTCTCCCCTGCTTCACCTCCAGGTGCCGGAGGATGGTGGTGGTGGTTTCAGATGACTACCTGGAAAGCGATGAATGTGATTTCCAAACCAAATTTGCTCTTAGTCTTTCCCCAGGTAAGATCACACAAATATCCCATTTACAACTGCACATTATCATTTTTATTACAGTGACATCTAAAGCTTCAGCTGAGGTCAGTGGGCACTGTACCACTGGAACTAACAGGGGCTTCATAATTTGGTTGTGCAGGCAGGGGCTTGGGCTCGGTCCCTTGCCCTGCTCTTGACCTTCCTCACGTGGCCGCGAGCGAGGAGCTGCCTGTGCTGCACTGCTCCAGCTGTCAGTGGGATAATGCTGCCTGCTCCAGAAACGTCAGAGCTGCATGTCAGGCTTGTGAAGGGCTTCCAGATCCATACAGGAAAATTTGCTGCTAAAGAGACAAGTAGTATAATAAATCCAGGATGTGAGTAAAGCTGGGAATTAGGTGACAGGTAATGAACATGCAGATTTCAAGGCCAGGCTGGGTGGGGCTCTGAGCAACCTGGTCTGGTGGAAGGTGTCCCTGCCCATAGCAGGGGATAGAATGAGATGATCTTTAAGGCCCCTTCCAACCCAACCCATTCCATTCTATGATTCTTGTAGAGATCCTCGAGTATCGTGGATAAGTAACAAAATATGGAATGGATGTTCAACTTGGTAGGGAAATTTTTTACGTATTTTGTTCTGAATTGAAAAGCCACCAATTTACTTCTGCCAGGTCTGTTCTGATTGCTCTTCTCTAGCCACTAGTTGTTCTACAGTTCTCTGTGTTGCTGGAGACTAAGTGCAGCCCAGCCTAATAGTATGGAGGATATGCAGAACTGGGAGGAGTGTCTGGATGTAAAGTCTCTTTTCTAGATGAGGCATCTGACGTGATATTAGAAATGACATTCTAGAGGTTAGACTGGAAGCTGGTGGCAGAGACAGGAATTCACTTCATCTTCCTTGACACACACTAATTTCATATGGTATCAGTTAATCCACTGAACACCCCCAGGGCATTGTAGCAGCCCCCCAGTCATCCAGATTTGCAGAAAAGTCCTTTTAGTTCTTTCCCAGTTTCTTGTGGGCATCACACCTTCCATTAGAACAGGAAAAGAAGTTCCATCTGCATGGAATGACCTGAGCTCTGCCAGTGAGAACAAGGGTGGAAGTACAGGCTTAGAGAAGTCACAGCCTTAGCTGTTTGTGTGGGGTGTTACTAATGCACAGCAGGGTTTGGTGGCAGGCTCTGGGAGCTCCATGGAGCTCTGGGAGCTCCATCTGCTGCAGTTACGAAATCTTGGTTATTTGCCTCATTCCAGTCTCAACGTCATCACTTGTGCTGGGCACAGTGCAGGTGGTGGCAGGTGTCCCTGTGGAGAAATTCCTCTGTAGAAGAGCTGCTCCTTCAAGCAGCAGCAGTCACAGGGAGGGTGTTCTCATCTTGTGATGTCTCAAAACCAGCAGTTCATGTTAGCAGGGGGATTCATTGGGGAGCATCTGCAGCCTGAGTACATCAGGATTCAGAGACTTGCTCTCCAGGGTGAGAGCTGGTTGCAATATAATCAGGTGATGCACAATCAGGAGCAAACCTGGATCTTGTGAGGTGTGAGCTGTCGTGGGGAGGGAGTGGATGCAGGATCTGCCTGTGGCTCTGTGTAACCCTCTGCCTGTGTGACCTCTCTTTCAGGCGCTCGTCACAAACGGCTGATTCCAGTCAAGTACAAATCCATGAAGAACGAGTTTCCAAGTATCTTACGCTTCATTACGATTTGTGACTACACCAATCCTTGCACCAAAAAATGGTTCTGGAGGAGACTGGCAAAATCCCTCATGCTGCCCTGATGCAAAGTCCTGAGAGCTGGGTGCTCTTGTAACCTGTCCTGGCTGTGCCTTTGGACCAGGGGTGTCACTGACACAGGGTCTCCCACCACTTCAGAACCTGGATCCTTGCTCGGAGCCTGTGACTGGGAACAAAGAACTTTCTCCATCACTTCTTCATAACTCTGAGGGGAAATAAAGCAACTGTGTGGGTGTTCCGGGTTCAAGTCAGTGAGCAGCAGTTTCCAGCATTTGTGGAGTAAGCACTCTCACTAAAAATACTGAAAATACACATTTAAAGAGTGTCTGATACAGGAAGACTCTGTTGTAAGCATTAGCAAGACCTCAGAGCCTCAAACTGCAGGCTTTGTCAATGTTTTAAAAGCTACAGTGACATCGAGGCTTGGGGGGAATTGTACCGTGTTGGACAGGTCTGTCTCTCTTCAGGTCACATTTGATTCAGTGACCTTTTACCAGCATTTAATATTCCCAGATATTACTAAATTTTTACTTCTCCTTCAGGAGAAATTCAGTCTTAAAATACATCTTTTCACTGACAGTCCTTACTACACAAAGCAGGGGTTGCTGTTTGCTCATTGACTTGACTGAGGTCTGCACCTCAGTGGGTCCAGTTCTCAAATTCTTTCACCTTTAAAAGCCTTCCAAAACACAGCAGCTTTTGGGATGCCTCAAAGGCACAGGGCTAAACACTGAATAAGGAGTGTATTAAATTGACATTTGGGCTGTTTAAAATATGCAGGCAAATGTTATATTAATAGGAAAGAGCCTAATTTAATTAACTGCCACAATAATTACTGTATTTCTGTGACTAAGGCTCGGAGCAACGTCATGACTGCTCTGCTTGTTAGACTTGGCCTTGAATCCTGCCCTTGACTAGGGGATCTCATCAGTGCTCCAGGGTGGAGGTCAGGAGTTCTGCCCAAATGAGTGTTTAAAGCGATCCATTGGTGTATTAAACAGATTTACAGTAAATATTTACTTTTTAAATTGGGGAAGAGAGGAATCTTGCTTATGTGTCTGCAGTTGCTTGAACTCTGCCCCTTTGTTCATTACTTCAGCCACTGACTCATGTTGATTTTACAGCTTAATATTTTACTAGTTTACATTTTTAAGGTTGCATCTGGATGTGATTTTTTTTTTTTCAATTTTAGCTTTGTTTTAAAGCATTACCAGGGCTGAGGCACAGACAGAAATGTGCTCCTGCCCCTCCCTCATGCTCCCTGTCAGTGAATGATGCCTTAGCAGGGATGCTGCCAAATCCTGTCCAGGTGCTGCTGCTGGTTCCTCCTGGCTGACAGCAGCAGCCCTTGACCTGGGCATGGTGAAGCTCATTCACACACATCACACTGGCAGCAGGAGCCATTTGTGGATATACTCAGGAGCTGGGTGTTTGTTCTACAAAAATAACTGCTGCCATCGTGCCAAGGTGACATTTGCACCTTCCTGTCTTGCTACAACAATTGGGAAGTCTGTGGGCACGGGAGGAGGAAAGTGAAGTTGATGAGGGGTTTCTGAATAGTTTGTCTTCATGTCCTATTGCCCTGGGGCCTCTCCTGCAGAAGTGGAGACAGCTGCTTGCCTCGGGCTTTCTGCATAATCATTAAATGTTAATTATAGAAGAGCTTCAGGAGGCTGCTTGATCCCCAGGCGCTCCGGGGGCTCGGTGAATTCTCATACTCTGGAGAGTCTATAAACATCAATTATGGGTCATTACTCGCAGGACCGAACCAGATTCCTCCTGCCTGGAGAGCTGGAAGGGCTCTGGTGGCTCGTTCAGGGGGAGCTGAGGCGGAGGAGCCCGTGCTGTGGACGCTAGAGGGAGGCCATGGCCCACGCTGGCACCCTGCGAGGGAATGCGGGTGGGATGGGGAGACACGGCCGGGATCTGGGCACTGATCCCTGCCCGGCATGGAAAAAAGACAAGTGGGTTCTCCTCCTCTCCCCCTTGCTCCCCTTCTGAGCAAGGTAAACCAAAAACAGCGAGAATTTTGGCAGCTTGAACCTTGTGCGATGTCTTCCGAGTCCCGATGGTTTGGGACTTGGCATGCTGCAAATGAGGGGAAAATAACAGCAGGAGAAATGATGATGTTTGTAACAGATGATTTGGTGATCGCCCAACAGGGAAAGTGCCGGTTCTGGAAGGCAAAGCAACTGCAGGAGCTGAATTTCTAAATTTTCTGGCTTCCAATAGGTAAATGCCATATTCCAGTTAGTGGTGAATGATGTTGGGTTCTTGTTACCACCCTGCTTGTGCTGCCCTGGCCCTTCTCTCTGCTTGGCTTTGGTTCTGGGAAGGTCTTACTGTTACGGGGCTGTTGCTTTATTACAAGTTACTATTTATCTTATAGGCTAAAGTAATTATTTTGGGGTAAAGTGAGGTAACAGCCCTAAAACATAAAATATGCTTTAAATATGTATCCTCTTCTATGTAAACCCCAGAGTTTATGCACTTCTGACACTTTCATATCTGCCTTGTCACAATAACTTGAAGTGTGACACTGGGAATGATACAAAATGTAGTTGTTGTGAACCATTTGCCCATTTCAGTGGCATTTGGGGTTCTCGTCCCCTCTTTCACAATCAGTGGAAGGTCAAAATTTTTGAACACCTTTAAAAAAGGGATTTATAAAATTGTGATGTTACAGGTTTTTCTCTATTTTGTCTCTGTCCCTCACTGAAATTGCATCTGTTAATGCCAAATCATTTATTTTTATATATAGACATATATTTATATTAGTTTTGTGTCCTGATACAAAGGGGGAAAGCATCTGTGTTTATAGGCATTCTGAAAATAGACTATATTTGTGTTTTTCTCCCCAAAATGCCAAACTTTTGCTACTTGTGAAAACATTTTAAAATAAAGAATGAAAACCCAGCAGGCTGAATCTGCTGTGTGGGCATCAAAGAATAAAACTGTGTCTCAAAATGAAGTGTAAGTGAAGAATGATATGGGATAGTTCTTTATTTTCTTTTCATGTTCTGGCTTCATAACTTCATCAGAGGGGGTGGTTGGCTGTGCGTGGGAGAGAGAGAAATAGAGTTATGTCATTCCAGGAGGAAGATTTATCAAGGAATTGTAATTCAGACACGTGGTTCCTCTCCAGGTCTTGTTTATGGGTTTGTGATCTGTGTTGCCATCCTGGATTTCTTCAGCCCTGGTGCCCATGAGGCTGGAGGGGATGGAGCCAGGGCTCTGCTGGGATGCTGCTCCTGTTCCACACCCTCTCTGGAGGCCCCAGCAGGGATTATTTCAGCGCAGCGATCCGGGGGATTCTGCCAGCTTTATTTCCTTTGGCTTGCAGACAGTCCAAGCCAGGGAAATAATTTACAAACCCAGCAGCTGTTGGGCCAAGGCCCTGCCACAGGAAAGGACGAAGGATCACTGAATCACGGAAGTGTTGGTTGGAAGGAATTCCTGGAGGTCAAGGCCGAGCTGCTCTTCCCAATGGGAAGGGCCATACACTAAGCCACTTGCAGGGCCATGTTCCCTATAGAGCATATGAAGTCGTGTCTCTGCTATGGCTGCTATGAACATATGGACAGCAGAGTGGAAACCAGCCCTGGATAGATTATTCTAGATGGAAACTGCTGGCAAGAGCAGCCTGCCAGGAGCATCCCATTCCCCAGAAGTGCTGGCATCCCATCACTCCCAGTGCAGCTTTACACGCTCCCCTGTTCCATGGTTTGGAGCAGTTAATGATTCTTGCCCCTATTTGAGCCTGAGCTCTGATTCAGGTGGGTTTGAGGAGTTCAGCTGCAGTGGCTCTTTTCCAGCTGTTATTCCGCTTCTGCTGAAGGAATATTCCCAGTTTTACCTTGGTGCAAGAATGTTGGTGCCATTTCCTCATATACTGGAGGACAGCATTTACCTGGTGAAACTGCTGCAGAACGTTCTCAGCTTCAGAGAGGGAGGGTGAGAGGTCAAGTATTGACCTTGATGGATCAAATTCTGTCCTTCATTTTCACCAACGTGACAAGAGTTGTGTTACCATGAGGGAGGGAGGCACTGCTTGGTCCAGAGGGCACATTTACAGGAATAACATTAGCAAGGCAAGAAAGTGTAATTATGCATAAAAAATAGCTGGAAAAATGTTGCTTGAGCATCCTGGAAACAGATTTTAATAAGGCAATAAAAAACAAACCCCACAAGGTTCACACTGCTGGGAAACATGCTCATAAGGGTTATTAAAGAGCACCTCTGTCAGACCACTTGGGGCTTTACAACATGTGCTGTGTACAAATATTTCGCTAAAGCTAATTTTCTCTAGGTGTTACAACCATTTTCGTATCCCCACTAGGACTTGGAGATGACTTTGAACCCAATCCAACCTCTTGATCAGCACTATCAAGCCCAGCCCTGGAAAAACTTGTTTATTTTGCAACAAAATCTGCAGTCAGGGGACTGAATAGTGTTGTATTCACTCTGGGGCTGTGCTGCTCTGCGAAAGGTTAATTAATTGAAGCTGTGTTTAAATCTTAAGCAGTTCCAAAGTCTGATTTACAAACAATGCATTTTCTGTTCTGCAGCAGAACCCAGCTTAGCAGTGCCTTTTCCTCCCTCTGTTGCCACTGATAAAGCTGCTCACGCCATGGCAGAGGTCAGGGCTGTCCTTGCCCACCAGACAGCCTGATCCTTCTATCTCAGCTGCGTGGATGGTTTCCACAAAGGCAGGGGATGCATCCCTGCAGTTCAGAGCATGAAGGTTCTATCAGCTGCACATGGAGTTTCTCCTGCCTCATAGCCAGTGGAGGGGTTTTGATTCCCATTTCCCCAATTCCTAGTCTTACTTAGGGTGGGTTTTGGTGGGGCTGGACTGGAAGGATGGAATGAATGGATCTGTGTTGGCCCTGAAACACTTAACTATGGCTCTCTACAACAGGTTGCTTGCAACTTTTTCCTCCTCTTGTTTCTGCACACTTTCCCACTGCCTTGGAGAGTGGGACAATGTGCAGTGTGTCCGGCAGAGCCCAAGGACAGCACAGCTGTTCCCCCCTGAGCTTCCAAGCCTCCCCTTCCCAGCAAACACAGAGAACCCCCAGTGAGGAGGCAGGTGGTGGATGGCTGGAGCACAGAGGCACTGGGAGGAACATGCCAGCGTTTCCTCAACAGCCAAGCATCCAAACCCTCCCCGGACCGGACAGGTTTTGCACAGCTCTCAGTCCTTCCATGCATTCCCACAGGGAAAGAGCGAAGCAGCGTGTCTGGCTGGGTGCCAGCCTCCAGGGAAAGATGCAGTGGGTCCTGCTGGCTCCTAAGGGGAGTGGCTGCTCCTTCATCTGTGCCAGGAGAGCAGGAGGGCTCTGCAGAGGAGGCAGGGGGTGACACAACACAGGACCACGAGGAGAACCCTTGCTCCAACCGCAGTGAGAACGTGGAGGCTCAATGTTACCAATCTTCTCTGGTTTCTTAATGAAATCAAAGTCATGAGGTGATAAAATAGATCTTTATCCACCGTTTAGGATGCCAGTCAGGAACTCACGGGGAATATGTTCAGGCAAATGTGGGGTTACCATGAAGTGAACTTTCACAAAGTTTTTGCAGCATTTTTCTGGCTCTGATCTTCAGCTGTGTCCGCCTTCTGTCTGTGTCAGCAGAATGAGATGTATGAGCTGCAAGACCTGAGGTGTTTAACTGCTCATGTGCCAGTCTGTGGGCTGTTGCCTCAGAAACAAATACCATTGAGGAGGGGAAAAACTGGGAAAACAAACCTGGAGTTCCACATGCTCTTCCCTGTCCCACTGGAGCCATGGCAGACCCTGCAATCGGCTTTACAGCAACATTTTAAAAAGTATTCAGAAATCTGAGTGACTGATTTAAAACTACTGAATCATAGAAGATTCAGCATTTGATTTTTGGCCGCACTTGACAGAGACCCCCCCAGTGAAATACAGAGGGAAATGAGATTTCAAGTGCTTTCAGCAGAGGAATAAATTGGACATTGACCTTAAAATATCACTATCTCAGTATCTCTAAAACCTTGCAGAGGTACGTAAAGACCATAATTTTTCAACATCACTAAAGGGCTTTTAAGATCTTTCGAAAGGCAAAGAAGAGAAGCATCACATTTTTTACTTTAAATCTATTTAGTCTTAAAATTAATATTCCCTGGTTTTCCTAACAGTTTTTCTCTTGCCTCCTTGGTGCCTTCACCTCTCCTAGCACTGCACCTGGCATCTGCTCAGCTGGGGTGTGTTTTTGAGCATCAAGAGTGGAAGCTTTTCAGGTTCCCTCTCAGAATCTCGCCTCATCAGCATGCTGCTCTTGGCAGACGAGCTTGTCTTCAGCTCCAAGACATGCATATTGATCAGTCATTGCCTTTTGTTACCTCGCATCCTGCCATCGATTTTAATTGTTCCCTCCTGAAGAGGCAGCATTCAGCACACGTACAATTACCAACGACGAAATTTTTGCTTTCCACACCTTTTGCCAGGCGGTGCCTGCGCTCAGCTCTTCGGAGCTGTGGATCTCTCTCCCTCTCAGCCAGCAGCAATCTGCACAAATTATGCAGCAGTCAATTTGTGTCTATTAAATCAATTTCTGATTCTCTGTGACAGCTTTCCCTGCCGCATGATTTCACACTTGAGCGGTTTGTTTCTGAGGTGCCATGTGGGTTTTTTTCTTTTGAGAAAGAGTGGTGGTGATAATCCATTTCTTTTGCAGATACCTTACTCATGTCTTCCCAGTTCCTCCTTTCTGCTGCTGTCCTTAAGGGACTTGTACAACTTCAAATGACTCCTCGTGAGTCTCCTCTTGTGGCTCCTCTCTGGCTCCTCATCAGCCCACAGGGCTGTTCCTGGGCTGTTCCCTGGAGTTTCCTGCTGCTGAAGTGGAACAGCTTCTCCAAGACAAAGCTGCAGCTTGGTCCTGTACCTCCCACCCCTATGGTGCAAAATACCAAAGCTGGGAACTGCTGTGATTCATTAATTCCTCTCCTTCCTCTTTCCAAGATACCTTCTAAGATTGTTCCCATCTTTTAAAAACATTCCTGCACTCTCAGAGGGCTTTCATTACAAATATTTCCTGAAGCTCTCTGTGGAAGGACCTTGGTTCCCTCCCACTGTCTCTCTGATTCTAGGTTTTCCTTTAGATACACAAAAAGGATCCTATTTTTAGTAGCTAGCAGTCAATGGCACAGGAATTCATGAGTAGGGAGGAAAGGATGTGAACTATCCAAATATATTTTTTTTCAAATGAGATCTCTTTACATTCCTATCACTACAGTAATAAGCCATGAGTCACTGTTACACTGAACTATTAGACCATTATTGTAAACTCATGTCACTAGAATCTGCTAATGTGAACTATAAACCTTGCCTGCCCTCTGCTTTGCTGGGTTCGAGAAGATATTGGCCATTTATAAGGATAAGAACACTATTCCCTCACAAATTTTATTCCCAGATGGCAAGAAGTGAATGAAATCTTACTCAATCCTATCTTTCTGTTTCTAGGGTTTCTTTTCTCATTGCCTTTTAAGAGAACTCCCCTTACTTCACTGTAACGTTACAAAAGAAGTTTTATTTGATTTCTTCGAAGTTTGCCAGCTGTAAATTGGGTCCAAGCACTCCCAGCTGAGCGAGTATCCATGCTGTACCACCTGGGAGCAGCAGTGTCACCTCCAAAAGCTGCTTTCTGGGCTCAGTCCTGCCATGGCCAACCCTACCTGCCACTTGCTATTGCAGCAGAGATGTCCCAAGTGTCCCTGGATACTTCAATCTCCTTCCAAGGGTCTGTCAGGGGTTGTGTCCAGACTGAGTTTTTTGCTAGAAGAGTTTTGTTGAGTAATAAAATGTCAAAATGGTCTTAAATACACACACAGAGCTTTAGATCATAGTACCAACAGTCCCTGGCCACCCTTTATCAGCTGCAGAAGAGTCAGGCCAGGTGTATCCACTTGTCCATCAGGGTCTGGCTGCTTGCAGCAGGCTCATTTTGCACTTTCAAGAACCAGGGAAAATGCTCTGAAACACATTCTCATCCGCTGTCCTGGTCAGCTGCTTAGAAAATGCTTTATGATGGAGATTTACCCTCCACAGAAGAGGCCGGTGGGAAAACCTTTCTGTCCTCAGAAGCTGTGACATTCCCAGGGTGAAAAGAGGTACAGGCATGTGAAGTGTCTTTCATTGGCTTCTGTAAAGACAAAGAGGTATGAAGAAAGCATTATTGTAAGCCAGAGCAGAGCAAGGGCTGATAATTAAATGGTGGTTCAGGTATGTGGTAATCAAGAGCTTGTTATAATTATTTCTCAAGCCTGCCATTGATTTTTATATTAGATTGGAAGGAGGCAGCAAAGCTTAAATTTGTTACAGAGAGGGTTAAATGGCTTTCAATTTATGTACTAAAAAAATCATGAACTTAGCAGAAAAGAGTAAGAAGAAAAAAGAAACTTTTCTTGGTCATAAACTCTGCTTGTTTCCTGGAGCTTAAAATCTGAGTGATAATTTCAGTGGAGGAAGTAAGAGAGCAGCACAGTTTCTGTTGAGAGGCAAGGTGTCAGGATGAGAAGTGTGTTTGCAGAGCAAAAGCTGCTTTCAGTAAACACCCTGTGAGAACCAGAATTCACCTGTTAAAACCGGGCCTTCAGCTCCTTGAACTTCAAAGTGACCTCAGAGCTGAATTTAAAATGGCTCAGTGACGGGGTGGAGATACAGGGTAGCACACGGGATCACTTAGGAAAACCTGCCCGTGTGGTTTAGACTGGAATTTAACTTGTGGTTTGAAAACAACTATTATTAAAAGCTTGCTCCAGTCAGAGGGCTTGAAATCACTGCTCCTTCCTCCACTGCAGGGTCCTCACCTCATTTCTCCAAACCCAAAGCAAAGCTGCCAGGAGAAACCCCTGGAGATCAAGTGCAGTGCCTGCCTTTGTTTGTTGGAGAGGAAGCTGCCTTGTACTTAGTTAAGTAATCAGCTGCAGTTTGATAGAGTAAGGTCCCTTCAATAAACCTGGAAGTGTTTCCATGAAGAGAGAACAGTGGGCAAATTCTGCAGTGGAACAAGGTCAGGCATTCTTCTCGAGGACAGGGGCTTGCCCAGCTCCCAAGGCAATAAAACAGGCATTGTTGGGCTTCCCTCAGCCCAGGCCTGTACCAGGCAGCTCCACAGGCACATTAACTGGTGCCATTGTTTGCACCAGCCTTGGGAGCCACTGCACTTCCACACAGAGGTTTATGGTGCCTTAAAGAGCCTTAAACCATAAATACGGCAACAAACGCCCTGGCCCCGAATGCCACTGAACTGTGACAGCAAATGTCTCTGCGTGGCTGTGCTGAAAGAGCAACTTTGGCTCAAACTCTAACAAGAAGAAAATTATATATCTGAGAGGCTACATGACCAGAAAGATGAAGTCTGCAGGGCCTCAATACACAAACTGGAGTTTAAATTAGTTTTCTATGATCCGAGTGTAAATGAAATTAGTTTATGTTCACAACTGTGATGATGATCATAGGATCATAAAACAGTTTGGGTTGGAAGGAACCTTTAAAGACCATCTAGTCCCACCACCCTGCAATGAGCAAGGACATTTTCAATGAGATCAGGTTGCTCAGAGCCCCATCCAACCTGACCTTGAATATTTGCAGGAATAGGGCATTACTACTACCTCTCTGGGCAACCTGTGCCGGCGCCTCACCACCCTTGTGATAAAAAACTTCTTTCTGATATCTCATCTAAACTGACAATCCTTCAGTTTAAAGTCACTCCCCTTTGTCCTACTGCAACAGGCCCTGCTAAAAAGTTTGTTCCCATTTTTCTTACAGGCCTCTTCAAGTACTGAAAAACTCCAATAGGAGCCCCCTTGAGCCTCCTCTTCTCCAGGTGGAACAAACCCAACTGTCCATAGCAGAGGTGCTCCAGCATCTTCGTGGCCTCCTCTGCACTTGCTCCAGCAGGTCCATGGCATTCCTGTGCTGGGACCCTGGAGCTGGATGCAGCACTGCAGGTGGGCTCTCACCAGAGTAGAGGAGAGGGGCAGAATCACTTCCCTTGACCTGCTGGTAAAATCCATCCACCATCAAGGACCCTTTCCAGGTACTAAAGGTAAAGTAAAGTACCTAAAGCAATGTCTGTGTGCTGAACACCAGAATCACAAATGTGTACATTAAACATCCTTTTTACAATATTGCATGGATGGAAAAACCAAGCAAAGAGCTGGACAGTGCCAGTAAGTCCCACTGAAACAATAAGTAGTTGGCCCAGAAAGGCAGGAAACCATGTGCCTTACGAGAAGGGGAGCATTTTGTGTGAGAGCATGCGTTGTGTGCCTGGTGTGCCAAGGCTTTGGCAGTGAACACCAGCCCCAGGATATCAGTGAGATGCAGGAGGCAGGAGAAAGCCTCCATTCTGCTGCAGAATCAATGGAGGAGGAGGGCCCTGCCTGCCCTGATCCATGGTGTTTTACTGGAAGTCAAAAAATTCAGGAAACCCAGCTCTGGAATTTTTTTTTTTTCTCAGGGCATTTTTTTTCTCAGGCTGCAGCCTTCCCACCTGAAAGACATCTGAAGTTTTTCCACTTCTCAGTCTCCCCTAAAGCCCGGTCCAGAGCGGAGGTGGATACACCAGGAAGTTGCTTTTCCACTTCAGATTTCCACTAAAATTTCTTGTTATTACAACAGAGCACTTGATTCAGCAGCAGCACTTCACAGCTCTTTTATAAATAGAGGCATTGCCTCTGCCCTGAGGAGCTCACAGCCTACACGAGACAGGCAAAATACAGCAAATCAGGAAAAAGAGGATGAGCAGAAGTGAGGAAAGAGAAGAAGGTGCTGCTGGAGGTCTGGATCTGGCTAAGGAATAAAAGCTTTGTGGAATCCAGCTCCATGTTTTCATCCCTCACCAGACTCAGGCTGGAACAACCCACTGAATGAATGAGTGCAACAGCAACCCCTGACTTTTGAGAGACTCAAAATGCTGACTTCATTTAAAAAAATAATGCAAAATTTATGAGACCTGGAGTTCATGAGTGAATGAGAGATTTGGGTTTAAAAATATGGAAATGCATTTTTCATTGCAGAGCTGGAGAACGAAAATGTAGCACTCATCTCTCTATGCTCACGTGGCCACGAGTGGTCTTGCCAGGCACATTTTAAATTTTAATTTTGATCAAAGCCTGTGGTTATTCTTAAAGAACAAGGCTCATTGTGGACCTAATCCTGCCCCAGTGGTCTAAAGCAATAAGAGTTTTAGCATTGCCTTCAGGGAGAGGATTTTCAGCCCAGAATAAGAGAATCCAAAAGATGGTTCTGAATTTAAAACCACTGTGGTAAAATTAAGTGTGTAAGTCTCTTTTTGTTGTTGGTGCCTGGCTCAGATCCATTTTTAACATGCTGTTAGCTATCAGAAATATGACACTGGCTACCCGGGTGCCTGCTCTGGGGTAAAACCTGTTTTTAATTGCTATATAAACTCCTTTTATAACATGGTTAAAAGATCACAGAGACGGTTCCGAGCAGTAATTAAGGCATATTTAGCAAATATTAAAAATCGCTCAGCAGGGGAATGTTTAACACAGACAAGCAGGAAAACAAACAGCTTTTCAGTTGGAGGTTCTGCCTTATGACAGAGTTGTGGAGTGCCTGCACAGCAGCGAGCGAGATGGGGCTGTGGGGCTTTTTTGTAGGACACAAAAAAGAACAGAACGAAGGAGTTGGTGTCCTGCATCAGAGCAAGAGTGAAAGCACTGTGGTCAGACCATGCCTTTGGCAGTGGCCCTCCACAAAGCCTGGTTCACCAGAGGCATCTCAGGAATTTGTCCTAATAAACTAAAAATACATGTAACTGATGTTCTTTGACCCGCAGAAGGGCCTGACATCAAGCCACAAGAAGAACAGTGACTAGCAAAGAAGGATGAAACCTGATACCGAGATTCCAAGTCGGTTCTCCTGATGGTTACTGTCCTGCATTGTAATAGCGCGATGCTGTTTTAGCTCTTTTCATGTTGGGGAGAAAAAAAAAAATATCCTCAAACTACAAACCATTTAAATGTGTATGTATTAGAGAGAAACATCAGCCTTCGTGTGTCCATGGTGCCACTCAGCCTCGTATTCCTCACTCTTTTTAATTTCACTTTGTTTTCAATGACCACCAGATGTACTCCTGAATGCATCCAGATAAAAAAGCTCCGGGTGCGGAGCCTGAAATCAGAGGATGAGCGTGCAGGACATCTCCACGAGGGTGCTGGACATATCCACGAACGCTGGAACTGCAGCGTGGAGCGCAGAATTGCCGGTTCTCGGGGGCTGCGAGAATACCAGGCCTGCTGATCCCTCACACCCACACACTATTTTTAAACACGGAATGCGCATCCCTGCAGCGCCTGGGCCGGGCTCCGCTGCCGCCCGCAGGCTCCGGATCCCCTCACGGCAGGATCAGGCCCGGCCCCGCGGGCGCAGGGACCCGGGAAAGGACAGCACGTGATTGGCAGCCGCTCGGCCAATAGGAGCAGCGGATCCGGCAGCGGACAGCCAATCGTTGCCCTCGCTGCTCTTAAACCGGCACCCGCTCCCGCCCTGCGCCTGAGGGCGGGGACGATGTTCGCAGCCGCCATCTTGTGTGTGGCATCCCCGCCCTTTCCTTAAGGACTCCTCCTCCGCGCTTCGCTTTGGAATCCCCCCCTTACCGGCCCGTCCCCTGAAGCCGGTGGTGATAACCGAGCAAACCGTGGCGTAGTCGCCGTGTGGCGGCGGGCGGGGTGTCGCCACGCCACGCTCAAGATGGCGGCGGGCGGCGCCCCGCCGTGGCGGGCGGGGCGCGCGCGGGTGACGTGAGGCGCTCCGGGCATGGGCAGGTGCAGGAGGTGGCGGCGGCCGGAGTTGGGCCGGCGGTAGCGGCGGGAGAGGAGGAGGCGGAGGAGGAGGGGGCTCGGGCTCGGCCGGGGTTCGGGGACAGCCGGGACACCGCAGCGCCTCCTCTCCGCTCCCTCGCCCCTCGGGGACGCTCCCCCTCGCGGCGCGGAGGGCGGCGGGCGCGGCGCGGCCATGGCCGAGGAGCCCAGCGCGCTGCCGTGGTCCATCAACAAGGATGACTACGAGCTGCAGGAGGTCATCGGTGAGCGGTCATCGGGGTTTGGGGGGCTTCAAGGTGCCCCTCGGATGTGGGGGTGTGAGTCCGCTGAGGGAAGGGGGAGTCCGACCCCTCTCAGCTGAGGGGGATCCTGTCACACACCCCGCAAAGGAGTGGGACTGTGGGACTGCCCCCTCCCTCAGCCATGTGAGGGAGTGAGAGAATCCGTTCCCCCACACTGAGCTGTGTGAGGGTCTAGGGGATCCCTCAGTTGAGGGGGGGTTCTGTCCCCCCGCTCTTAGGGGTGTGAGGGTCTGGGGTACCCCTCAGCTGCGAGGGGTCCCGTCGCACACACCCCATCACGGACTGGAACTGTGTGACCACCCCCCCCCCTCCAGCCACGTATGTAGGAAGGATGTGAGAGGATCTGTCCCCCCCTCCTTGCGGGGGACTCTGAGGGGCGTGAGGGTCTGTGTGACCCCCCTGCTGAGGCTGCTGCCCCTCCTCATCTCTGTGTGGGGCCCACGGCAGGGGATATGGGTCTGCCCCATCCCAGGAGAGGACTGCGGTGGTCGCGGGGACACCCCCCTGGCAGGGGGCTCGTCCCTGGCCTCTGCCCGCTCCCCTGGGCAGGGTCTGTGTCTCCTCGTGTCGGGATGAGTGGGACGGGGTCCGCTTTGGGGGGGCTTTTCTTCCCACCATGGTGTGGTTTGGGATGTGCTGGGCGTGAGGTGGTCACCGAGAGTGAACTCCAGAGCTTGGGCTCTCTCCTTGTAGGGCACCCCCGTTCATTTTGGGGCGATCACACCTCTCAGCAGTTTCGGAGCCCCGCGCTGCTTTGGTCCCTGCACGGAGGGTTTGGTAGAGCCGCCGAGCGAGCCTTTTATCCTGGAATTTTGCTGCCGCCGTGCATTTTCATTCATTGTCCTCAGCTCGAGGCCCCAGCCCCTGCTCTCTCCATTAAATGATTTTTTTTTCTTTTCTTTCTTGACTCTCTCTTGGCTTTAAACTGCCCAGTTACCAAAGGCCTCCCGCTGTACTGATTTATTGGCTATCTCGACCATTTTGCTGGGGTGTGTTTGAGGGATATATTGCTCTAGGGCGAGTGTGTGACACATCAGAGGTGGTGCCACAGGTGACTCTAAGGTCAGTACCTCCCGTCTCACCCTCCGGAGGCACGGAATAAAGCAGGAGGTGGCAGGGCAGGCTCCCGGCCAAAGGGTTTTAGGAAGGAGGTTAATTCTTTGAGTAATCTTTGTGGAGTGCTTTCATTTGAAGTTTCTAAATGACGTAGCATTGTCATGCCCAGGCTTTCCATCGCTGCCTCGTGGGGAGGCTTGTTTTCTGTTGAGGGCGGGAGAGTCTGTGAAAATGCTGTTTTAAGAGATTAAATTCTTAGCATTGTTTAAAAGTAGGAAGGAACTAAAGCTGTGGAGTGAGGGAAATCCTTCTGAAAATCCCTGTTGCTCTGTGGGATCAGGCTTTGTCCTCTCCCTCTGCTCTGAGGGAGCAGCAGTGCTTTAGGAAGGAGACCAACTCCCTGTAAAGACAGGGAAGATGTAATCCTACAGACCAACCCTTTAAATCTCCTCTGGAAAACGTGCCCTGGGGAGGAGGATGTTCAGCCTCCCTGAGGAGCAGGAGATACAGGTGTGGGCAGGAAGGGGGAGAACATGCCACCCGTTTCCTGGGGAAAGAGAGCTGCATTTCTCCATGTAGGAAATACTTCCTTTTCTTCTGAGAGCCTGCAAAGGGGTGCTTTGTGGTGGCACAAAGCAAGGATTTGGACCTGAGTAATCAAGGATAGGAGCGAATGCCTCTTTGTAGCTGGAGAGCAGGGTGGGATGGGAACAAAAGGGAATGTAAATACACTTCTGCTCTTGGGAGAACTTGCTGCTGGAGACGCACATCCCGCAGCCTCAGATCGTGAGGAGGAGCACAGACATGTGTTGTCTCATGTTAACTGACAGAACTTGGGGAGAAATCTGGAAGAAGTGTTGAATTTCTTCTGTGTCTTTTCCTCTGTCCCTCTGCAAACTGAGTTTCTGGATGTCGCCAGCTCACTGAAAGGTTGTGTTGGCATTTTGGCATGTGATGGAGTGTACACTGAGATGTGTATATTGCAAACATATGGTTTCTCTTTTTAACTTTCCCGTCCCCCGCCCCCCCTTTACTCATTTCAAACACTGGTGTGTCTGCCAGCGGCCTGGATGGAGATGTGACGCAAGTTTCCTAGCACGTATATGATTTGTGGGACAAAATGTCACTGTGTTAACTGAGCTGGACTGCCTTGCCTCCTGCTTCATGTCTCCTGTAAACCTCAAGGGTTTTTTGGTTGGGGTTTTTTTTGGTTTTTGGGGTTTTTTTTTTGAGTTCTCTTTATAACTGAAGAGCTGTAAAGGTCCTTCAGCACGGAACAAAGAGACGTTCTGGTGTGGAAAGAGATGAACCTTTCACCGGTGCTTTTAAAGGATTTAACTTGTTTCCTGATGAAAAAAAAAAAACATTACTCTCAAAATTCAGAGTAAATTTTGAGATTTCCAGCTCAGCTGTTTTTTCACATGGAATAAAGGAAATCCATTTGTAGTCTAATTCCTTAATTTGTCCTTTTTTTGCCTGAAAATAGCCATATGTGGCTTTTATTGGATGTGGACGGTTCCATACCACTCAAGTGCAGGAATAGAAAAAGGAAGTTTCCTACCTGCAATGAGAACCCCTACTGTAAAACTGCCCACCTGATTCTGGCTAATATTATATATAAATAAAAAATGATTACTCAGCACTGGGGATGACTCATGCCATTATAAAGGTATGGATTAATATCCGTGTTGATTATGCTTGGTTAGTGTTAATAACTGCTGAGTAGCCTCCTTAGGCTTAAGTAACTTCCAGTACACCGAATCAAGGAACTTTGATCAGATGAGAACCTGATTTCGTATTAAAGAAGGATAAAATGCAGTTGGAGTAGAGGAAGCAATTTATAAAGCATTTCAGTGAAATGTATCCCCAGAGAGCAAGAGTTCTGCAGGTGAACAGGGCCTTTGGAGACACTGCAATTTTTATCTAAAAAGCAGAATCTAGTCTGTGCTGTGGTGGTGGTTGTGAAGGTGGTTGGTCTTCTGAGCGTGGATTGCATATAAATTACTGCAGGCTTCTTTTTGAAGCCTGGAAAAAATTCGACCTCATGCTGCTTGTGCTGATCAGATACTCACACATGCGGGTTCCCCTGGATCTCACAATTCCTCTTGGAAATGCTGGTAGCGGGAGTGAAGTTGGTTGGAACTGGGTCATTCTCATTTTGCTACTTTTTTGGAAAGAGGAGAGCTGTGCTGACTGTGGCTGTTTGATTTAGGAGCATCCCCTTTGCTGCGAACAGCCCGTGCCAGAAACAGGAGATAAATTAGTGGTGGGAGTGCTCCCATGCCTCTGTTCCTGTGCCCTCTCTCCCCTGACAGATTCCTTCGCAGCGATGAGGACAGCGCAGGCTGCATGAACAGATGTGGTGGGAGTTTCTTATCCCATCAGAAATCAAGCCTAAATTGAAAATTGAAGTCACCATTTAAGGAATGATTAGTTTTTTTTAATGACTGCAGTTCAAGTAGCTTTGGAGTTGCGCTTTGCCTGTGAACATGTTGATTTTTTGGGGCTGAATATTTAGATTTCTATCTGTGTTCATCCCAGCCCTGTGTGGGAGAATTTTTTTTTTCACAGGTACAGAGGAACTTCTTAGAATTAAGATTTATGCTGTCCCAAATTTTATAAAAATGTCCATGGTCATCTATCTGGTGCTTGTGTAGAAGACTCATGTGCTGAGAAAGCAGTGCCATTGAAAAAGAGCAGCCCTGAGGTGCTGACCAGGAGTGATCGGGGTCTTTGGATGTGAAAACCAGGCTGGAATGGGAGGCTCTTGTCCAATGATAACTTTAGGGGTTGGGGGTTTTTTTTGGAGCGTGGTGTTCATTGCTAGCTGTGGTGCCTGTGTGCTGGCTGCAGCCAGTTTCACATGCTCGATTATTTAAAACCCATTCAAGAAAAATGTTACACTGTACAAAATATAACTGCCTGAGCTCTAAATGGAGTGTTTAGGATTCAGTCTTGGTGCCATATGTTTTGTTTTAGCATTTCCTTGTGGATTCCCACTCCTCCCCGCAGCTTTGCTGAGCAAAATTGATTCCTACACTTTATTCCCAGTATTCAGGCTGGTTAATTCATTTGAAGACTTGCTTTGTGTGCTCATTTTTTCCACATAAAGTTGGTGGAACAGCCTTAGTTGTTTTATATTATGTTAAAACTTCTTTTAGATTGACTTTGGGCAAATGTAGATAAGTTAAAAGAATGTGAGCGGTCGTTCATAGTACTTGGTCTGCTTGGGCTCTGAAGTGGGAGATGCTGAGTACCAATTTCTCAGCTGCTTGGATGTAGACAAATATATCTTGTATGATCCTGAGTGCAGAATAGCCAAGCTACTTCTGCATCCAGGCTACCTTTCCTTTGGACACTTGACACATCTCATTTCTTTAAGACCTTTGATACCATTGCCCCTCTAGAATTAGAGCTGAACTGAGTCGCTTTTCACCCCTGGGGAGGTGAAAGCAAAAGGTGTTTGGTTGTGCGTGTGCCTTTGTTTAGTGCCTCTGTTGTCTGTGCCCTGATAGGAAGGAGGATAAAATGCACAAGGCAGCAGAATGAGGACTTACAAAGCCAAGCAGTGATGAAGGAGGCTGGCTGGGAAGAATACATGGTTGTTAGCCTTGCCTGCTGGTTTGAGGGGAGAGCAGAGACAGATCCCGCTGCTTTCAGGTATTTTGGGGTATTAAGGAAAAAACCAGCATGCAGGGTGTTTCATGTGGAAGTAGTTCATGCTTTCCTGGGTTTGGTTTCTGTGTAGCAGTTGCTTCCAGTACTGTTAGGTAGCTGGACCGATTAATGTTTAACACTTCCATTTCTCAAGAATCCATTTAAATAGTTTCAGTTTAATGCAAATATCTTGGCTGGTGCTGGGAAGTGTGGCTGTGTTGTGCTCCTGAGCACACCTGAGGGGTGTACATGCTGCCTGACAAATGCATGCCTGGGAGGCTTCTTGCTTCTGCAGCTGATGAAATCTTGAAGGGAATCAACTCTTCCCCAGAACGTTTGTCTATTTAAACTTGGCAGCATCTCTTTTCTTTCTGAGTGTTAGCAGCTTACCCACTAAGCCAGAGTCTAGAGATGTAATCTTTTAATAAAAGTTGGAGCTCTTTAAAATGATGGCAATAACACTTATTGCTAATTGTATTAGTCTGTTGCAACAAACCATGTCTTGGTCAAATTTTCTTGGAAGATTTCCCCAGAAATGGACAATATCCATCGTAAATCTCTGCAGCAGTAAATTTAGCTGTGGACATGATAATGGAGTGCTTGTAAACTTGGTGTTATTAAACTTTGTTAATAGGGAGAGACAGACTTAAGGGCTTTGTGGGTGTAGAAGAATAGCTGTTGGAGCAGTGGAATTTGTCATTGCAAAACCTTTGAAATATCAGGATGCTGGGGCTTTCCAGACAAGTTGAGCTATTATCCTGTGCTCCCTTTAGAATCAAACAACTGAGATGCAGATATGAAGGACTTGGCTCTCACAGTTGCTGCAGTTTCCTGTGACTTCACCTAAGGGAGTTCAGCCTTGACATTTCTAAAAAACACGTGAAACTCCGTCTCTCTTCCTGGCAGCCACAGGGGAAAGTCTTGGAGACAGGGTTAGGTCCCTGGCTGACAGGCAGTCCAGCCTCTTAATCAGAAGGTCTTAGCTCTTGGTGTGTGAGAAGAGATGGGGTACCTCTGGTAGGTAAAATAATGCATACACTAATGAAGGGAACCAGACTAAGAACAAAATCCAACTTGTTTGGCTTGAGTAAGACAAGATCACTTTAGCACACGGTGTAACTACAGCTGAATGGCAGCAGGGATACAGGTGCCTGAATGGGTCCGTGGTACTGAGTCAAAATTTCTCATGTCCCTCGTGTGCATGAACATAAATGAAGGGACTGACCTTAGTGTGGGATTCTCTCAGCCCTAAATTTGATCCCTTAACTTGTCTGAGCGTGTTGTTTGCCTTGAAACACTGCTCATGAGTGGGGTTTTCATGTTAATCATCACAACCTGCACATTCCTTGGTTTTAACCATATTAGTGGTCCTGTCACATTGTACAAGCAGGTAGGGATTTGTGGTGATACAAGTGCAAAAACGAAGAATCCAGTACTTCTTTTCACAACTACTTAACAGCTACAACAACCAGCAAAGTTGGTTTTTTTTAAGTCCTTTCTCTTAAAGATAGTTGTTTCCTGGTGTGCACCACTGCACACTGAATTTTTGCTTAATGCAAATTTTCTTGTAATTAAGAGAAATTCCATCCTGGAAAAAATACTGGTTGTGTATCAGCCTCCATCAAACTAGTCTAATGTGCCTTACCAGGATCTCTGAGACCTCTTTGGTTCTACACACTGGGAAGTCTGCAGGGAGTAACTGTCTTCCACTCTTAAAGGCTTCACAGATCTGATCCATGAATGAAGTACAGAGTAAATTCAGAGCACTGATTCACTGTCTCACCAAATTACCATATTAGGCAAACCTTCCTTCCACCTCCCATCCCTTACAGTTTTATACAGCTTGTACTGCATGCTTGTGAAACGACACCTTCAAAGTCTGATAACTCAGTCAAATTAAAATGCATTTGTGAGGGAATACAGAAAAGCTTTTCTGAATGAGGTTTTAATTTTTTGCCAGATTTCAATTTTCTGCTCCATCCGCCTTGTCTTGAGAGTTTGGGGCGGGGGAGAGAAAAAAAATTCTTGTTTTCTTTCATTTCACTCTTCCATGCTAAACTGACTTTATAGCATTCTCCCCAATGGATATTTCCTTCGGGCAGGAAATGAGCCTATGTAAATTCATTCTGGAAAGAAAAGGTACAAGCAGCTGTTAAAGAATAGCGTGAATTGAAATACTTCAGTGATCATCTCTTACTGTAGTAAATTCTCCTTGGGTTTTGCCAAAGTTTTACTGTTTTATAGTCATGAATGGTAATTTAAGGACAAACTTTACTCTTATTGCTAGCACCTTGCTATTAATAAAGCTGTGTGGGAGGATGCTGTTCCCATTTCATCCATCCACAGAGTTGAATTAAGTTAAAACAGCAGAATGAAAATTTGACCTTGAGTACCCACCTCACTTCTGGTGAGATCTGACTGAGCACGTGGCTTGTCCAGTGGTATCCTCTGGTGGCTTGTTGTGTGGGAGAATTGAGGTTGGCTTTTGTCTTAGAGCAGAGTTGATTGACAAATTTTGCAGTTCATTAGAGGGGAGGGCGTTGTCAAGTAGGAAAATGTCTAAAAAACTGTCTGTGAATGTGGAATTGTGTTGAGGTACTTGTGGCAGGATGTGAGATTATTGCATCTTGGGGCAGTTCAACACATGTTTTGTAAAACTGATGGTTTACTAAACATTGGATGAAAGCTCCATAGTTACTGTTGGAGAGGTTGTGCATTTTCAATTTTGATTCAGTCCAAGTTAGGCCCTTGCTCATTTTCAGTCTTCAGGGGATTTTAAGTCCATTTCCTTAGGTTCTGGGGTTCATTCCAGCTCCTCTGAAAAGGAAGCCTTGAAAACAGTGCAGAGGGCATTGGAAAATGATGGTATTTGAAAAGTGAGAGAGCACATTAATGGCTGTGGGATGAGAGCACTTACAGAATATTTTTCTTAACAAAATCATGGGCTCGGCTGTGCTCTGAGCTGATACCTGTTGAGGTAAGTGGGGCAGCTGAAACTGCAGTTGAGAATTTCAGGCTGCCTCCAGCTTCAGGCAGACAACACAATATTAGGTTATCTTGATGGCTTGAAAACTTGTCTGTTAAAGATAACGCTTCTTCTTGTGGAGTAAACACCTTTCCTGCAAAATCCACGGAGCTGGATTTCATGATGTCAATTTTCAGAACAAAACCGGAAAGCTCCTGTCACTCACTTTGCTGAGACACAGAGCTAGTGAGGACTCCCAGGGTCGTGGAGTTCAGTTCCCTGCTCTGGCTGATGCCAAACTGTATAATCCCTATACCGAATTAATGAATGCTTGTGCTGGAAATGGCACATGGGGGAATTACCGACACACGTTCTATTAAACACTCAAACCTCCCTGTGACCCTGTCATTGCTGGATGAAACAGCTGCTTAATGGATTCCTCACGACAGTGGGAAGTAACAATGCCTTGTCTTTGATAGCACGTGGCTGAGGCTTGGTGGTTTTCTTACACCACTTGCTTTATGTTCAGGCTGTATCTGCAAGGACAATTCCCTGTGAAGGCACAGGAAAGCTGAATCTTTACATTTGTGCTGTCTCCAAACCTTAAAGGCGTTGATACAAATGTCTTCAGTTTGTGATTCCTCAAGATCTACCAATGGAAATGGAGTTCTTTGGAAATTTGATGTGTTATGTCTTTACTTCCTAGGCCACTTCTTTGTGAACCTTTCTGTCTCTCACCAAGCGAGGCAGTCATAAAATTGTAGAGTCATGGGATCATTAAGATTGGAAAAGACCTTTAAGATCATCAAGTCCAGTCATTAACCCTGCACCACTGTGTTCACCACTAAACCCTATCCCCAAGTGCCACATCCAGTGTTTTTTGAACACTTTCAGGCGTGGTGATTCCACCACTTTTCCTGGGCAGCCTGTTCCAATGCCTGACCACCCTTTCAGTGAAGGTTTTTCTAATATCCAATTATCAACCTCCCCTGGTGCAACTTGAGGCCATTTCCTCTCATCCTGTCACTTGTTACCTGGGAGAAGAGACTGACTGCCACCTTGCTGCAGTCTCCTTTCAGGGAGTTCTAGAGGGCAATAAGGTCCCCTCCAGGAGCACCAAGCAAATGGAAAGGTGAAGCCATAAGTTCCATCCTTTCACTGAAGTAAAAATAGTCATTGAGGATGCCAATTGCTGTCTAATAAATAGCTTGGTATTAACAGCTAATAAATGCCTTGGTATTGACTTGCAGCAAACTGTACTTCACTGGAAGAAGCATCTTGAGCATGAACAGTTTTCCTGTTGAACGACTCACCAATGCAAATCTTACTTGAACAGCTGAGAGGCCTGATGAACTGGCAACCTCAGCTCAGTTATTTGTCCAGAGGCTCAGGATGGTCCTCATTACTCTTGGTTAAAGAATGTAATTTTTAACCAGTGGGCTAATCTTGTGTGCTGAACAGACTAATAGATGCAGAAAATACTTACTAGATCAAGATATTTGCTGAAAAGGAAGGATAATAGCCTTGGAGAGAGGATATATCTGATACTTAAAAGCTTATTTACCTAAAATAACCACGGTACTATCAAACATCTGCACTGTAAGCAGACAGATTGTTCTGTTAAGTGGAACCCCGGCCAAATAAAATATCCTCTACAGTTGACAATTACATTTGAGAGACAGAGTTCAGAGATAAAGATTGGGAGAGGGAAGAAAGGAGAACACTGGCTTGGCTACTGTGCCAGTGCTGTGTTTTGAGCCTTGGTAATACCTGATGACAGCCAGCATGATATTTACATTGCTTCATATACCATAAAGGCAACTGACAGTGATTAAAAGGGAAGGATGAACCTTCTCCACTAAAGTTGCTGTGTTTGGAAATGAGATGTTTGAGCCTGCTTTCCATCGTGTAGAATTAACGCTGCATAGCTGCAGTGCCCTTTAAATTAGCCAGAGATGTTGGCACAAAATCAAATAAATATAATTGGTTTCAAACTGAAAATCTAATTTAGGCATGCTAATAGCATCTTAAGTAAATGTGGCAGGTCACGCAGGACTTGTGTAACTGGCCCTTGGAGCTTACTGTAGTTACTGCCATGGGGGAAATGGTCTCAGAGGTGTTCCCCAAATCACCTGGATACCTTGGACAGCTGGAGGGTGTTTTCTTAAAGCATGATGGGAATGTCTGCTAGTCCGGGCTGATTTGGGGTATGTGAGGGCTGTGGGAGGTTAGGCATACAGCCAAGAGCAGCACCCTCTGCCACCTTCTCTTCCATGCTTTGGTGTTTGCAGTGGAAATGTTGGAGGAATATCAGATGGGCTGATGCTCCTCCCTGGTATTCCTTCTCTCTGCTGATACCTTCTGTGGCCAGTGGCTTTTTCCCTGGTCTTTGTTTTTTCTTGCATCCCTTGCTCTGGTGTAGAGTCTGATGCTGGGGGCTGCAGCTCTGTTATAGGGAGGCAGTGGAAAGCTTGCCTTGGCTGCCTGTGCTGTGGGCTGGTGCCTGCAGATGAAATCAAACAGCAAAGTGACCCGGTGACAACTTTGTCACATATCTTGCTGACATGCTTTGCATGGCCAGCCCTAGTCCTCGCCCTGTGTTCCAGTCCTGGCCTGTTTTATAGTGACAGGCTGACCATTTTCTCTCCAAGTCTGTCACTTCCCTGCTTAGTCTGTGAGGATTCTCAACCCGAAGGTTTGCTGAAGGTGGAAAACAGATGACATTTTTGTGTGTTCAGGGCCTATGAGATATTGAAAGATTTTTGAGAGAACAATGCGCTGTGGGGTGGGGTGAAAATTTCCATAAGACTCCCCTTCCTTTCTGCAGAAACCTTGGCATTGAGTTGTGTAGATTACAGTAGCTAACCTCTCTCCGGCTTAGAAATCAATGTCATTTATTTATTTATAGTGTAGAGTTCAGTGGGGCCACGGGAAGATGTACTTATCTGTGAGTATTGCCCATCAATTGCTGATGGCTCTGAAAATAATACTGGACTTCTTACAAGTGATTGGATTTGGGTTTATATTCCTTCCTCTGAGTCTGAGATGTGAATTAAAGACTTGGGCAATAAGTCTGCAGCATCGAGTGTTTCTGTATTGATGGACCACTGGAGGGGAAGCGTGTTTAAACAAGCGCTGGCAGCACTGTGTGATCTTTGCTGGCTTATCACCCTTCTCCACTGTACGTGGAGCACTAGGAATCTTGAGAAATACATTGTCTTACATGGGCAGAAACCTCTGAGCTCTGGACACGATGTGTGGTTTTCAGTGGTATTGTCAACTGCGAGAGCTCTCATCAAGATGGTGAATATCTCGCTGTCAGCAAGTTTGTGTGCTGTTCAAATGTTTTGGCTCTATTTCTAATTGGACAGCAGACTTTCAAAATATGCTTCTCCTTATTTTCTGAAATTCTTTGAGCATGCTTGATTAATGCTGGAATATCAGTTGTCTGTTGGACACTGCAGGTGCTGACATAAATTGAGCAAAGACTCTCAGGCTTTGGGAAAGAGACATAATGGTGTCTTAGTAACAGAAATCCCTTGTGTTGTGAGTATTATTTGAAATCTTTGGCCTCACAACTTGCACAGAATCTTGAACTACTTGAACTCTGGCTGTACTGGAATAAATGATCAGAGAGCATTGCAAAGTGGTACACCTGCAATTTAAATGAAACAAACAGGAATTCACGAGTAAAAACTGTGCTTTTTCCCGTTCCTCCTTCCAATTCTTCAGTAAAAGGTCTAGACTGTAGTCATCAGATGTGCTGGTGTGAAATAGAAGTCACTTGTATTTAAGTCTTAATTCTCTGCCTGGACTTGTTACCTCCCCATCCTTGCCCTTTCTCAGGGTGTTGTCCAGCACATGCCCTGTGTCTTACTGTACCTGCAGCCACCTTTGGCTTGAACCCAGCTGAATGTTCCCAGTGCTGGGCTGTGCTCAAGGTGAGCCTGAATGAGGAATGAACCTGCTGCGAGCAGTGATGTGAGTTAGGCTGGACTGAAGGGCGGGGTGACATTTTGACGTTGACCACACGGAAATGCAAAGTTTTAGAATTATTTATTTAAACCAGGGTTGAGCTGTTGTTCCTAAAGCCTTTTAATCAGAAATACGAGGGTAGCCACTGTCTTGTGAATGTGAGAGTTCAGCTGTTACGCTGCCTGCAGGACTGTTGCATGCACATAGTGCAGGTGTCTTCATGTGTAGTGTGTACTTATGCTCTGATATGTAGTCTGGGGATTGCTGGTTTTCCTCCACCCCCCCATACAGGCTTTAAATTTGGCTCTCTCACAACTTGCCAGTTAAATCTGCTTTTACTTTCTGCCTTTGCTTATGCTTCTCTGATTTATTTCTTCCCTGCACTGTATTAGCAAGTGTTTCTTTCCCTCTTCTCTACACAGTATCTTTCCATCTCTGCTGCAGATCAAACACTGCATGACTGGAGTTGGGAGAAGGTACACCAAGTTAAACCCGGCCTCTTACTACCTCTGCCAGAGTTTTAAATAGGTGCTTGTGCTGTGGATGTGTCATCCTTGAGCTTGTAAAGAAATAAATGTAAAGCCCTGGTTTTTCTCTTATTAGGAAATACTATTCCTAGTAAATTTGTATTAGGAATGAGTGGCGGAAAGGTGTCTGGGAGTGAGTGTGGCTGTGTTGGTGCAGCTGTGGGAGCTTCCTGGGGGTAGGTGCATGTCTGCTGCTGTAAGAGGGGAGCTGTGCTCACTCCTTTAATTTTGTAATTTTTTTGTGTATTGGCCATGGATTGCTCTACTGCTGCTTCAGTTTCCCACAGGTTCCCCAACCAGGCACAGAGCAAACCCAGCTGAATTCTCCCTTACTGGTTTTGCTGCTGCTCCCAGTGTCTCTAAAAGCAGTACTCAGAGCCATCTTGCTGTTTGGGCTCGCTCTGAGGAGTGCTAGAAGCACCCAAGGGATCCTCCTGCTGATTTGGGGCTGTAGCTCCACTTCTAGAATTGTTAACACTCTTCCTGCAGTCCCATGCTGAGCAGATGATACTCTGCTGTGAAAGCTTTTTCCTCTCTACAGGTAAGCAGACTTTTTGCCCCCTCTGTGGCAGTACTAGCAGTATGTCCAAGTCCTGTTATGAATTCACTTTGGTTTTATTAATGCTATTTGTAGCTGTTGTTGTAGAGTGCATCTTCCATTTTGTAGTAAGAATGTGACATGTAGTGGGGAGACAGCTTGAAAAACGTATTCAAGGACCATTAACATTGCGTTACTTCACTCTTCCTGAATCGTGGGGCTTGTGCCAGCAAGACTTTGACATCCAGTAGACTCTTGTTACCGAGTCCTGCTTGGGGAAAGGAGTATTCCCACCCCATGCTGAGTTGGCTGGAAATTCGAGAGTAGGCTTTTTTTTTTTTTGCTAGCTTGTTTTTAGAAGCCGTTCATTCTTTGCAAGAGGACTCTTCTCACCAGAAGCCTCAAATGAGGTGCAGAAAACAGAGGCATCACTTTGCCTTCATAGCACATGGACCAAACAATGCAAGATCAGTTTCAATTTGCAATCTGGTATTTAATTTCTGGTTTAATTAGATCTGTATTTGCCCCGTGCTCTGTAAGAACGCATAAGAAGTTCTATTCCCAGTCTTGTAGCTTCTTGGTTTATTGCTGTATTGTCCTTGGAATGAGTAATCAGAGCAGGGCTCCCACAGCTCTTTGGCATGAGGCTGTCAAAGAGTTGAGGCATCCAGAGATGGAGCGAGCCTGCAGAGACACGAATACCAAGCCTGGATTGTAAAGCGTTAAAGGTCTCCTGGGCTTTGGGGTACCTGGAACCTGAAAGTCATTGCTTGGTCCAGAGCAGCCTTGCAGGAAAGTGTTTTGTGTGCATTGTTCATAAGAGGAAAACCCGGGGGCACAATTATAAACAGAGCCTGCGTCACGAGCGGCTTTCTGGCACCGCACTCCAGATAGTGGAGGATGGATTCCAGATCTCGCTTAAAAATAGAGAGGTCGTGTGTGTGCAGGGAAGGGTGGAAGCACAGGGCAGAGTTGTGTGGAGGTGTTTGGCTGAGTGTGGCCTAATGCTGAGGGAGACTTGGGAATATAATTTATAGGGTCAGGTGTGGAGAGCTGGATTTCTCCAGCTTTAGCAGACTTATTGCTGTCTTAAGCTATCTAGTGGGAAGTTCCAGAGGAGATGAAGCTGCATTCTGCAGGGGTGCATGGCGAAAGACCAAGGTTGGGAGCAAAGCTGGGAGATCTGATCAGTTAGCAAGGGCAAAAAAAAGCTGTATCACATGGGTGGTCAAACACAGAAACAGCCAAAAAGGTTGTAGAAAAGCCTCTTATTAAAGCAAATTCAAACTAGACTGAATTTGATGCTGAGGAACCTTATCTGAGTTGGGATTTGAGCCTGCTTTCAGCAGGAGGATGGACTAGAGGTTCCTTCAAACCTAAATGGTTTGTAATGTTCATTTGACCCTGGGAAAGAATATTTCCTCTACAGAGGGTATTTGATACTGCAGTAGGATAAGGACTGATGCTCCAAGCCTAGTATGGAACATGTCCCCTGTTGATTGTAACGCCTTTCTGAGCAACTGAGTTACAGTGAAGGGAAACTCACATCTCCCAGGGTGCCTGAAGTAAATGTAAAGCTCGGGCAACACTGTTTTGTGAGTCCTCCTTCCATGTAACTACTTCAAATCCTTATTCCACGTGGTCAGAGAATACTATCCTAGAGCCAGGATTTGATGCTTGTCTTGTGACCGTTTGGCATGACTGTTCCATTGCTTAAAGCAGATCTCTCTGCCAAGAGGATCTCTGGCTTCTATTGCATTTTCCTGGGGAAGAGGCATCGGTGCAATTCATCCCAGTCTTACAGGGAGAGCTGCAATGTCCTGATGTGGCTGCAGAGATTCAGTTAAATTGGAGACAAAGTGTATAGGAACATGCTGTGTCCTCTGGTCAGTCCCCTGTCTTTCCACTCATCCAATTAGCCTTGAAATAATTGGTTTCCATTAACTTCAACAGAGATCTCAGAGGGTTTGTCTTTTATTTTCAAAAACGGAAGCTTCACGTAAGCTGTGCAGCTGTAGAAGAGATGGTGTCCAGTGTGCCTTAAAGGCTGATGCTGGGCTTTCATGGGGAGCTTGTCTCAACTTAAGGAGAAGTTCAGGCTGGAGCTGTGGGTGCTGAAGGTACAGGGGGCATGGATCCAGGGGTCTAGAGGAGATAACCTGGAAAATCAGGCTTCAGTAACTGAGTGCTTGGGGACTTTTTTATTTGGGTTATTTTAATCCTTTCAGAGGTCAGTTTTATTTCTGAAAGAGCCATTTAATCGTAGAAACATGAAAGAATCAAGGGTTAGAAAGGGTATGTTTTCCTCTTAAGGCGGTGTTTTCTAAAGTAGGTCGTGACCCTCTTATGCAGGAATTTTGCAGCTGCTATCCTAGGGGTTGGAACTATATCTGAGAGCCTACAGAGGCAAAAGCAGAGGGTATTAAGCAGATCCTAATACCCATTTGGGGTCTCTTTCCTCCCCGTCACCCTTCAACAAAATGATCTCCTGCTTTTCAGGAATAAAGCAGCAAGCATTTGGCTGTGCCCGGTTTTTATTGTTTGCTAAGCCGTTATGTTGGAAGAGATTAACCAGGGAGCAAATTTTCTCCGAAAGCTGATCTTGAGAGAGGTGGAGGGAAGAGCCTCAGCACTGACCTTGATCAGAGTGTCTTGAAGTGGGGAGTGAGCAGGAACCCAGCACAGGAACACTAACCCCGTGCTGCCCACATCCTCGGGACTGCAGTTGGCTTTGATCGCAGCAGATCTGTGGCTGCTGGCAGAGTTGGTTTGTCCAAGTTGTGCTACCCTGGCACAAACTGTCCTTGGGGTTTTTCCTCATTGAAGGCTGTTCATAGCAGCCCAGGAAATCTCTTCCCACTGTTCCCCATATATTTGTTACCTGCTCTTAAACTTTACAAAACTTTCTTGATGAGCTTTTTCTT
This sequence comes from Aleadryas rufinucha, assembly GCA_013397815.1. NCBI lineage: Eukaryota > Metazoa > Chordata > Aves > Passeriformes > Aleadryas > Aleadryas rufinucha. The sequence goes on from VZTH01005071.1 coordinate 252,515, forward strand.
CTTCTCTCTGTTGATGTTGTCTCTCCCTATGCTTGTTTTCACTTAGCAATGTGTTCAGCATCCTCACTGCAGCTTCTCTCCTTTCTTTCTCTTGCCACCCTGGCATTTAATAAACAAACTGTGTGGCTGCAAAGCCTGAAGTGCCCGTGTTGCCATGTTTTCTGAACTCTCCAAAGAAGCATGGAAGCCCGTCTTTGTTTGGTCCCAGAAGCACGGCACGCTGCTGCTGCCACCAAAGAGCAGCTTGCTTGTGGCACATCGTGCTGCAGCTTGGCTTAATCCTCGCTTGATATGCTTTTGAGATTTCATTGTTTCTCTATAATTAGTGCTACAGAGGAGCTGAAAGAAATGACGAATTAGCGGGAGAGGGGGGAGTGGGGAGAGCAGGTGGTGATCGAACTAAAGAGAGCTGCCAGAAAAGTAGGAGCAGCAGGGAATTAAATGGGAGGAGTCTTGAGTTCAGATGATTCCCTGCCATGTGCCCAGAAGGATTTAGTTTGGGATTTCATTACTGTTCAAATAATGCCATACACTCATAACAGATCGGGTCCCTGTAGGCTGGGGCATTGTCCAACACTTAGTGAAAAGCAGTTTTTGCCCTGAAGTCCTGGTGAGCATTGATCCCGCAGACTCGAGGACTGGAAAGGAGCTGTAGCATGAGTGGTCCTGCTTTTAATTAGGCTGTATCTATTGTTTCTGGTAGTAACATCCTGAAAGAATAAAACATGAAGCTATTCTTTGTGTGGTGACTTCTATAAAGCCCTGGACTTCATCTTGTGAGGGATTTGGTTCACAGTAGTGATGTTGCATCTGGATTGTAAGAAGCACCTCTGCCAGTTGTGCTTACACAGACTGAGTTTAACTGGCACAGAAATCCTGGGATGTCATGTTGTGGGGGGAAGCAGGAATGTGCTGACACTATTGAGTATCTGAGATATGCAGAAAGAATCTTTGAACACAGATACCTGTGCTGATGAGGACAGGTAGGTTTAGAGGTAAAAATACACACTGAAAAACTAACTGGGGGGTGAAAAGGGTTCTGTGACAAGACAGTCCTCTGAGGTGCACAGTCATATATTCTTCCAGCATCTGGCTTGTGTTTTCAGCCTCTATTACTATGCACCAAGACATCCAAAGAAAGAAATCATAATACTGGTGCTTTGAATGTGTCAGCAGCAACATTTCTTGTGGGATCTAACTCTTTCCAAAGAAATGATACAGTGTTTGTTTTTTGTTCTGACTTCGAAAAGGCTATTGCTGTAGGGAGACCAGCAGTGCTAGGAAGTGCAAACTCACTTCTGCCTTTTGTCACCACTTCTGTGTGCTCTGCTCTCTTTGTCTTGAGCCTTTGTGTTTTTACTTTTTTTCCTCCCACGAAAGAAGCAGCAGAAACAAAACAAGAGAAGCAGGTACTGGGTGGAGAGAGTAGGTCAGTGCCACCCAGGATTCCCAGTGAGCGGGAATTCATTTGTGCTGGGACTGCTGCATTCATGCTGGATTCCTGCACCTGCTGGGCAGAGTGACTACAGGGAGTGTATGTGGAGGTTTGCTTTTGGGATGTTTGTCCTGTTCTTAATGTTGTGTATTTCAGCCCTGCTCCTGGCAGCCTAACCAAACTCTGCTGTCAAAACCTCCCCCCCCTTCCTCTTTCTGAGCACTTTCTGTTAAATATCTGCGTAGACCTCTTCATCATCTGTCATTTGCTCAAGAACCTGCTTACAGCACTCAAACTTTGTTTTCAAAGTCCCTTGTAAATATTCTTGCTGTTATTGCTGTCCTTTACCTCATAATTTTGTTTTGCCTTGTGCTATGAATAGTCTCTGAAAAACAATGTGTGTGCAAGTAATAAATGGCCTCAGTCTTGAACTTCTTAAAAACCCATTTACTTTGTGAAATAATCAAGCTTTAGCAGCCTTAGCATTTTGTGTTCTGCACACTTTTGCCTTCTGCCATTAAAATATAAACTCCTGAGTACAGGGAGTCCTGGCAAGCTGATGCTGTTGTCCAGGGTGTACTGGCCATGCCATATAAAGTGAAGTCAAAGTCCTGTAGCTCCACTGTAGCAGGTACTGGTTGAAGATTAGAGGAGCAGAGTCCCACAGGTCAGGGCTTTTCAATTTATTTCAGTGTGACTTGGAATGAAGCGTTTTTCCTGTATCTTTCAGGGCTGGGTTTCAAGCTCTTTCCCCCACCTGGAACTTTGTGTTGGTACAACTTGGTGTGAGAAGATTCTTCATGGTGGTCGTAGGGAGCTTCAGTAGTTTTTGTTTGAAGATGAAAGTTTTTGCCCCCAGTTTATGTGAATGTACTAGAAAAAAATCACAAAGCATACAAAAATGTGCTTTACCTGAATTGCAGATTCTGGAAGTAATTTTTATAGTGTTAAAAATAGGAGAATCTGCTAAAATAGGTGTGTTACTCCAAAATGCAGAATAGTTGTTCTCATTTCTCTCAGCCCAAATGGGCTCAAGAGTTATGCCTGGGATAATAAACAAAACAGCTGTGGGCTTATTTTTTTTAGCATTTTTTAGGTATTGGCAATAGGAACTTTTGAGCTATTTTCCACATATCCTACCCCCTTTTTAATTAATTTGGATTTACTCCTTTCCAGTGAAGTGTGTAAATGTGGGGAACCAAGATGAAGGTAGAAAGTAAAGCAACAAGGTGTCCTATTGATGAGAGGTGAATGTTGCAAGAGCTTCTGGAGGCCAACAAAAATGAACTTAACATCAAATAGGTTTTAAGTCTCACTGTTGCAAACTCCTTCTCATGTCAAAGGATATGATATTGCTGAGCACTTTAAATCCAGAACTCCCTACATGTAGCAGTTTGAAGGACTGTACGTTAAAATACGGTATTTTTATCCCTCTTGGAATTTAAATGTTCTCTGGCTGCAGTTTTCAACCCAAAAACTGAGGCAGTGTGAGAGCTGGAGCTGAACCTGCTTGAATAAAACCTACCTCGTGTCTTTGCATAAAATGAGGAGAGATGAGAACAGCAATTAGTGCATAAAAATATTTGAAAAATCTCATTAGTGTCGGTAGCAAAGAGTGGCTTGTTTTGACACTTTGGGTGAACACATCAGGTTAAAAGTCTGTGTGACCTCAGTGGCATATCTTTAAAAAGTGCATGAATAGAATCACTCTTTTATAAGGAAGCTGGAGTCTGGAGAGGGTTCTTGGTCTGCAGAGCTGTAATGATCCCTGGAAGGGATCATAAAGATCCACTTGTTTTCCTTCAGTTTGCCCAGCACTTGGATGTGGCGGCTGAGCCAACCTATGGAGCTGCACGGTGGGGAGTGCCTAGAGGGCTTTCACGGGGTTTTTACCTGGCTCTGCTGTCTTTCTATCTGGCACTCAGAATTTTGTTGTCTGGCCTCCCTCCCTTCCTGCTGAAGTCTGTAAGGTGTTGGTAACTCTCTCTTTTCCCCCCCAGGGAGCGGAGCGACTGCGGTGGTCCAGGCAGCCTTCTGCGCTCCAAAGAAGGAGAAGGTGGCGATTAAACGGATCAATCTTGAGAAGTGTCAGACGAGCATGGATGAACTCCTGGTAAGCAATCAGAATTGTCTGGGGAGTTGTATTTCGGTTATTTCTGAAATATCTCTTTGCCAAGTGCCTTAAAACCTTTCTTGAGGTGGGATGAAGATGAGGGAACTTGACTGATTTCGTTAGAGGCAGCTCAGTTGTCCTGGCTGTGGGACATGGTACTTAAAATGTTAAAAAGATCAACTGTTGCAAAACTTCAGACTGTTTGTTTAGAGCTCAGCACTTTGTATAATCCCTTTGTTTTGAACTGAGTTAATGTGCAAGTGTGAAGCTCAGCTGTACCCACAAGAGCTCTGAAGTTTGAGGGGGATCCAGAACTACATGCTTTCAGAACATTTCAAATTTAAGAGAATGGCTTTCCTTTCTTTTCCTTTCCTGCAGTTTTTTACATTTTTTTCCCTTCACCTGTAGAGAGAAAAACTAAATGAATTAGCTGTTGTTCCTAATCTTTTTCTGGTACTGATGCCAGCTAAAGGGATCACTGACATATTGCAGGCTGCCATATGGAAACCCCCGTAATTCTGAGTTGAGGACAGGAGACAGAATCCTTTGGAGCTATAGCTCTGTAATTTTCTGCTGCTCTGTGCCTCTTTTCTCAAGGTTATCTCAATGAAAAACAGATTTTTGCAGTAGCTGTGGTAACTGAAATTTCCCTTTTCTCATCTGGCTCCTGTGTTGATGGGGTTTGGTTTTCTTCTCTTCATGTGTGTGTGAGCTGGTGCCTCTGCAGTGCAGTGGTTGTTACATTCACCTCACATCTGGAAGGTCCCTGAATTTAAACCACGTAGAAATAGACATTCCTGTGAACATGGAGGTGTGTCCACTAAAATGAGAAAGTTCTCTGGGGCAAAACTTCCCATAGTGAATATTGGCATTACGGAGATGAGGCTTGGTACCATCCTTTCTTCTAAAGCAACTCTCTAGGATTTTTCTCATCCTACCTTGTCTGTCTGTCCACTTGCATCTCAACAGCTTCTGTAGTTTACCTCAGGCACTTGTTTTGGTGCTTGCAATTAGAAGGTAGAACAGAGACGGAATTTGGGAGTCCTGCTACCTTTACATTTGTACAACCTTCAGCAAATCACCCGAACCACAGTTCCAGTTTCCGTCTAATGTCTAATGCTATTTTTGTCATTATAGGCATCTGCAAATGTGCTCTGGTAAAGAGGAAAGACTCCATTCAGTCTGTCACATTTTAGTGCTCCTGTGGAGGGTTGCGTGTAGGACTCAAGATGGCCTGTGTTCAAATCCTCTTATGGCTCATGCTAGTGTAGGAGTTCAAGATCTCTTCTCACAGTTGGTCTTTTTGTCCTTACACCAACCCTTGGTATCCTTTTCAAGCCTTTTATGTGGCTTGCCCATACTACCCTGCCTCAGTGATATTCCTGCCTGCATTTTCAGGATGTAGTAATTGAGACTGAGTCTCTGAGTAATTGCCAATTCTGGCTAAAAAGGGTTAGGTTCAGAAAGAGACACTGCAGAGATTTGATGTGTACTTTTAGATAAGTACTTCTAATTGCATCTTTTGAGTCTCTGGCTGACCTGTTCCTCACAATGATTTTTCCTGTTATGGGTAGGCCTGCAATGTATTGCTGTTATCAGCTCTCCAGAGCTTCCAGCTTTGTGACCGTATCTGGTGTGGGTCCTTCTCTGGACTTGGGTATGCAACTGTAAATATTCTTGAATTTAAAAGTCATGGAAAGGTGGTGGAGGGGCACAAAGATGGTTCTGAGCTGTAGCAGCTTCCTGAGGCAGGGGTTGCTGAGGTAGATGTGTTGTGTGAAAAAGAGTTTTCCCTGGGTTTGTTCTGAATTTGTCAGTCTATTGGATCACCAGTGTTGTTTCTCAGTGCAAGAGCCAAAAGAATGGAAGTTCCTGATTTCCCAGCTCTGTGTGCTCTTACCTTCACTTCTTTTTATCTTGTTTCTGTATCTGCTTCTACCCTAAAGCAAATATTCTCACATTTCTTGCAGTCTCCCTTCCTGGCAGTTTTCCCAATTAGTTTAATTAACTTTTTAAGCAACTGCTTCTTATTGCAGGATTGTGGTGTCCCCTCCCCACCAAAAAAAAAAAAAGGTAGCTGTAGATGGCTGCAGGTTACAGATGCTTTAAGAAGCAAATGCAAAGACAAATATGATGAATTCACACTGGGTATGTTATGCCCCCTCCCTTCTTTCTCCTCTCCCCCAGTGCAGTTAAAATCACAATCTGGGGCTTTCAAGAACTCCATTATCCTTCTGTTGCTCTGAAGGCATTTGAGCACAACACTCAGCTTATGGTGAACTGTGCTTTCCTGCCTGGGGTCAGGAGAGTGCTCTTGGGTTACAGCACTGCCCACTCATTGGGCAGTGTGATAGCAAAGGGAAAATTGTGCTTAAATTATTTTATAATTATTTTTCTACAATGCCTCAGACCTGTAGACTTCTCTGTTGAAGCAAGCTTCCTTATTCCCAGAATCTGCCTAGCTGGGAGGGTAGAACAGTGTCACATGGCTCTTGAGAGGGTAGGGAGACCAGCAAACAGTTCTGCCATCCTTAAAAAGATGATTTGGTTCTTGTACACCTCTATCAATGTCTGTGCTGCTTAGTGGCTGGCACTTCTACTTCTTGGGATGGAGGAGAAGAGGAAGGTTAATTTGGAGTGTGAAGTGCAGAGTAAGTGGCTCTATGACCAGCTAGATGGATGAGTGGCCTTGAGCTTCCTTTAAGCGTAGCAGGTGTCCAGAGGCCAGGAAAATCTGGGATCATGTCCTTGCTTTGGAGATGCCATACTTAGAGTGAGTAAGTGCTATGACTTGGCTCATTAAAGGTATTGATCTTGATCCTTTTATCTCAATATACATTTGAGCTGTGTGGGTGGTCAGGAATAAACTGCACACTTTGCGTATACTGTATGACATTCTAGGTTAATGCACTGGATTTATTTATTGCTGCTATGGGGTATGGAAAATGCAGGAAGGCCCAGTTTTGTTGAATCATGAGCAAGCCAAGTCAAGGGCATTCAGCTCTTCAGCTGAAGTGCTGATTGCTGTAAGGAATGTAGACAGCAGGAGCAATGCTGTGCAGAGATGTGCCTTTTTCTAACCCAGCTACTGAATTAGGTGATGTTCGTCAGGAATTTATTTCCATGCTTCGTTTTTATCTTTTTCCCCGTACATTTATTTTTGAATGCTCCCAGATCTTTCCTAGACTGCCTGTGGCATTCAGCTGAGAGGGAAGTACAATGTAGCTTATAATGATTCTTGCTCAGGGGTGTGACTGGGAGTGAAGTGTAAGGAGAGGTGGTCAAATACAGTGTTGTCTACAAATGATCTTGGACTTTTTGATTTATTACTGAAGTGGAATTTATTCAATTCCACTTTTTATTTGTCTTGCAACCCGCGGTAGTTAGCAGCCACACTGGTGTGGGTTTGCAAACAGTCTGCTTGCTCATGTGTTGTATTTCACAGCTGCACACCATTCAGTGCTGTGTTTTGCTCTCTTTTCCATTGTGGGATGCTGGTTGCTTTGCTGCTGTTGCCAATCCTTGAACCAGTGGTGTAACATCTGCCTCAAAATGACCATGCCTCCAGCCTTTTTTCATGTATAAGTGTTTTCTTGTTTTAAAGAATTACTGATCTAAAAGGCCTTAAATCCCCCCTCTGTCCTACGAACTCTGCTTCATTTTCATGCAATTAAAGCTGAATTTTCTTTCATCCAGATGGAGACTTTTTTCTCCCTGAGTAGCAGATGACGTGGGTTGTCAGCTTAGCAGTTACCAGGAATGTTGAACAGCAGAGAGGGAACCATAAGATATGGGATATTTCACACTGGGCTTTCCCAGCTAGGGGAAAATGCTGCCTGCTTATTCCCTAGGATGATTCAACAGGAGACAGGCTCAGGAAAGAGCCTGGGAGATGTGGTGTTGCTGTTCCTAGAAAGAGATTCCAAATTCTTCCTACTCCAGAGACTGATTAGGACTGGGCCTGACAGGTCTGCACACAAGAAGTGAAGGTACTACTATGGCCAGAGGGCAGTTAAGGAAGCTGAGGGAACAAGCTGAACTGCAGTTAAACAGAAATGTCCTCTAGAATTTCATGGAAATAACCCGGGGAACTTGCTGCCAATAACATGGAGATCAAACATTGCATGAGATTAAATAAATCAACCTATAGTTGAGAAGGTTAAATTAGATAGGATTTAAAAAAAGGATTATGAACTCCCCTGGTTTAAAGCATAAGCCAACTGTTAACTGCCCAGGCTTAGTCAGAAGTCTACCCTCTGGGCAGATAATTGTGTAACTGCTTTATATAGGGTTTTTACACCTTCTTTTGAAGACTTGGACAGGATATTGAACTGCCTTTGATCTGGCAGAGCACTTCCTACAAGTGGATTAACCAGACTATAAGGTTGTTGGGAACAAAGCAGCAGATTGCTGTGGAAGTAGTACAGATGTTTCATCCATGCCTGTCATCTGATGGGAATTGCCATTATAATTCCATTTCCAGGCCTGAGGACCTTTACACTTACTCCAGGGGAAAAAAGTCCCCAATGTCAGTGCCAGGATGTCTTATGTATGACACATGGTTTCTGCATGGTTATTTGATCCGCTGTGTTACATGTGGGGATTGCAGCTTAAGACTTAAACCTATGCTAGGTACAGCTTGGTTGCATTGTTTATCAAAGCAGCAACAACAGAAGTCTTAATTACTGGACTGGTTTGGGTTTTGGTTGGGTTTTGTTTTGTGTGGAGTTCACTATGAACATCAGGATTAATGGTGGGTGAAATCCTGAACACAGAATGTCTTCCTTCACTTGGACTGGATGAGCACGAGATGGTGCATGTAAAGAACTTCAGAGAGTTTGCAGCTGTCTGCGGGCACTAATCACATTGAAAGCATTGCTGAGCTGTAAGCACTGGCTATTGATCTGAACAGCTGTAAGGGTCAGTGATAGGTTGGTTGGTGATGTGGTAAAGCTGGCTTGCTTGTATCTGTGAGAGGAGGCAGTCACTTGCCCATTTGCTTTTTGGCTGACACCAATAAAAAATGGCCATGTAGGAATTGCTACACCACAACAGTTTATAAACATGTGCTTCCTCCAGTACATTTCCACTAATGCTGAAGACTTTGAAAGAGGGAACGACCACTGACTGAGGCTGAAGAGTAGCAATTAAAATGGGCAACTGCTGAATGCCTTGCCATGGGGCTGTTTTGTTCCCATCACTGAAGTTTACTTAATGGATGAAGTGTGTTTATCCCTTTCAGAATTGTTTCTTTTCCACTGTTGTTCTAGGGCTGATCTAACCCCTCTTTACTCATGCAAGTTTATCTCCTGTAGCCCCTTGAGGCAAGGAGTTGAACTGGATAATCCAAGGAGTGGGAGTTGAATCAGAATCTCTGATTTTGTGCTTTTCCCCCACCTTCTTAATGTCTCTCGAGTTAATTTTGGTAGAAGAACATGTCTGTTTTTGTTTATTTTTAGTTATGTTGCTGCCTCAAAAAGCAAATCAATTATTATTGTCAATTTTACAACCTTTTAGCTAAACTGTTAAAATTTCACTTGGAGCAAAATGTGAATGGTTATGGCTGCCTGTAGGACTGGAGCTCTAAATCCTGCTTTAAAAGGATGAAGAGCAGCTTTAATGCCTTATCTCTCAGCTGAAATCTCATGACACAAGATCTTTGCCAGCCATACTTGAAGCATTGGTGTTTTCAAGGGGTCATCATATCTGACCTGCTTTGATTTCTGCCCCAGCCATGCTCTCCCTCCCCAGTTCTCTTACAGTTGTGATTCCCTTCAGAGTAGCCAAGTTGACAGCTTTCTGGACTCCTGTGAAGTTGCAGGTAGCCACATGAAAGCACTCTACTGCTGTGCTGTATCTCTCGAGTTCATGTCAACATGTAGGAAGTAAAACTAAATAAAGCACAATTTTTGTCCCTGTATTTGAGAGAAAGTGCCTCTGAAGCAAGCCTCAGGGGCAGATAAACACAGAGTAAAAGGTGATGATGTGAAAAGAAAATACCATTAAGAAACTTGAACTAGTAGCTAAAACACAGCCTTACCTGCTCCTATTAATTCTAACTTCAGTTGTGTGTCAGTGGGCAAATAAACCCTCATCCAAAACAGCAGATCTCCAGAAGTATGTCTGACTTACAGGAGACTAATAGGTTGCTTATGATTCTAGATTATACTTCACTGCAGTTTTATTGCTGTTTTGCAAGCCTTGAAATGTTTCTTTTATTGCCTGTAGAAGTACTGAAAACATTTGTCAGAACCCTTAATGGAAGCCATGGAGGCATTTAGAGCTAATCCCAGTCTATTTGCTTTTGGTATTTGACAATACAGATATTTTTAATATCTTGCCCAGGGTGAGCATGTAACCATTTCCAAACCATTGCCTTTGTCTAGACATGTTTTTGTCGGGAATTCATTCTCCGTAGCTGAGCAGAAAGCAGAGCAATTGATGGGAATTGGCAGGAAGGCTGTCTCTCATCACTGAAGCCATGGAGTGTGAGGGGTGTTGGGTGGAAGAACTGCTTATCACCCACTGCATCTGTGGATGGCGTGGAGCTCTGTCTCAAATGACCCATGGCTGTTGGCAGAGAGGGAACAAAGCAACATTTCCACCTTAAAACTTGTATAGAGCAGCCCAAATAAATTATTACAGAGATGCGCAAACCGCTGAGATTTTTATTAGCAGTCTTCCAATATAGCTTTGATGCCGGGGAAAATATGGGAAGCACGGTTGTAACTCGGTTATCTGGGGGTAGCAGTCTTATTAGGGAGGTAGGAATAGGAAACCTTTGCCTGCTATGACTTTGTTGTGTTTGAAGAGCAGCAAACTCTCCCAAAGGTTTTGGGAATAGCATTAAAGCTGTGCTTACTACACAAGAAGTGGCTGTTGCTGCATTTTATCCCTTCCTACTCTAAATATGCTTTTGAGCAGAACTGCCCAGTGATCCTTGAGTGGGATTCCAGCTTTAGCTAGAGCCCTTCAGCCCCTGCATTTGTGCTGCTGGAGCAGACTGAGTGTGTATGACAGAATTGGCTTGGTTTCAGTTATGCCAGGAAGCATTTTAACCACAAAGCCCCTGTGATTTGCCACTATCACTTAGAACAATTGTATGGGTTGAGCTTTCAGGATGTTGGTACCCTCTTTGGGGGAGAAGAGGAACCAAGCTTTGATGTATCCAGTGTGAGATTAGCCTAGAAAACTGCTGAAGATGAAGTTGGGGGTTTGTGGGTGGGAGGGAAAGTCTGCCTGGGTGCTGCTCCTTCTGATTGGTAATAATGTAAAAACACTGAAAATCGTGGGCTGTGATGCAATTAATTATTCAGAGCTGTGCTACTCTGTGTAAGAAATGGATTAATCTGCCTGTGTTATATATCCACTGGCTGACAGAGGTGTTTAATTGCAAAAATCAGGTTTGTGACTATTTCTTTTCCCTCTTTATGCTTTGGTGCACATGACAGACTTGAGCTGGTTTTTTTTTAAGCTGTGCTTCCCAGCCCAGGGAGCAGATTGTGGTCGTGAATGAGAGAGGAAGTTCTTCAAAAATAATAAAATGGTAACTGAGTGTCACGGAACGCCTGAAAAATTCTGAAGAACAGGGCTGCTTAAATGGCAAAGATCTGATCCAGGTCTAGGCTCTTAAGTAAACTTGGTCTAGGCTTTGTCTCATTGTCTCCTGTACTCCAGTAGGATACACAAATATGTATTAAATATGCAATGTTTGTATATATTTCTCATATTACTCTCTTGATCTCCCAGGGAACTGCTTCAAAATATTTTGAGCAGTCTAGCTGAGAAAATATAAAACCAGCTCCTCTAGATAATTTCTGAGAGTGGTGGATTTGGGGCAGGTCTGTCTGATGAGATGGATTACCAGTCCTGCTTGCTGCTTTCCACCTTGCTTTCCTCTGGTGCCACTTGTGCTCATGTAGTATATTTTAATTGTCAGAGAGAGAACTACAGAGAACCACAGAAAACTCTGAAGCTGCTGATTTATTTCCTCTTTGAAAAATGACTTGACACAAGTGAAAGTTTGCAAGGAAGGGAGCTGGAGCTGTCAGAGTAAGCAGAATATATTGTTTCAGGCTGTATTTATTTTCACAGAGTGTTTTTTAGTCAGAGTATGCTACATGGAGATGAATAGCTTATTCCCCACTCTTCAAATATCCTTTCCTGTTTAGAAGGATTCTTCTTTAATCTGCTTGTTAAGTTTCCTGGAAAGTTGGTGCCTCTCCTGGGGAAGCAGAAAGAGGAACCAATTGCTTTGGATTCCTCAAATGCACCTACTCCCTGAAAAGCAGTGCTAAGTGGATAAATCAACATGAGCCTGTTCCTTTGGAGCTGTGATTGCCAGCTCAGGCCTTGCCAAGGGGAAGCAGTGGCTTTACTCTGAACTCGGTCACAAGCACAGCTTTGTACAGGAGCAGGAGGAAAATGTGCTGCATTTGTGGGGTGGCCTAGGCACGAGTGAATTCTTCTCAGAGCTCTCTCTTGTACTTCAGTACCAGGGAAGTCTTGTGCTTAGAGGGAGGGAAGGATCAGGGGGTGAAGGGCCTGTGCTCTCCCCCTTCCCTGTGTCCAGTGAAGGAATGTTGTAATTGAGAGCAGAAGTTCAGGGTATGAGGGGATGAGTGTCTGGGATGGGTGCTGCTGCAGGGTACAACTTGACAGGTTGGGGGACTTGGCTGAAGCACAAAAGCTCAGCTGGGTGCAGTGCAGGGTGCCAGGCTTGGCTCAGTGGATGGCTTTGGTCTATAGACAGCCAAGAAACGGCGAGTCTGTCCAAACTGGTGATTTGTGCTTGCATAATGAAATCAGTGTTTTCTGTGGTGTTGTTCCCTCTGTAACCTGGAAAGCCTCAACCCTGAACCCATAACTAAAACTAAGCACAGTCAAAACTCAAAACAATTTATATATCTCAACATATTTCATGTTGTCCTCCATCAGTAGTAGCTACTGACTTTCTAATCTCAAAGTGATCTCCCTCTTCTTCCAGTATGACAAAGGATACAGCTGTCCTTTGTGCCTTCAACCTGGTTGAGCTAAGCCATCTGCTTTCCTGCTGGGAAGAAACATTAGGAATAAGAGGCCTTTTTTTTTCCCCAGAGGCCAATATTTCCATTTCTCATCCAAATGATAGTCTTCAACAGACTGAGCATCTGTTGCATCGTGCCTTACTGAAAGGAACAGTCAGCATGAACTTCTTAGGTCACAAACTGGAGTGAAGTTTTGGGAATATTCTCTTATAGCTGCATGCAGGTGTTTTGCTTGCCACCACTTTGGTGGTGTTACCCAGGGTTTTTTGGTTAACCTTTTCTTCCTCCAGACAAACAGGAATAACACCCTAAAATACCTTTTGGTTCTAGTATGATGCAGCCTGAGCGTTTAGAGTATTTCTGGATTTTCTACATTTACCTTCTAGGTATCCTTTTTCTTTGCACCTTCTTTATGTCTTGAGGAAGAGAACTTCAGTGCCAGAGGAGTAATAATCACTGTGTGTGTCCAACTGCTAATGTTTTATTTTTCTCTACAGAAAGAAATTCAAGCCATGAGTCAGTGCCATCACCCCAACATTGTATCTTACTACACATCGTTTGTGGTGAAAGATGAGCTTTGGCTGGTGATGAAGTTACTTAGTGGAGGTGAGTGGTCCAATTTCTTTACCCTAAAGGCAGCATAAAAACCTGTCTTCCCTCCTTCCTTTCTCCCTTTTTTACCTCTTAAGCTTCCTACCTGTGAATTAAGATATTTCATAGAATTGTAGAGTTATTTAGGTTGGAAAAGACCTCTGGGATCAGACAGCCCAACCATTACCCCAGCACTGCCAAGTTCACCACTAAAACCCTGTCCCCAGGTGTCACATCCATGCATTTTTTAAACCTGCAGGGATGGTGACTCCACCAGCTCCCCAGGCAGCCTGTTCCAATGCCTGACAAGCCTTTCCGTGAAGAAATGTTTCCTGATATCCAATCTAAACCTCCCCTGGTGCAACTCGAGGCAGTTTCCTCTTGTCCTACTGCTTGTTCCCTGTGAGCAGAGCCTGACCCCCACCTGGCTGCACCCTTCTGTCAGGGAGTTGTGGAGAGTGAGAAGATCCCTATGGAGCCTCCTTTTCTCCAGGCTGAGCCCCTTTCCCAGCTCCCTCAGCTGCTCCTGGTGCTCCAGCCCCTTCCCCAGCTCTGTTCCCTTCTCTGGGCTCGCTCCAGCCCCTTAAACTCTTTCTTGTAGTGAGGGGCCCAGAACTGCACACAGCACTCAGGGTGCCTCGGCAGTGCTGAGTACAGGGGACAGTCACTGCCCTGCTCCTGCTGCCACACTATTGCTGCCACAGGCCAGGTGCCATTGACCTTGTTGCCCATCTGACCACACTCTAGCTGATGTTCAGCCACTGTTGACCAGCACCTCCAGGTCCTTTCCTACCAGGCATCTTTCTAGCCATTCTGTATGAACAGTAATTGAGGTCAACCTATTCAGGTCAGAAATAGCTCCTCACGTTACATCCATCAACACCTACCTAGCTTTTTAAAATCACTGCCTGTTTAAAACAGAGCCAGGGAAACTTCCTGTTTCTGGATTTATTCTCTCAGACACTGGAGAAACAGCTTTTTTTGAGAGAATGAGTTTGAAAATTTTGTATCAGTAATGTTTTATTTGAAGTCATAATATTTTCCAGGATCCCTGTTTAAGTTACAGTTGAGACAAGAAACGGAATCAAGTTCTGGATGATAACACAAAGGGCTGTTGCTAAATCCTGGGCCTGTCTTTAAGAAGACTTCATTTTCCTGGCACTGCAGTGAAAAGGAATTGAAAACTGAAAAAAAAAAAAAAAATCCCTATTTTCTTGCTTTTAAAAAAACCCCAACTTGGCTTCTCCGCTCTTGGCTTAATTTTGAAGACTGTAAAATGCCAGAAGATGATGTGGAAAAATCTGGCTAAACCTGTTTGCATTTTGCACAAGAGCTCAACAATGACCATAAAACATGTTTCTTTGAAGGTGTTCTTTAGAGAATTATAGCAGTCCTCTTGGGGGAAATCAAATTCCATGCCAACCTTAAGCCTGGCTTAAAGGGTTTTTAATGTCTCATGTGTCATTAAGCAATACCCTCTGTTTTCTTAGAGGGATGTGTAACAGGTCATTAATGATGACTGTGTGTGGAAAAGAATCCCTTGACAGCTTAGAGCAAGCAGTGTTGCTGTGTGTATGAAAGGTGTATCTATGGGAAAGTTTCCACAACACGAGGAAATGGCATTTCAGGGGTGCTGGAGAGGCAGCAGCAAGGGCTTTGGCCTTTTCCAGGAGAGGACACAACCTCTTTGAAGAAAATTCACAGCTGCCTCAGTCACTTCACAGCAGTTTTCTGTCAGAATCAAGTCACGATGAGGCTCATCCTTGAACCTCCAAATGTTGTCTCTGTTCTCAATTTTGTGTGGAGGTAGTTTTTTTTTGTTGGCTTTTTTTTGGTGTAAAGCTGGGAAAAAGTCAGACCATCATTATCAAGGCATCACAGATGTAAAGACTACACTGTAAAATTTCTGGAAAAATAATCATTGCTTCACAACCAGCCTCTTGCTGGTGTGAGTGATGACCTGCTTCTCATTTAATATTCTGTTTGAATGGGCTTTTATGTTCTTCAGGATAATTGACCCTTGTGCAGCTCTGGCATGTAGTGGGGGACTTGCAGTAAAGCAGTGCTAGGAAATCTCACTGCTTCTTATTCTGTTGCATATGTTGAAGAGTAGGGTCATGCAGCATAAGACAGGCTAGTGAGAGTGTAATTCTTCCCTCTCCCCAACATTTCTGTGAGTCAGTGTTAAATTTTCTCACTTGAAAGGAATCATATGAAGGCTGGAGGAATTGCTAAAGTAAATAGAAAGACTTTGAGAATGACCTGTCACTTTCTAAGCAGGAGGGTACCCTGTGAGGTATTTTTCAGCTCTTTTCTTTTATATACTTTTTACTTTATGCTTTTTAATATCTGTGCTTCAGGAATCTCATATCTCATAGGCAAATTCTACAGCACAATCTTAAGGATGGGGGAAGAAACTTGTGATTGGAGCTTTCTGACTGAAGAGCTTTTTCATTCACTTTTAATGGGACTATTTTCAGTTGGTCTTAGGCTGAGTGATTTATGTAACAAGAGACACTTCTAAAACTGCCTCTCATTCCTTTGAGCTTAGTTCTTATCAGTAATAAAGTGGCTCGTTTTCTGGTCATCTGTCATCCAGTGGGAGAAAAAATGATCTGGGTTTCTCAACAGGAAAAACCTTTGAGCTGGTTTTTAAACCAGAAAACAAAAAAAAAAACAAAGGAAAAAAACCCCAATCCCCAAAACAAAACCAAAAACAAAGAAACAAACAAAAAACCCTCCACCAAAACACATCCAAAACAGGGTACAGCCTAACTCTTTCATTTTGTTTAGATGTTCAAAGATATTTGTACATCTCAGTAAGTACATGTGAAATACATTCTGATGTCCATTCTGTATTTTGATCATGGCTTTTGTACTTGAGAATTTATTTTGGGTAAAAGTTCACAATTTTATTGCCTCGTTTCTGGTGTGTGATTTCAGGCTGAAATTGGTTTTAATTTCAGCCTACTGACCTTATTAATTTGATAAACAGCTCACAAGACAGCCCAGTCTGTAATGCAAGCCTTTTTTGTTGTTGTAAGTGCAATTTAATTTATCTTCTGGCTGCAGTCTTTTGTTGAAATCCTAACCTGGTCATACATGCAAGTGTTTTAGAAATGTCTCTATGGGAAAATACTCTAAATCCATGAATTGCTATTGTCTAACAGTGCCTTGCTCCTCTGACAACCAGAGGATGTACTCAAAGGTGCCTTCATGCCTTCATTACCTGACATTGTCACTGAAACAGAACTCTTTGTCTCCACAAGCACTCTGTTGATGGGAGATTTCTATATGTGAAAGTTGTCAGCAGCCAGGAGGTAACGGTGGGGAGCTGCTGTGCATCAGAGCCCAGCCAGGCTGGTGAGAGTCAGTGCTCAGAGCAGCGTGAACTGGCAGCACTGACCCCAAACACGTGTGGAGCTGCTGATGGCAGAAACGTGGCTGGGATGAGGTGCAGCTGCTAGAGACAAGAGGTGCTGGTGTGTCCAGTTACTGACACCCTCCTGCAGGTCCTGTGACGTGTGTCTGTGTCAGGTTTGTGAAGTGTTTGCTGTTTCTGTTCCCTTCAATAGAAATTGCAGATCCTTTTCCCTGATGATGAGAGTTTTGTAGGGTTCTAAGCTTAGCAATGTGNCTTCATTACCTGACATTGTCACTGAAACAGAACTCTTTGTCTCCACAAGCACTCTGTTGATGGGAGATTTCTATATGTGAAAGTTGTCAGCAGCCAGGAGGTAACGGTGGGGAGCTGCTGTGCATCAGAGCCCAGCCAGGCTGGTGAGAGTCAGTGCTCAGAGCAGCGTGAACTGGCAGCACTGACCCCAAACACGTGTGGAGCTGCTGATGGCAGAAACGTGGCTGGGATGAGGTGCAGCTGCTAGAGACAAGAGGTGCTGGTGTGTCCAGTTACTGACACCCTCCTGCAGGTCCGTGTTTGCTGTTTCTGTTCCCTTCAATAGAAATTGCAGATCCTTTTCCCTGATGATGAGAGTTTTGTAGGGTTCTAAGCTTAGCAATGTGAACTCGACACCCCAGCCTTTGGGTCTGGTGTTACTCCAAACTGAACTCCAATGGCTATTTCTAGACAACTGCTGACCTGCTCTTTGCCTCCCTGGCATTCTCCTGTCATGAATTTTACTTGTGCCTTTTTAAAGCCTGCTGAAGCCCAGTCCTGCTCTCAAGCTCCTGTGGCTTTTTAGTAGGAAGAGGAGCAGCTGTGCTTTTGTTCTTGTGCTTTTACTGATTGGGACCTGCTTGCTCTTCTAAATTCTCCCTGCTTTTAACAAGAGCTCTCATTTCACAGGTGACCCAAAGCTGTAGATAACTCTATAAAACAGTTGTTCCTATGAAACAGCCAGCTCTGGTGACTTGCTACATCACACAACAATTTTTCCTGTCCTAGCCTTCAGCAGATGAAACCTCCAAAATATTTTTAAACTGTACAAATCCTTTAAGTACTGAAACATTTCCAGATGGGGCTCTTGGATATTCTGCCCTCTCGAAGGCTTCTAATGAAATCTGCTAAGGAGATTGCTGTATTGAAATAGTTAAACCTTTTATTTTCCCAAAGTTTTTAAGATTATCTAATCAACTTCTAACTTCAACCTTTGATCTGAAGTTCAGAAAGCCAGACCAAAGGAAGTATTAGTTCTCTACCAGGGAGTTAGGACATCTTGTTCTGCTTCTGCTGTGTTAATCTCTGATCTGGCCCCTCCTAATTCCAACAGAGAGTTATGATCAAAGCATAAACCACACATTCTTAGAAATCCTCATGTTTATGTTGAATTATTTTCTTAGGAGACAGATATGCTATTTTTAATTCATCTGGAGGAGTTTTAATTTTATTTGTAGGAACACAATTAATTTCAAATAATTAAGGATGGGATAAGTCAGAAGCAGGAGATGGCAGGGACTGTATGTGATTGCAGGATGCAGTGTGTGCAGATACATTGCTACTCCTAACTGTAATGGGAAAAGCATGGAAAATTAGTTTGTCCTTCACATTTTCTCCTATAAATGTCTTGATCACAACAGCAATAGGCTGTTTTGCTCCCTTTATTGTATTATCTTGTTTTCTGCCTTAATCTTTTCATATTTCTTATGCATCCATGCACATGCCCTAGAGGGAAGGAGGCAAGAAGTGGAAGTTTTCTTTAGCCTTCCCTCTTTAACCAGGTTTAACCAGGGTTAATGTCTTTTCCTTTGTTCTGTATAACTTGTTGTTTCCTTTACTTTGCTATTCTCCTGCTGTATCTGTATTCCTCAGTCCCAGAAGTACTGAATCCAAGCAGCTCTTCCTTCTTTTGCATTTTCTTCATCTGTTTGCCAGAGACTGACAAGGTGCAGATTTAATTCTTGGCTCTGATGACAGTCAGGCTCACTGAAACCACAGGCTAATGCTGAGATGTCTTGAAAGAAGCAGCAGTGAATCTGCCAACTCCCCCTTCTCAAAGGTTCAGCCTGTTCAGCATCAGTGTTTGTCAGGTTTGGGGCAGATTTTGGTTCTCACAAAGTTGTGCAGTGATCCCCAGCACTGTTTTCCAGCCTATTTGTGCCAGGCCTCTAAATGGCCAATTAATGCAGGTACTGTTACCTGCCTTTTTTTTTTTTTTTTCCCCAGGTTGGAAATCAGAGTATTAAATTTTCCTCTTCTGCTTCCCAGACAAAGTTAAAGGAGGAGTTTTCTTTGCATTTAACTTACAGTGTATCTTGGTTCTGTTACTTAAGTTATAATATAACATGCAAGATATGGTTCCCATAGCAACCAGCTCTGCTGTACATTTTTTCTGCCTCTGGGGGCATGTAAAATTCCAGCTGGAATACTCCTGCATTTATCTGTCATCTTGTTCCAAACAAGCTTTCCTTTCTGCTCAGGTTTTCATACCTTTCTCTGCTTCAGCCTCAATGTGCTGAAGCACTAAGGAATGTCACTGATGACTGTGGATGTTTTCTTCCTCTGCTGAGGAGAAACATCAGAAACAGGCTTCCTAAATGCCATTCCACAGGCTTGCTGGAGTAGGTCAGGTCAAGGAATCGTGCTCTGGATTTGGAACAGGAAGCCTCAGTGTTTGTGGTGGTTTGCTGTTGAAAGTGAATCAGTGGAACAATTAGGACTTCTTGCCCCGAGGGTGCGATTACACAGAAGTTTTCTCCAGCAGCAAAGTTGGTTTAAGGAGTTCCTGGCTGTTTGGTCTCCACCCTGCCTGGAAAACTGGATTTCCAGTTGCTGCAGTGATCCCATTTACAGTATGGCTTTGTGAGCGGGTGTAGGGCCACAACAGTGAGGAGGTGAACCGTGGAACTTTAATCTCATTTTGTTGCTGTAGGTAACTCAGGATCTTTGGAGAAACACATAGTTCATGGTGTTGAAAGAGTCACTTTTACTGCATATGTGTGTGGGGTGCAAGTCAGGACTGCTTTTGCTGGGATCCAGGACTGTCCATTGCAAGTGGCCTGCCTGATGTCACTATCCAAAAACTCATATCCTTCTCTTACAAGTAGTTACAGGTTGGGCTCTCTCAGCTGAGGGTAAGTCTGTGTACAGGTTCCCACTGACTTGTGCTGTCCTTTGGAGCTACTGCATTAGCAGCTTTGGAGCAGACTGGGAAGCTTGTGAGTTTGAGCAGAAAACCACTTCCCTCTCGTTTGCTGCACTGAGAGATTGCTCTTTACTAAGTAGGTGCATTTCCATGGCCATTGGTGTCAGAGTACACTGAGACACTTGGATGATGAATGACAAGTCATGCTAAATGCTTTATCAGATTGCACAGTATCTCATAGGCTTCCTGTTGATGTGCTGCACAGTGTATATTTGATGGGCAGGAATTTGTTTTAGCTGCATTTTTTCCATATCAATCACTAAATGTTGTCTCCTTTCCTTTGTCTTCTGTTGGGCTTTGAGATCAGTTGCTCATCACCAGCTTTCTTTAAACATCCTTGTTAATGACAGCATTATTTATATTTATGGTTAGACTCCAGTTTCTGACCCTTTTCTCTGTGTCTTGTTTTGTCTTTTCTTGGTATGTGGCCCCTTCTGGGCTTGGAAGAGCTTTCCAGTCAGCCTCAGCCAAACTTAATTTCTTTTTTTTTTCTTTCTCTGACTTAGGGCTCACCTTCCTGTACTGTGAGTCTGTACTTGCTGCTTGTGCATTTTTAATGAGAAAAATCATGAGGGAATTGTTGTAATCAAGCCTAATGCCATGTATAATACACAGCAGAGTGCTTTGTAGCATTATCTAAAATAGAGGTTTTATTTTAGGGAGGAGTCAAAGATTTTTTTTTTTTCTTTTCTGGAGACATTGCAGTGGATTGGTTTTCTCCTTTCAAATCTTGTAACTGTTAATACAGAGCAGGGTACCTTATTTCCAATGTGAACCTCATCCTCTAGCCACTGGATTCTGTCTTACAGTGAGATTGAGCAGTTTGCACATGGAGCACAAATCCATAGTGAAACTGCATTTAAGCAGAGATCCAGCTGTGTTTGGATGTGCTCTCTCTTCCCCAGTTACTCCTAAACTGGTTGGAAGCTGCTCAGAAGCTGGCAGTATCTGCAGTCATGCTGGTGTTTTCCAGCAGTGTGGTCAGTTTGTAAAGCACATGCTCTAGTGTGGTTTAGGCCCTGGTTCCAGTTCAGCTGAATTAGTTTCCAGTTAATTTTAGCAGTTATTGTATTGCTGGATTGGGAACAGGCCACTGTGCAAAACAGTCATTTTCCGCTTTAGATTCTGATTCCCTGATCTCTTGGTCCAGTGTAATGGAGTTGCTGTGGGAATTTCGCTGTATCCTGAGGCAGTGGAGGTCTTACCCTAATGAGTGTCACACACTCATCTGAGATCCCTGGGATCAACTTTGCCTTTAATTTATCAGCCTAATGCTGAAATCCAATCCTGGCCTTCTAGCAGAAGGTGTTTTCCTCAATAGTGAAATTCCCATGACTTCTGCTTTCAGAGTAGCTCCTACCTTGGCTGTGGGTTTCTCTTTGGGGATTTGGTTGTTCTCTTGCTCCATGCCAGGCTTCCTGAGCCAGAATGCTGGAACACAGCATGGAGCAGTGCTTGGGAATGGAGCTTGGCTTTGTTCTTTGTATTCCATGGTGCTGTGCTTAATGAAGTTGCAGTTGAGTTGTGAGTCAGAACCAACTCCCAAACTTATTGATTTGTGAGGTGGAAAAATCACAGCTTCATGGTGCTGTGGTGCCAGTAGCCATACCCTGAGCAGACAAAGGGTCTAAGATCCTAAGGACAAAGGATCCTAAGAATACTTTCTCCAGCAGAAAGGTGGCTCTTGGGTTGCTTTTCTGCTGTTTCCTGCACTGGGCATTTTGCTGATCCCTTTTTGCTGTTCTCCTTTCTGTAAAGGACTGGCAAATTCCCTCACTTCTATGAACATCTCAATGTGAAAGTGGTTTTAAAATAAATGTGCTTAAAAAGTGGCAGGCAGGACTGGGAGCAGATATAGCCTGGGTGTGAATCAGCCTTTTCACAACCAGGGCTGGATCTGTGCGTGCCCTCTCATCTGTCTACCCTCCACCCCCTTTTCAGGGTTAAATGCAACCTCTAACTTGGCTAAATAGAGGAATTTTGACCAAATGAATTTGAGCACCATATGATCTGCCTCCTCATGTTCCCTGAGCCCTTTGCAGGAGAAGGGGAATGTTTGTGAACAAAGTCTGCTCACGGAGTCGTGGGTGGAAAGAGGACAAAACGAGTACGTGAAGAACCACATATTTTCACTGGACTTCTAAAACAAGTGACAGTTTGTTCTCCAGATTAAGGCACATTTGAGAGGAAAAACCTGAACAGTGGAAGTGGAGGGGCTTTTTCAGTGGGTTTTTATTTTGATATCCCAAAAATTCTTGTCCAGAATAAGAAGCCTCAAAGTTTGTAAGCATGTACTCTTTAAATGTGAAAACGTGATAGGCTGGAGGCCAGGTGAGTCCTCATGACACACAACAGAGGATCCTTTTAGAACATAAAGGTGAGATTTCAGTGAAGGGGTTCATCTCCAACGTCTCAAATCTTAGTTTTCTTCAGTAAAGATACTCTTGCTCTGATGCAGGAAGTCCAGCATATGTCAAAACAACCTGAGTTACCTCTGGGTGAAACCTTTGGCTAAGACCCATGTCAAAATTCACTAAACATGAGTGTGTTTCTCTGCTTGGGTGGGGTAAAGGAAGGCTGAACACTGAGTATGCTTGCATAAAATGTTGGGGGGGTGGGTATTATGTAACTTCATTTCTGGTTTTTTTTCGTTTTCCTCTGGAGTTTTTTTTTTCTATTTTTGTGAGTCTGCTGTATTAATGTTGTGTCCTCTACAAATATCTTGAACCAAGCAAAGTTGGTTTTTTTTTTTGGTAAGAGGAAGCTGAAGGTGCCATTCAGGCCAACCAATTTATCCCTCAGTTTATTTCCACTGTGTTTACTGGATGTCTTGGTGTCCAGGAGAGGCTGGTGCCAGTGGGCCAGAGGAGGTGGAGAGTGAGAACTGGTGGCTCTGCTGGCTGCAGCAAGGTTTTAGATGAGCTCAGCATACACTGCTTTACACGAGCTAAGGGACACTTGCACCCCTGTAATTGTTTCCTGTGCAGTTTGAATTGTGCAAAATGAGCCTTTCCACACGGTGTTTGTATTCAAACTTTGCAGCCTCTGCTTTTGTAGGAGAGTCCAAAAGGAGAATACTTTTCTAAGTGAAAACTGATCTGCACAATTGTAGAAATTCAATTGGGATAGTTAATAAAATAAATGTTAAACAGGAAAGGGTTTTTTTGTCTACCTGAACGTGAAAAGTGAGAAGAAAATCAAACTAAAAACCTCCATTGTATTTTCCACTTGCTTCAAGAATTTACAAGGTGAAACTTTTAATTCCCCCAGGCCAAATTTATGAGAGGAAGCTTCTTTTCTTCAGATCCAAAAATAATTTTCTCTTACTTTTTTGATTGTGAGTTTGGAAGAATGAACTTCCCTAAACTCTTCTAAAACTGAACCCAGCTTTTCTAAGCTAGCTGAGTTAGTACTGGGATGTCGTTTCCCTGTAAGTTTCCTGTTCAAAGACAAGCAAAGCTGCAATTTGTGCTGTGCAGTTGTGCCTGCTTTTCTCATTCTTTAAGAACTTCCAGTACCGCTGCCATTGCTTTGTGCCTGTAGCTGTAAAAGCCCTACTAGTCCCTATCCAGTCATTAAACCATAGAAACCCAAGTTTGAAGGGGCTGAATGGCACAGGCTTTGGAAAAGAGGCTTAGCTGTCCCATGCTGGAGCAATAAAAAGTTCTGAGAAGTGTCTTCAGTCCAGATGCAAATACAAAGAGGGCAGTACCCGGTGTCTATGAAAAGCAGGGCCTTGCACAAGAGCCTGGTGCGAGTCACTGGTTCCGTTTATTCCTGGGTGCAGTTTGAAGAAGTGGTTTGCTCTGTAAAGCAGGGTTTGTCATGGAAGATGATGTAATTCACACCATGCTTGGGAGAGAGACTAAACATGCTTCTAGGGAAGGATCTAAGCTATTCCAGTTTTGTACACAGTGAAGAAGTGACTTACTGTCAGAATTCAGCCTCATTTGTTCTTTATTTAATGATTTCCACTTTTTTTCCTTGTTAGGGTTGTACCAGCCCTTAACAGATTAGATTTTTCATGCTGTTCCTCTGCACAGAATTTGTAGGAGCTGAAAAACAGTGCTTAATTTTATCAAGCTTGTTGCCTTCAGCTTGTGAGTCCTGGCAGCACCCTGCTTTTTCCATTTCCCCCTTCAGCTTCTCCAGTACTCAGCACTAAACCAGCTGTAGCATCAGTATCTACTTTAAAACCTTCCAAGAGTCTTGTGTGTATATATTTTACATTTTGGCTTGTTCAAATAACTTCTCAGTTACTTGTGATCACAGGGGTTTTACAGCCCACCTTGAGCATCTACACCCAGGGGTGCCTTGTTGCCTCTGCTTTCCTGCAGCAAAGGCTTCGACTTCTGACTCATCCTGACCATCATCAGTGAATTCCTTGTATATTAAATGATGATAAATTCCACTTAACTGTGAATCAGTTCTTCTAGTTTAAACTAAGATGTTTAACTCTTCTCTAGGCTCTGTTTTGGATATTATCAAGCACATCGTGGCCAAAGGAGAACACAAGACTGGTGTCCTGGATGAAGCCTGTATAGCCACAATCCTTAAGGAGGTGCTGGAGGGACTGGACTACCTGCATAAAAACGGGCAAATCCACAGGTATTTTATGTTTTTCTCACTTTGTCATACAATGTTATTGAAACAGAGTAGCTGAGCACACACAGTCTCACCTCACAACTTGCTGTGAGTGCTTAAAGAGAGGAAAGTAAAGGTGGAAGCTTAATCAAAATGCAGAATTCAAATGTTTATATTCTATATACTATGTTTATATTTTATAACTAGGCCAAATTTGGGTAAACTTTGGGGTGTTGAAAGTTCTAATATAGAGAATCTCTTTCTAAATGTCAACATTCAGCTGCAAAGTGTAGTTGATGGGAAGCTGGAAAACTTCAGCTGGTTTTGTTTCTTGCTGAGCTATAAATTACCAAGAGCACTGCATAGGCAGAGTTGAGCAATTTAATAAAAAGTCCTTCCAGCTCTGATATTTTTTTTTTGAGGTTTAACTGCAAGATCAACATCATGAAACTTGAATTTGAGTAATTTCATTTAAAAAAAAAAAAGGAAAAAATAATGGAAAAACTTCTTCTGTAGTTAAGCCCAGTTAACTAACTAATGGCCTGTGATTTGACAGATCACTGAAATTCATGGGTTTTCTGTGCTGCTGTCTTGTTTGGGATGTTTTTAAATCATATTTTCCTCTCTCCTGGTGTGAAGGTGTGGTGTAGTTCAGTAAGAGAAGATCCTAAGTTGGTCTGTTCTGTGTTAAAAAGACTGAGATTTGCAATCCTAAATGTGTGCTGAAAATAGAATATACCGCTTGTGGTTAATATACACAATCCCAGCCACTGACTTCTGCTGGAACAGCCTCTTCTTTCTTGGGAATTTTGTGAGCTTGGCTCTGTTCTGGTGCAATGCCATTATAAGCATTGCTGCTGCTGTGCTGGAGTAAGTTTCTGTCCTCTTATAGCTGCACAAGAAGAGGTAATTTTTTTGCCAAAACCTTTTTTTAATTAGAAAATACAAGAGGTCTTTATTTCATATTTTCAGTCAAACTGACTGGCTTTTGTAGGTTATTTTGGATTAAAAGGAAAGAAACAGTTGGAAATAATTCAGGTGGAATTCTTCTCCCTTGAAGAAGTCTCAAATTTCGGTGTCCAGTCTCAATTAAAATTCCGATTTAACAAGAATCATTGTCTTCATTGGAGACAGTTTTGATTTCATAGCTGGTTGCTTAACTTTGTTTTTTAGAGATAAGACTTGAGGCAGCTCTGGGAATTTAGAGTAAAGTAACAAACCAACTTACTTGCCAATTATATGGTAACTTTTCACTTTGCCACAAGTACTTGACAGAACTGTGTTCATCTGTGACCTGCAGTTGGTTTGCTTGGCTGATTTAGTTGTCTTCTGGTCTAGTGAAATTGAAATATATATGTTAAAGCAGCAGAAACCTGTGAAATCTCAGTTTCTCAGAAGATACTCCATAATGTTTTATGCATTGAAGAGAGGTGGTTCTCCATTTGGCTGGCTGGAGTGGAAAAGCAAAACGAGTAAATGTGGTAAAGATTAGAGAGAATATATTTATGTGTGTGGTGTGGGGATTTTCTTACTGCCCTCAGCAAAAATACCGTGTTCACAAAATTCAAACTGCTTGGTCTGAAGAAAATATGATTCATATTGAATCATTTGGAAGTGAGCTGGATCAAACCTGCTGTGACCATTCTCATCCTGCTCATTGAAGCATTTTGCCCATACTTCAGCAAAGAAATCAAAGCTGTGTCATTGCTGTAGCTTAAGGTTGTGGTTGTGCATCAGCTCCATTGCATGTGTTTCATCCCTGTGTTTTGGGGCTGCTCCAACAATTGTGTAATATATTATCATAGGCAGGGGTTTGGATTATGTCATTGTGCTGGGCACAGTGGTCTGGGAAATCTGGAGAAGTGGGATACAGAAGGAAAGTTGTGTGGTTTCCTACCTGTGATGCAAAGCTGTTTTGCCTCTTGGCACAAGGCAAGCTGACATGCCTTTGAGGGATGAAACATGTTTCCTTAATGGAGTTCCTTTGCTGTGTTCCATTTTATCCAGATGTGTGTGTGCTGCTGAGGAAAACACAGTTTAAAGTTGTGGTGCAGCTGGGACCTTTCCTCAGCCGTAGGAATATCTGTATGGTTTTCCCATTTTGCTTAATGCTAGGGGTCATAATATTGGTCATGCCTGATGGGAAAGGCAGGTGGAAATCTTGCAGCCGTGCCTGAGATGCTCTGAGAGGAAGTGTTTAAAATAACTGAACTGTGGTCCCATGGGTCAGCTTAAAGTTTCTGGCTCTAAAGGAAAGCACATCAGGTGATGGCTGAACTGCAAATATTGTGTCTGTAGTGTGGGGCAGCTGTGCTTGGGGTGAACTTCAGGCCAGAGCAAGATCAGCTGTGAAGGGTCAAAATTGAAGGGCTTTAGTTAAGACCTGGAACAGCCAGCCCACAGCAAAAAATGTTCAGCTGGTTACGCTAAATATCCCAGCTCTGCTCATGTTATACCTTGGAGAAAACAGCTTGATAAAATTAGAGACACAGTATGAGTGAATGACTGTAATTAGCACATCTGAAGTTGGACAGCCAGGCCGGTGGCACAGCCCAAAGGGTGAATATTGGGTCCCAAATGTAATTTTGTGGGCACTGTAGACCTGAAGTGGGGCTGTAAATCATTGGTGAGATCAGAGAACATATTTCTGCCAGCGGAGCTGCTCAATACTTCTAAATTATGCATCATCTTAAATGGGTAAATGAAATTAACACATGAAAAACTGGCTTAATGAAATTTTGCTGCTGCTGAATCTTGCTCTGCCTATGCTCGCCTTGAACTTAATGCCACTTCCAATTAAGGTTTGGGGAGCTGGCTTGGAGTGGAAGTGTAAATCCCTGCTTTGGACAGGAGAGGAGTTTGACAGTATTCTCTAGAGGAGATTAGAAAGCCAAATATCTAGTGAAGGCTTAAATTATAATTTTTTTCTTGTTTATTTTCCTAATTAAGAGGCAGAGCGAGTCTGAGACTTGAATAGACGCCATTGTTCAGGAACAAATGCTGAAGTCTCCCAGCATTGCCCAAAGTGATGGGTTTTTTTGCTTTCGTCTTGCAAGGGCTGTTGGGAAGCGTCTGAGGCCTTATGGCAAAGACAAATGACAAGACAAAATCAGTTTTATTTTCATGAAGCACTCTATACCACAGTAACAATTGATTACAAATGGTCATCTCCCTCCATCTTCCTCCAAAACCACGAGTGGCTCCGTTATCTGGGAGTTGGCATCTCCCTGCCTTCACTGCCCTGTGCCTGTGCCTGTCCCTGGCCGCCTCTCCCGTGCCAGCTGCTGCTGTCCCTGTTTGTGGTTTCCTGCGTAGCACGGTGATCCCGATGAGGGTTTGAAATCCCAGTGATCCGGCTCATGTTAAGTGAGTTAAGTACCTGGGCACCAGCCAGAGTGCTGAGGACAGAGGGCCAGACACGGAAACCTTCGGATGAAGCCGTCCTGCAGGAATCTGCTCGGGCACATTTCTTTATGGAAGTCAAACAAGACTGACGTGCTGTGAGAGGTCGCTGCTGGGCTAATCTGGGCTGGGTGACACTCAGGGTATGTTGTACCTCTTCCCCATTTGGACTCTGATTCCTCTGTGTATTTGGGGATTAGCAGCAGTTTGATGAATGACTTAGAAATAAAACTAAAGCAAAGCCAACCCAAGAGGTTTTATTGCTTAAAAAGATTTATTGGAGGGAAGTTCAAGGCTTTCTTTCTCAGGTGGTGCTGCGTATGGCAGGCTGACAAATGAATCATGCTGATTAACTGTTACAAGGTCTCTCTGTCTTTCTCCCTATTTTTATCTCTGAGCTTATCTTCTGTTCATGATTAGCTGTTGTGTAACTGAATGTTTTAGTTAGTCCAGGTGAAATAATACACTGTTCAAATATAACCAGATTCTTCTATTGCAGCACAATAAATGTGATACTGGCCTGTTTTTTGGTAAAAACAGAAAAGCCTGGGAAGTGGTTTAGAGTTGCATGCACTTGAACTATTGGCATGGCAGCAATCCAGCATATTAGTTTGTTTGCTGCTCTCCTTCTTACAGGGTGAGAGGAGCAGCAGCATGTTTGATATGTTGAGTTAGATCAGCTTGTGCTGCCATACACAGTGTTTGGGGGGTTTTTGGTGTCTTTTCAAAATCACAGTGTGGGCAGCAGGGTGCTGGGACAGCTGTTTGAATGTGGCTTTGAAGAGACCCTGGAAACAATATTCTTGCTGTGCTTT
Source organism: Aleadryas rufinucha (assembly GCA_013397815.1). Classification (NCBI taxonomy): domain Eukaryota; kingdom Metazoa; phylum Chordata; class Aves; order Passeriformes; genus Aleadryas; species Aleadryas rufinucha. The sequence continues at coordinate 281,083 of VZTH01005071.1, forward strand.
TATGCAACATAGATTCACTTATTTTTTTTGGACCTTGGCATGATTTTGACAGAGAATCAAAAGTTTAATTCTTTGCCTCTTTACCTGTACTAAGAATAAATAACTTCTGAAAAATAGGTATCTAGATGTGAGTACATGCACATCAGCAATACTTGCACATGGGATTTTGCAGGAGCTCACCTCCAGCAGCAAGTTTTGGATTTAAGATGAAGGAGCTGATGGATATATTTTGGCAGAACTTGGCTGTCCTACAGGATTCAAGCTTAATTTTCATGTAGCTGATGAATGCATTGATAGCCGTGCTGGCAGGTATTGTGGTTAAACTGGATTCCAGTGTGCCTCTGAAATACTGTACTTTCATGTTTCTGTAGGAATACTGTGGGAGAACTTCAACCTCCCCTCTCCACAGTGCTGTGGTGTTGCTTTGGGGAGTGTGTTTTGGAAGTGAAGTTTGGTAGGGGAGGATTGAGGAATGGCTAACAGGATGTGGAGCCTTTCCACCTCTAATTGCCAGTTTGATTTTAAGTCAGGACACCAGTAATTTGAAAGTTGGCTATTAGCTGTGGGAAGTGGAATTTTTTATTCAGAGAGGTACTTCAGTCTCTTCTCTTCTCTTTTATAGTATGGGATGGGTAGAAATAACCTTTAGAGCTGGTAGTTAATATGAATTTTAGAGCTTTAATTTGTAAACAATTCAGAAGCCAGAAGAACAGAATTGTTACTGTTGTATGTCTCAGTGGGAAGGAGGACAAGATGCTGCTCTAGACTCTGCTGGGTGATTTGTTCTCCCAAATAAACACCTTGCTGTGCAGTGGCAGGGGCCCAAGGACCACTGAACCCCCACTCTCTGTACAGTCAGACTGGGGTGTATTGTGGTGGTTTGGCAAACCAGCACGTTTTCCTGGTGGCAATTTCTTCCACTGCATCATCCAGAAATTCATTGTTTAAAAAAAAAAGAAAATTCTCTGTGGTTGCAGAGAGATAATATGAACCAGATGTAAATCCCAAATCTACAGACAGCCAGAAACAATAACTCCTGTGGAGAGAGTTTTCCTCAAAGTGGATGAAGACAGTCTTTGCTCTAAAGTCTAAAAACGTGGGATTTCAACCTCTGATGGTAAATGTCACTGCTGCTGAAATCACAGGGGTGCTGGGGCCCTGCAACAGCTCCAGGTAATGCCCCAACTCTTGGCAGCTCCCTGCAGTACAGGGGTCCAGGTGGGCTCCAGGGTGATGCCTGAAGCTCTGGCTGTTGCAATCAGGTGTTTGCCCTCCATCATTTCCCTCACACCCAGGAGCTACCTCTGAACTTTATCACTGAGTGTCCTGTAGTTACTCAGAGTAAGTTTGGTTTAGTCCAAAGGAAAACAAACTGTTTGTTAGAACTACTCTGGCCTTTTATAAAAGGGAGGGGAGTTTTTAGGTTTTTTGCTCTGCTTTGCTGCATGGAGATGAGAAGCAGGAAAAATACAATGAAGAGTGGGAAAATAGAGGTTGGGTGGTCTCCTAAAGGTTCAACAGCAGTGACAGGTTTTGGTCAGTGATCCATGACTGAGTTGTACGCTCAAATAATGGTGGTTTACAGCAATTCTCAAATTGTCAGGAGTATTTGAATTTGATGTGTTTCCAGGGGCAATAATCATTCACTGTCTTCAGCATTAAATGTATCAAGTGAAAATGTAACAGACTCTTAGCTTTTACTCTGAAGAAACCAAGTGCCATTCCCACCTGTACAACACTGTTTGTGACACTTTTCTCTGTCTGTGCCTTAATCTGATGTAGATTGCTGAGGTCACCCAGTGTAGGCTGTTGCAGCATCTCTCCAGCAGCAAAGTAATTGTTTAAATTGTCTTGTTCATCTGTTCTACTGTGATAATACATGACGTGAATATAACTCACTTCAAAAAGATGGCTTTGGATATCGTTCCCTGTTTTGGTGCACCAGAATTTCTGGCCTTCACAGATCCTAAAAGCTGCATATGTGGAGATGCTTTAAATGTTTCTTCAGACCACTGCAGTCTTTTCATTCATGTCATATGCTAAAGCAGGAGAAAAGGGCCACTTGCTAAATTCGTGTGGTAACATATTAAACACACTAGAAAATTTTGCAAGGCTGCATCAGGAATTATTTTTGTATGTTTACTAAATTGAATTATATCCTGTCTTGTGGAGTTCTAATAAAACTTTGATATTAAAAAGTAAAGTGAATATTTTCAAAAACAAAAGTGAGACAAAATCCACACACATTTAGGACAACAAACAACTGCCACAGAGAAATCTGTCTCTTCGTGGTAGCCTGGAAGGCATCACCAAGTGAGACTGGGAGTGCAGACAGGACTTGTTTCCGTTGTACAGATACCTGATTTTATAACTGCTTTCTCCATTTTATGGGAATAACTGGATGAAATAGAGATCTTTCTTCCTATGCTGGTCATGCTTAAAACTGTCATCCTACAGATTTTGGAGATGGAAGCCTTGCTGACAGGTTTCCTGTGAGCTCTGGCTGTCTTGACTTGCTCCTCCTGTGTCACGTTGCAGACATGGCTGAGCAGGAGCTGTGGGTGCCTTTGTAGGTAGGGACAGTTCTTGGCTGCATGGGGAATGCCTTGGACCTTGTGTGTATAGAGATATACTTACTGCTTCTCCAGAACAGGGTGCTTATTGCCTTTGGGAAAGGGAGACCTTTTTGAGCTCCCCTATGTCAAGTTTTTGGGGTCTAATTTGATCCAAGTTGGTTCTGTATTTACCAGAATGACCTTTCATCTTTCCATCCTGGCAGGGAGATGTGTGAATCACTGGCATTCCTGTTTCTTTTGCCACCTGATGCAGTTTGTACTCAAACTGGGGTGATGTACACATGGTAATTTTTTTGAAATTCCTATTTTTGAGCACACTAAGAACATGTTATGACATGCAGGAGATCTTCAGTGTAGTGTTGTCACTGGTATTGCCACGTGAAGCAAACCCACCTCCTTCCACATGAAAGAATTTGACATGAAATACTGAAATAAGACCACGTTATAACTTGACTATTTCCCTCTGTTACCAGTGACTAAAGCAGGGTGTCCCAAAAATATCTGGGCCTCGAGGGGTAGGAAGAGACCTTGTGACTCCACAGCTCGCTGTGTGTGTTGCTTTTCATGCAGCAGCTCTTAAAGGGTCTTTGTGCCTTGTCCCCACTGCAGTCCTTAGGAAGTAGGATGAGGACATGGAAACGCTGAATAGATGAATTTGTGGAAGAAATCCTGGTACATATTTAGCTGCTGTTCAGTGTATGAAAGCTTGATTTTAAAACCTGCTGGGCAGAGTCCTTTCCTTACACAAGAGAAAAACCCTGAAGTTCTGACAGAATAGGGGAAACTTTAAAAGTGGTGTGTGAAGTTGGAGATGTAACTTCTCTCTTGCATTAACTGCTGAAGGTTATCAGAAGCGTGGGCTGTGTGGCAAACCATCCTTGCCATGAGCTGGTGTTACAGCAGTGATGTGCTTTGGGGTAGATGTGTGAAGCAAAGGCCTCTTTTGCAGGAGGAAGAAGTGGGGTTGTGAGGATTGGTGTGATTAGGTCATCTCCATGTTTGGAGGCAGGGCTAGGTCCAGTGCTTGTAGCACTATTTTCTGGCCAAAGGAGCTGATGTGTCTGAAAAGTGGTTTTTAAGGGTTTGGATTTAGCTGGAGCAACTTGCCCCACACTGATGTGGAGTTGAGGTGACTTGAGCACTGCTGCTGGGCTGGAGGCTTGGCCGTGGATAGGAGGTGGAGTCCAAGGCAGGCAGGATCTGTCCTTGAACCACACCTCTCTTTAATCCTCTGTTAGGCTTGAACCACGTGGGAAGAGAAGGAATTAATGAGAGCGCCAAACCATCAGAGACCAAGTTGGCACAGGAACGAGAAGTGTGAGCTGGACGTAATTTGCTGAGATAAAGGAAAATTACAGGCACTGCGATAACGGCGGCCGTGTGACAGACAGGGACATGGTGAGGGATGTGACACACTGCTGCCTGTCTCACTTCATAATACAGCCTTGCACTGCATTAGCCCAAGGTCTGCAACTCTTTCTGTACCGCCTCAGCATCTTCCCAGCCCCTGGAGCTATTCAGACAACCAAGATGACAGTGAATTTGAGGCAGATCTCCTGCAGCTTTCTTTAGTGAGTTGTCCCTTGTCTGAGCTGACACAGCGAGTTAACCTAAAAGAAATCAAATTTGAGTCATGGTTTCTTGGGCCCCGAACCCTCTACTTAAAGCAGCAGTCCACTTCTGCAGCATTGGAGGGCAGAAAATTGAGAGGGTTTGTACCTAGTAAGTGCATTGTGGAGCCTCTGAAAGATGTTTTATGTTTTTACAATAAAGTGCAATGGGAGATTAATTTCTCATGCAGCCCTTACTGAGGTTTCTGTTTGCCTATGCCAGGCGACAGGATGGAGTTATCTCTCCCAAGAGATCTCTTCTGCCTGGATCTTATGGGTAGGGAAGGGAGAAAACAAGTACTTGCTGTACTCTTAAAGCTCTCTGTGATGGAAGCTGACAGTCCTTTCCAGTGGGCTTTGGCTACGCGGGGCTCTGTTTTCAAAGGCACAGTCTGTCAGTCACTTCTGCCTTTCAAAGCCTTGCTTCAGACTGCTTAAAAAAACCCTCAAAAACTTATGAAATTCCTAGTAAGACTGGATTATTCTTCTAACTTTCTCCAGCCATTAAAATGATAATTCAAAAACCTTTAATTATTCCCACCTATGTAGCCCCCATGAAGTTGTAGCATCAAAAATGCTTCTACCGTTTGAGCCTTGGAGTTAATTATGAGTTGCTTTGTGCTGCTGGCTCAGGCCCTGTGTCGAGGCCCTGGTCTTTTACCACAGCCCAGCAGCTGACAGAGCAGCCCAGAGAAGAGGGAAGCAGCAGTCGCTGTGCTTCCCTGATCCTGGGCAATAAAGCATGTCACTGGGCTGCTCCCCCGCTGGAATTTACGGCAGCCTGGCTGCTGCCGCTGGGCCCTGCTGCCAGTGGCCACGAGGACCCGCTGAGAGGGCTGTGGATGAGCAGGGATGAAGCAAGCTGTGGACTTGGCCCTCTCTTCCCTCTGCTTATGCCTGGCTCAGCAGGGAGGATGGAAGCTGCTCTGCCAGCTCTCTGCCATTGGAAAACCTTCAAGCTCTGGGAGATGTTTCCGAGTCCGGCTCTGCGGTTAAGAACAGCACTGTGACAGGCAGTAATTGCACCTCACCCAAGAGTTTAGGACTTTAGGTTCAACACTGTGGCGTGAAAATGTTGGTGCACACAGCTTTTCTGAGCAGGAGCAAGGACATGCTAATGTACAGCACTTCCAATACAATTGCCTTGAATGCCTTCTCCTATGCTGTACTGAGCGTGCTGACATTTGAGGGTGTAAAAATACTGATCTGCCTGCATGCTCCAAGCCTAGTTTACATTTTGCAGCTCTAAATGGTAAAGCTCTTGCCTGTCACCAGCTTTTTATATCTTTGCTTACAAGGCAAAGGGAAGAGGTGACACAGGTACAGCATATTATTGAAGGGAGAGGAATGTTTGCTGGTAGAGAGACAATAGCACTCATTTGGTGTAAAATGTCACAGCTTGCCTCATATTTAACTGTATGTAGAGATACTGTCCTGGAAGTATTTTACAGATTACTCAGAACAATGTCAACTCCAGCAACTGGTAGCATTCAGCATAAATATTTTGAGTTATTCATTACCATTAACAGAAAATAGTAATTGTTGCATCTTTCACCTTCTGTTTTTTTAAATGAAACTTGGCAGGACCAACCAGTCCTTCCTCGTGCCAAATTATGCACTATAGAGTTCAGTCCATGAAAATTTATTGTTGCAGTCAATGTAAATTGCATCTAATGGGCAAATGACTCATGGCTGTGCTTCCAGCCAGCTTTGTGTTCTAAAGGCACATGCCAGCAGGTTGGAAGCAGAGGCAGAGTAAACAGGGCTTATCTGTTTCCCCTCTCCTGTGACAGTTTTCTTCTCACTGCTGGGCTTGAGCTTCTGGGGTGACACTGTTTGCTCAGATCCTTTCTATTGTGTTTGCAGTGGCTGTAATAACCACGATGGGGTGGGGCCAAGGGTTGAGGGCTACAGATGAGGGCAGATCTAATCATTTAGCAGGATTTTAAGGACTCTTTTTATAGTGGGAACAAGCCACCAGGATACAGTTCATGTAGTTTCCCTGTACCCCACTGAAAAATGAATTGTGGGGAATGTGGGAACACAGTGCTTAAAACTGGGGAGCATCATCTCATTGCCTTCCTGTGCTCCCAAGTCTCCTGCAGCTGGAGCTCGGCTGTAATTTTGTTGTTGGGATGAGATTTGGTCATACAGCACCTCATGCCTACAGCCCAGCCCCAACCTGGAGGCATTAATGCGATGTAACTCGTGTCTGGTCAAACTGGGAAGCTAAACCAGTTTGGAATGCAGATGAAGAAGGGTTTCTGCCCTGCTGTGAAACCTTTCAAGGCTGATGTGGAGAATCCAGCTCTGCGCTGGAGTGAGTCCAAACCGCTCTTCCCACTCTGGTTGTGGAGTACAAGGTAAATAAAAACGTAATTGTTATTTTGTGGAAGGGCTCTTGGAGGCTTTAGAGGAGAGGAAGATGACAGCTGTGGAGCAGGAGTGTCCAGAACTACTGTAGCATTTGTTAAGCTATTGTAACAAGAAAGTTTACTCCAGCCTTCTGTAACTTCATTTAAAATGTGATATAATTATTGTTTACGCTAAAGCCTAAAGCTGCTTCCTGTTTCCACTATAGTAATTGTGCCAGAGGCAGACCATTTATTCCCAGTGTATCAGCCCAGGATATGGCCATTACCACATTAGTGGGAAGTGCCTTCAAATTGTTACACTTGGCAATAACTATATCCTGGAGTAACAAACTTCTCGCCATTCAGCGCACAAGTTTATAAGCATCTCCTGATGAAAATAAACAGGAAAGCACTGCTCCTCTTTCCCCTGCCCCATTGCTTCAAATGCACTTAATTAATTTTAAATAGGATTTTAGAGGAAAACCTGCTTCCAAGATGCTGCTACAGCACCAGTATATGCTAAAAGAAAGGGATCTGTGCCTTTGTACCCCCCTTTGGGGTGGGGAATGGGACAGCTGGAAATTGCTTCTTTGATACAGTAACTCCTCAGTGGAGTTGGTGTCCCCAAACATTTTGCTGTCCCATCAGTTTTGCTGCTCTGGGGTGGAGTGTGTTGGGCTGGGGTGAGTAACAGCCTTTGCAGAGGGCTGGTTGCTGGGAGGAAGTGCTGCATGAAGTGGTGATTTAATTCTGCAGTTTGACTTGAGTATTTGGCAGTGGCTCTTTTGGCCTCCTGGATTTCATATTGTGGACATGACTTGTTTTAATTTCTTGAACCAGCTTTAAGTATCACATTTACTGACTTTTGTTTCCAGTGAGAAAATATGTAAATATTAATTAATCCAAGATGAAGTTAAAAAGAGAACAAGATTTGAGGGGGTTAAGGGCTTAGAATCCTTGGGCTCATTTTTTCTATGGGATTCAATCTGAGTGCTTGTTTCACTACTTCTTGCATTCCAAGCCTGCCCAGCTTGCTCTGTTGTGGTGGGATGGTTTGCTGATAGGGAATGCCTGCTGGTTTCTGGCCGCTGTTGCTACACCAGGGAAACCTGCCTGAGTTGTTTTGGACTGTGAAGTGCATGATAGTTGAGACTTAATCCTTAGTTTTGCTTAAAAACTTCCCTGGCACTTCCTACGTGGCTGAGTGTGCTCTGTTGTGGGGGCTTGGTGAGCCACACATGCAGTTCTGCCAGAGGGGAAGTTTGGAAAGGCTGCACAATACTGCATGGCCCAGCTCAGTAGGGAAATGCTCCAGCATCCTGGGCTGCCTTGGAGTGCAGATGGAAGAGGAAATTACTCTTACTCCAGTAAGAGAATTAATAACTTCAACAGGCAACCTCGTGCATGCTATTCCTTTCCCCATAACCTGGAACTGGCAGGGCCTCGTGCATCCTGGCTGTCACAGGAGAATCAGCTGTGGGTAAACATTTCCAGTAGGATTGGAGAGTTTCCTGAATGCCCTGTGTTCCCTCTGAATTCGTCCTGGTGTTTGGGGGATTCCTGGAGGTGGCTGTGCCTGTGCCAAGCACATTTCACACCGTGTGAGCCAGCTCCTTGCCTAGGACACAGCAGACCTTGGCACTGCGCTCTCGTGGCTCCATGTGCTCCTGGGGCTGGATCCCAAAGGCATCTCCTACCTAAATATTGGCAGGGAGCTTTTCCATTCCTCCTTGTTATGGACCATGAGCGCTTTGTGGGAGAGCAGGGCTCAGTCAGGTTTGTGTCTCTCATAGCAATTAGCTCAACAGCACCAGTTATACTGGATTTGGCCAATAGATGCTAAGGGGGTGGTGTAGCCACCTTCTGACTTCTGTGTTTAAGCCCTTCAGGTCCTTCATGTATTTAAGAGCCTCCATCCACGGATGCTGAGTTGTCTGCAATGGGTACGGGTGCTGGTTGCAGGAAGAAAACAAAAATCATGCTTCTGGAAGGGAAAGTCAGCTTCTTGAGGCTATCAGATCTATATGAAACTGAAGTTATATGACACATCTTCATTATTAAAGCAAATCAGATTTTTTCCCTGTACTTGCTCTCACACCTGGGCTTCCAACTGGGATTAGGCTCCAGGATGGGCACTGCTAGCAAGAGGTGTACATTTGGCAGGATTTGAAATACCTGTTTGAAGGCTGAAGGTGCTGACAGCTGCAGTTTGCTATTCATCTTCAGTGGGACTGTCTTATGGACAGTTTTTGTTCTGCTGTGTGCTGGGGAAAAGCTTTGCCATGGCACTGTCCTAGACTGGGTATTGGGAAGAGTCTGACAAATGCTAGTGCTGGAGAGGATGTGTTTAAAATTATCCTGGCCTGGAACTGGCAGTGGCCCAGCCTCCTCTTCAGAATAGCAAAGCCAGGAAGGAGATTTCCAGGGCCTGACTGGGGCTCTTTGGCCAGGCCATCACACCAGTTCTGTTCTCATGATGCACTAGGGAGGAGAGGAAAAAATAGCTTTGGATTTCTTTCTGTATGTGAAAGGATTTGGAATGTTTGCCAAAGGCAGTGGAGGGAAAATCTGCTTGTTTTGGGGTTGTTTTCCTCTTTTTGCTCCTGGTCCACGTGGATTCCTGGGCAGTGCAAGCTTAGCAACCGTGCTGATGAACAGGGGTGTCAGCTATGAAGTGCTTCTCTTGGCTTGGTGTGGGGAGCAGCCTGTGAAAATAAACTGGAAAACTTCAAAGTGTTTGGAGTGAAAGGAGCACTCCTCTCAAGGATGGAGAAGTGTTGCTGTTAACCTGAAAACCAGAGCTTTTGGCTAGAAAGAGGATAGTACAAAACATTCACAGCACATGCTGCATGTTCTTGTGTGTTTGTTCATTAGAAAAAAAAAAGGAAAGATAACAGGGAGACTTTTTTTCACTGACCAGGATAATGGGGTTCTGCTCATTGAGCCAGGAGCAAACAACATTTCTCTGCTCTCTGGATTTTCACCAGTGTATGGGGCTAAACTGATTTCCTGAGGAAGCACAGGAACTTCTCCAGGGCTGGAGAGCAGTGAGATGTGGGGCTGGGGGAGAACAGGATGTTTTCAGTGGAAGTGAGACAAGATCAACTCACTGTCTCTTGAAGTCTCTCCCCCTAAAGGGGTACATGAGTATCCAACCAGTGCTAGGTTCACTTTTCACCTTTTTAGCTAACTCTGAGAACCTGGGACAAACTACTTTCCTTGCATTTTTAAGGATACCTTCTGCAAAGTTTTATTTTTTTTTTTCTGTGTGTAGTACCTAAAATACAAATCATAGAAATACTATTAGTGCCTGTCTACTGAAGTTACAGTTGGTGTTGTCCCTACTATTTCTTCATTATTTGGGTCAAGAAGTACTAATGCAAGAAACAAAAGTATAAGAAATAATAACCTTTTAATGTATTTTTGTTGGTTGAAGGAAAGATTTAATGACTTCCACTTATTGTTGCTTTATCTTTCTGCAGGGATGTGAAAGCAGGAAATATTCTTCTTGGAGAAGATGGCTCAGTGCAAATTGCAGGTAACTTTCCTGGTAGCTTTGAGTAAACTTTAGGCATAACTGCACATCCAAAGAAATAGTTTAATGATCAAGCAGAAACCTACATAAAAATGCTAGCTTCAAAAAGCACCACGGTTCATAAAACAAACAAAAAACCTCAACCATAAACAAACCACAAACCAAAACGAAAAACCAATCCAGAGTTTATTATGTCTTGTTATCTTAAAATACTATTACTTGGAATGATGACAATCAGCAGATATAAATCATTTGCTTGTGAAGTCCTCAGAATCAATAGATCAGATAAAGTTCTTGGCATAAGCTAGTCAGATTTTTACATCAGCAAGTTTATGGGCTTGCAAGTGGAGTGCACAGACCTCACCGATTTATCACTGACGTGTGAGGTGGTTTTCCAAAGGCCTCTGGTGAAGGGTGGACAGATCCATCAGAAGGAAATGGGCATATCTGATGGTAAAAGTCATTGAAGGAAAGATCAGCCGGTCAGACTGCTCCTGTGGATGCTCCCTGCTCTGCTTCAGTTGAGCTGGATGGTAGAGAGGATGTTGAAGTGGCTGCCCTGGCCCAGCCCAAACTGGGGTGAGCTGGAAGTCTTGGAAGCAGTCATGCAAAGAAAAACTGTTAGGACAGTTGCTTTAGCTAATACAGATGTGCCTGGAGATGTCTGCTGCAGTCACTGCTGACACGAGCTGCAGCAACAGAGCTGTGCTGGAAACAGTCCTGAGTGGGGATAGACCAAGGGGAAAAAGGTATTGTGTGGGGTGTTTCCCCCCTGGCCCCCTTCTGATATTTTATTTCATACATGTTCCTACAGACTTCACTCTTCTTCTCCAGAAATCAAGAATTATGCCCCATCCCTGAAAACATTCAGGGTTTAATGGGGCTCTGAGCAACCTGTTCTGGTCGAAGGTGTCCCTGCCCATGGCAGGGAGTTGGACAAGTTGGCCATTAAAGGTCCCTTCCAACCCAAACTATTCTGAGTTTTTGATTATTATTATTGCAGATCATTAAGTAAGCCAAGATTTTTGGAGAGTACATTTAGAACCTGTGATATTTGTTTTTCCTTCTTTTCCCAGCATGCTGTTTTCCTATCCTGAGTACAATTTTTCTTCAATTCTCCTTTTCCTCAGGACTGTGTTCTTCCCCTGGATCTTGTAGTGCCTTTGCCATGGATCTTGTAGTGCCTTTCCAGTCCTTTGTGCCACCTCTGGCTGCGGTGCAGAGCTCGTGTCTGGTCCTGCCAGCTTGGCAAACATCCCCGTACATGTGTAACATTTTCAATCCCATGTTTAATTGGGAAGAGCCATATCTCTGTGTGACGAGATCTCTTCTTTAGTGCCCTGTCCTGCCGGTAGAGGCACAGCAGTGGGTCAGGCCAGTGTGCTGGGAGTTTAGGGACGAGGCAGTGACTGTCGTGTGAGGGAGAAGTGCCTGTAGCGTTGTTTATTCCTCTGGAATATCCATACCTGGTGTTGCGTCTTGGAATGAAAGGTGTAGGTTTTCCACCAGGAAGTAGAATGTGTTGCAATGCAGTTTTTTATAGGTGGCTCTCCTCTCTGCAGAGGACAATAACCCCTTTTACAGGACCTAACATCTATTTCTGTTTAAAACCTGAAATTGCCTCGTTTTCTTTTTTAAGTCTCCTGGTGCCCTTAATGCCTGCTGTTATATTTCTAATGAGGTGTAAACAATTCAGTTGTGTGGCAGCTGATGGAAGGTAGGGAGTGGCTCCTAAAACGCGCAAAGGAGCAAACTTCATACAGTGAAATCCTACAATTTTTTCCATAATGGGGCCAGGATGTAACACTTTGGATTTGTAATTGCATGGAGCTTTTGATGCTGTTCTGGGAGAGGCTGCAAATAGCTGTAACTCTGAGTGTTTCTGCCGGCCTAGAGAGAGCTGCATGTGTTTCTCTTCCACAAGGGTGTCAGGGCTTGGCTTTTTTGTGTTAAGGCTCACTGGCAATAGGTACCTGTTCATGTACTTTTTCTGCTGAGTGGTTTTTAGTTGATAAATAGATTTAAGGTTGACTGGTCTTAGCTCTATGAATTTCAGAGGATTCATTTTGTCAGTGATTGTACACGTTCCCCTGGACTGAACTGTTCGTGGTTTATATGTGCAATATTTAAATGACGAAATCCATCTCTCTGCACATCCTGCGAAAGCAGCGTTGTGAGATGTGCAAAGTTCCCTCTTTACAAATTCTTTCTTCGAGCAGGACCAACCCTGCCACCTTTCATCAGCCACAGCAGGGCCACTAAGCCAAGGTCAGAGGGTTCACCGCAGTGGCAGGAAGCACTTTCGTTTCTGTGGAGGCAGCTGATGACTTGAAAGAAATGAAAATAAATGAATGAATAACAGAGAAGAGCCTGACCTGGTCATAACGTGAGATTCTGTTTCTGTGGGAATTTCTGACACTTAAGCTTCCTTGCCTCCTGACCCAGGATGAAGTAGCAAAATTTCTCGGGAATTTTTCGAGGAGGAAGAAATGCTGGAAGCAAAACAAGCCCAATAAAACGAGATTTGTTTCAGCGAGATCAAAGCCCTTGCCTTTGACAATAATATTAATGCATATTATGAATAATTCTGTTGATTGTTGAGTGCTTCAATTATGAGCTGGATGACATCACTGCGTTCCCATGAAACAAACGCTCTTAAGTTTCGCTGGAAAGTTACACCACGAGATAAAAAACAAAAGATTGATCAGCTGTGGAATGTAGCCTGAGGGTTGGAGTGAATGGGGCACCTCCCTGCAAAGGAGCTCGTTTGGTATACATGAAAAATTTAAATCATGTAGCAAGGAAGAAAGACTTCCATTCTTTTATAATGACTTCTTCCCTTCTCCCATTCCTCTATCCAAACTGCCTGTGAACAGTTGTTAAAAAGGTCTTATTCAATCTTTGGCTTTTGTGACCTTGTGTTCCTGTGTGTTTCCTACTGCTTGACACAATTCCTGTTTCTTGTCCCGGATGAAATGTAATTCTTAAATGTAAATGAGGAATGTACATCTTAATCTGGAAATCCTTTGAAGGGAAAAAAGAAAAGGTGCATTTGAGATTGAGTGGTGGGAAACTCACTGCAGGACTGTCCCTCCACAACGTGTCAGTGAATTTAATTGCTTGAAACTTTCCCTGTATGGAATTCATGGCAGTCATTTTGCTGCAGTATTACACAGTTCTAACCAGTGAAAATTAAAGCCTCTTTTGTGAATTTTGGGCTGTGCTGTTCTGTTAAGGCTGAACAGAAAAAGCAGCTTGATGAAGGTGTGTCAGACTTTTCTCAGGTTCTGTTTGTAACCCTGAACTGGTGGTTGTGCATATGGGGAAAGCCACTGTGGGAGCATTGTGAGCCGAGGTGGCTGCAGGTAAAGAGATGGAGGAGAAATCTGTGAGCTCGGGGGCATCTGCTGGAAGTGGGAATTCTAAAAATTCCTCTAATGGCCTGCACAAATTCCCAGCTTGGAACTCCTCCCCAAGTCTTATTTTTACTCATGACTCTATTTTTAACTCTGTCGCTGCTTTGGCTTTCAAAAAGTGCATCCACTGAACCAAGGAGAAAATTGCCTTTAACAGGTCCAGCTGACCAGCGAGACCTGAAGTGAGGCAGTTTGCTTCTATGTTAACATTTCTCTTTTTTTCCCCAAGGGCACTGGCTTGGGCTTGGGGCTTGGCACCAAGTTTTCAGAGCCTGTTACAATTCAGAGTGTCGCTTTCTCAGTTTGAAGTGTTTTCCTGCACACTGGATTAATCTGTCCTCTGGTGAGAGCAGGACTCTTTCCCAGATACCATTGTTCTGGCCTGTGCTGACAGTGGTTGCAGTGTAAGTGGAGATAGCCACCTTCTTTTGTGTTCCAGCCTCTCCATGGTGATTACTTCATTTCTTTTAATCAGAGCATAAAACCTCTTTGCCCTGGCATTTATCGGCTCCCTGGAGTCTAAAAGTGCACAGATAAAAACACTCTGTCAACATAAAACTGCATCGGCACCAATATTGCTGCATAAGCCAGGAGATGGCTTCTCACAGTAAGCAAGGCTTTGCATTTGTCAGTTTATTTAATTATGCAGGACCTATAAATTAATGTGAAATGAAGTGAACATCTTGATAGACTGGGAAAGGATGGGAGAGGTTGAGGGGAATCTTTCCCAGGGTGTATGAGACTTGCTCAGTATGAGCCATGCTCCAGCCATGGCATGATGTGAGCATCCTACTGAGACTGAATGCAGACTAAATCTTTTTTTCCCCCTGATTTTATCCACTGGGATATTAAATAATGCTGTCACCCACCCCTGTGAGATTGAATGTGATGATACAAGTGTCTGCTGGAGGCTGAGAGGCGCACATCCCTCCATGTGTGGATTTTTTGGTTGTGGAGACAATAACTTGATCTCTTCAGGATTTAAAACCAGAGAATTCTTAACGCGCGCTCCCGAGAGGTGCCCGCAGTGTCAGCCATGGCCCGGGCACGCCGCGTTGCCAAGCAGTTGAAGTAGATTGAGATTTCACTAAGTCGTTCAGGACTTGCTAATTGATCCTGGGCAAATTGCCTAACCCCTCTCTCTTTATCTATTTATAAAACGGGGATAGTTAAGGCCAGGCAAAACTTGTGTAACTGAATTTGTGTAACTTTCCACAAATCCATGCCAGCTTGTCACCGGTTCGCTGTGTTCCTGACTGCTCTTAATTCATTGTACTAAAATAGCGCTCTACATAAACATCGAGCTATGATGCAGGCAGTGTCATTCCCCACTTTCCCTCAGGAAACTCTAACTTTGGGAGATTAAATTGCCTGAACAAGGGGCAAGGCACAGATCTAACTTGGGAGGGGAGTGTCAATTGCAGGGCTCACTCGAGGAGCCTGTGTTGTATCATGAACACTTCAGAGCCTCTTCTCTCTTTCAAAAAAAGGGCCAAAAGTATTTTTCTCTATGATTGGTGGAGACTTTTAGGGCCTCTCCTGCAGCAGCATGTTGTAAAATAACTTTTTCTTTGTGTCACTTGTACTATCTGTGTTTCCTGAAGAGATGTTGCACTATCTGATTGTTGAAACCACTTGTGGATGTCTCAGAAGGCGATGGGTGGCGTCACCCAGCCTGGGCTTTGTCGTCCTTAAATTACTTGGTGAAGTAGGATGACAAGTGTGCATTTACAGATCCAGTACCACTGTGCATCCATCTAGACTTTAAAAGGAAAGAAGCCTTTGATTCTTGTTCTCCACTAATCTTCCTTTTATCTGGTGTCCTACCACCTGCTGCGTTCTCAGCACAAAATTGCTATTTATCACTGCCTTCCTCTTCTTGCTCCAGTTTTATTCATCTTCAGTGCTCTAAAAGCTTTAAGGTTTGCAGGAAAGCACTAAGTACAACTGCAGATATTTTCTGATGGTGAACAACTGAACAAGAAGGAAGGTGACTGGTGAAAAAAACACTTAGTGCTGCGTTCTGAAATACTGCTTGTTTAAAGACAACTCTGAGTGATTTTGAAGTCAAGATTGAATTACTATGTTTTTCTGCCCCTGTTGGTTGAAAACTGCTTTAGGGTCTGATCCAAGCCCACCAAACTCTGTAGGAGCCCTTCTGATATCAGCAGGCTTTGATCTTGGCTCTTAATCCACATCCTTCCTTTCTTTCCCTTCTATGTACCTGTAGGTAGCTACATGCAGTAGCAGGTACTTGGGCTTTTTAGTATTATTACAATATGAGATGGCTGAGGAGAGCTGATTTTTAACAGCTGACTTCTAGATTTGGATGAAACAATCCAGAATATGATAGAAATGTATCTTCCTGAGAGACACACCTGCAGTGGTACCTGTTGTGATGTGGTCCTGCCCCACAGCATTCTTGTGTTGGTGAGTTGTTCGTACTGGGTCTTTCTTTACATCTTCTACATTTCCTGAGTGGTCAGAGTAGTTTTTAAGTTTGACAATTTGGATACCTTATTATGAGGAATTGTTGCCTCATGGTGTGCTTTTTCAAACACTGCTCTGCAACTTCATTGCAGAAGTAGAGTGTCTCTTCACTGTAGAGTGTCCTGTAGGGTATGTGGTTTGCAACACGTTTCTGCTGGAGGAGACAAAATTGGCCATATTTTGTGAGTCTGCATCAGCAGAATTGACATTCCCATACTGGATCAGTTTTGCTGTGATATGAGAGTCTGGAGATATACATCTTTATGGGTTGAGGGTTTTTTTTAGCAGTCTTTGGTTTAAATGACTGAAACAGCTCCAACAGATGAATCATTTCTACATTGCTTCAGAAAAATTTAAAAAAAGAAAAAAAAATCCTACCACTTCCATCCAGACACCCTGGAGACTCTATTTGCTATCACATTGCTGGAAGTCTGCAATTTTTGGGCTCCTTTAGGATATCTGACAGTCGGTGGATCCCCAGCAGTGGTGGTTACCGGTATTGCAAGCCAGGTCCAACCGTTTCCAATTCCTCCCTGTCTCTGGTGTTTCAGTCCTTTCAGTTATCACTGTAGTGAGCCAATGTAAACTACGAGCTGCCAAGGAAGAGTACAAATGTGTAAACACTTCAGAGCTGTCCTGAATTTCATGGATTTTCCCATTTTCTAGAGTTCAATTCATTTGCAATAGCCTAGTTCTGTTTTAACCTTTCTGGGGGGCAGAGAGACTGAGGCGCAGATGGTACCAACTGCTCTGAAGTAGGAATTGAACCTGGACTTGTGGTTGGGGTTGTGTTTTATTGCTTTGCAAATATTTCCTGAGAGCAGGCACATTCTTATCTGAATAGCTGGGGCTCGGATAAAGTTAGAAAGATGACATTTGAGAAGATGGTCTCAAAGTCATTCCTTACAGCGGAGTAGCTCAGGCTGTTTGAGCCTGTTTTAGCCCACTGGAAATGAGGGAAATTAATTGGGAAAACATTAAATAAATCAACCATGTAATGAAATAAACTTTAATTCTGTTTAAGCTTAGTTCACATGGCAGATGTAGGGGCCTGATTTCCATCTGGAATTTATAAACCCACGTTTGATGTGAGATGTGAATACTGTGTAAAGGACTTGTGTTTTTACTGCTGGAATGCTTTTGCTTTGAATGGCATTTCCTTTCCCCTCAAAATGACTGCATGGAAACTTGAGGTAAGATAATATGTGCAAGTTCAAATACAGCACATCACAATAAAATGCTGATGGCACTTGGACAAGTCTCTATTAGTATTATCTTATTTAAAAGAACTTCTAATTGCTCTTGTGTTTAGAACAATAGATCTTGCGGAGACTTCCTGTAATGAGCAGTGAAAGGCAACTTTACTCTGAATCTTTTAGAGAGCTCCTTCAGTTTCTGAGAAGAGCAAAGATGGTGGGTACTCACATGGAAGATCTCAAAGCAGAAATCACTCTTGCAAAAAGTGGGTTTCCAGGAAAATACAAATTGCAGTGTTGATGGAGACAGTGATCCATCTAGGCATTCTAAAACTTCAGGGTTAGCAGGAAGCCAAGATACCTTTGGGAACAGGACAAGAGCAGGACAGCACATCTGGAAGAGCTGAATCCTAATGATAGGCTTTTCTTAGCGCTGGTTTTAGCCCTGGGATTTCTATGCAACTTTTCTTTAATGTCACTTTGCTGTTACCTGTGTCTAGTACTTGAGTAAGCACTAAGTTCCTGTCCTGGAAGTCTCTAACTGAAGTGAGCTGGAAGCTTTCACCTTCTTCTGAGTGATGAGTTCAGAGGTGTTTCTTAAATATTGAAATTCTAATGAGAAGTGAGTCATTGCACTGCTGGTATGATGCAGAGGGAAACTTGGGACAGTCCTCATATGGATATCATGACTTGCAAATTGTAAGGAGGGATCTTATGTTGCAGTTAATTCTTCAATACAACTATCTTTAAGCCATGCAGTAACTCTGGCTCCTCTGGCCACAGAGGCAAAGGCTTTTACATTTTCAGTTAACTGTCAGCAGAATTTCAAGAATTTTCAAACCAGTTGTGATCAATAATGTTTTAGTTTTATGTTAAATAGCCCTGGAATTTCAGAGATTTGCCCTCCAAGCCTGTCATCAATCTCAAAAATGGCATTCATTATTTTGTTTGCTTGTACTGTGTTTAAAAAATAAAGTGTGTGTGTGGATAAAGTTGATTTATGGAGAATTGAGTTACATATGGAGTTACAGGCCTGTTGCAGGCCTGTAATTCAGCAATACATAAATAGTGTAGTTTGGAGCAGATTGGGAAGAAATACTTGCACAGTTCTGTGTTAACAGTTTCCCTGTCACTTGATTATTTTTTTTTCCTCCAAACAAAGTCCCATCCTCTCTTGAATGACTTGGTTGCCAGATCTTTTGTAATGCTCTTCTCTGAACAAACGTACTTTATCTCATTGCTATCCCTGTATGCTGCTGCTGGTGACAGATTCTGTTGTCCGTGTCATTCTTAATTGCATAAAACATGAGCTTACAGCATCATTTTCACATAAAAGAGTGATTTATTCCAAGAAATGCAATTACCAGTGAGTGCAAAGGGCATCTTTGAGCATCCTGGTTTGTGAAAGGTGTTTCAGGTGGGGTGATGCTGTGCAGGGTGTGAATCACTGGCTGTGAGGCTCCCCTGGACTGTGGCACGTTCAGTATCATCAGGAACCAGTCTGAGGTCCTGTTAAAGCNCATGACTTGCAAATTGTAAGGAGGGATCTTATGTTGCAGTTAATTCTTCAATACAACTATCTTTAAGCCATGCAGTAACTCTGGCTCCTCTGGCCACAGAGGCAAAGGCTTTTACATTTTCAGTTAACTGTCAGCAGAATTTCAAGAATTTTCAAACCAGTTGTGATCAATAATGTTCTAGTTTTATGTTAAATAGCCCTGGAATTTCAGAGATTTGCCCTCCAAGCCTGTCATCAATCTCAAAAATGGCATTCATTATTTTGTTTGCTTGTACTGTGTTTAAAAAATCAAGTGTGTGTGTGGATAAAGTTGATTTATGGGGAATTGAGTTACATATGGAGTTATAGGCCTGTTGCAGGCCTGTAATTCAGCAATACATAAATAGTGTAGTTTGGAGCAGACTGGGAAGAAATACTTACACAGTTCTGTGTTAACAGTTTCCCTGTCACTTGATTTTTTTTTTTTTCCTCCAAACAAAGTCCCATCCTCTCTTGAATGACTTGGTTGCCAGATCTTTTGTAATGCTCTTCTCTGAACAAACGTACTTTATCTCATTGCTATCCCTGTATGCTGCTGCTGGTGACAGATTCTGTTGTCCGTGTCATTCTTAATTGCATAAAACATGAGCTTACAGCATCATTTTCACATAAAAGAGTGATTTATTCCAAGAAATGCAATTACCAGTGAGTGCAAAGGGCATCTTTGAGCATCCTGGTTTGTGAAAGGTGTTTCAGGTGGGGTGATGCTGTGCAGGGTGTGAATCACTGGCTGTGAGGCTCCCCTGGACTGTGGCACGTTCAGTATCATCAGGAACCAGTCTGAGGTCCTGTTAAAGCACTGAGATTATCAAATAAAGCATATTTTGGTAATAAAACATCCAGAATAAGGGGCTGATACCTCAGTTAGGACAGTGAAATGTTCTCAAGGGACTTTTTCTGCACGCAGCCTGATTGCTGTGGACGTTACAGGATGCTGCTTGAGGGGCAGTACAGTTCTGTGTGTATGCAAATGTAAATAAAGCTCTGGCTGGCAGGGCAGGTTTGTACAGCAGCAGGGCTGCTGGGGGAGTGTGGGCAGCCTCTAATGTGACCAGTGGGCTGTAATGGAAAGTGGAATTTTCCTCTCTGCCGGCCAGGGCTGAAAGCTCTGCTGTCCCCAGGAACTGAATGGCCAACTGCTGAATGGCAGTCCATGTACCAGCACTCTTAGCTAACTGTTGATCATTCCTCCTTTATTAGGAAACCCCTCATGCGTGACTGCATGGTCTGGTACTTAATAGGTGGCTGGGAATATGAGGGGAAAGAAGGGGCAGCCCTTCAGTTTGCTCAGGATGTGTGTTCTTAATAAATTCTGCTTTTGTTTTCTTTTCAGACTTCGGTGTTAGCGCGTTCCTGGCCACCGGTGGTGACATTACCAGGAATAAAGTCAGGAAAACTTTTGTGGGCACACCTTGCTGGATGGCACCAGAAGTTATGGAACAGGTGAATTGTTTTTCTCAGTGTCCTCTGAGATGATCTGCACCTGGAATTCCCTGTTATCATCAATGACTATATTTATTTCAAACTAAGATGATAATTTGACATCCTGAAGGGTTTTCTTAAAACCACAGGATTTTCTTTTACTTGCCTATTACAGCCAGACTTGTACTGGGGCATGTTGAGTGTTCAGTAGATTTTTGCCCCATCGCTTCTCTTCAGGCTCCTGCCTAAGGTGAGGATGGGACAGCTGAGCTGTTGCATAAAGAAGATTAATCTGCCCCTCCCTTTTGCATAAATGTGAGACAGAGTATAAATAGTTTCACACGTGGTAAATGTGCACATCCACAACTCAGTAACGTGCTCTTCTGCCTCTGCAAACATAAGAATTTGGGGTAGTTGTGACATGTCAGAGAGGGGAGTTAATTCAGTAAAGTAGCATGCATTTGCCTTCATTCAGGTTTTTAACTTCTCTTGGCTTATGGGTATCCAGGCTCTAAATGCTGAGGAATGCTTGCATTTCCCCCTTCTTCCTCTGCTCCTTTGGCTCACTAAAAGATGTCATGCTTCTTCCCCTTGGAGAAATGTCATTTTTTGTCCTCCACTGCTTCTGTACTAAACTACAGAAGCTTTGTCTATGTGACTTTTGATGAAGGACACCTGGAAACTTTGTTTAGTGCAAAATTGCTGCCCGTTTCTAAGCAAGATCCACAGAGAAAATCACACCACAGTCTTACCAAGGCACTTGCAGTAGCTGTCGATGGCATTGATGTTCAGTGCCATGAGCATTCCAAAAATTATCCCTCATTCCCTTGAAATCAGTTTGACAGAGGGCTGGGTTTGTGACAGGTGTGTTAAACAGAAATACAACTGCCTGTAAATGGGTTTCCATTTTTCTTTCCAATTTTTTTAACAAAAATATTTAAGGAAAACGTTGTTTTGTTGTAGTAAATCCACCTTGATATATTTCTCTTTGCCACTGTTCACAGTAAAATATTCTGCAGCTTGGAAGGAACTTGAATAAGACCCCCATGTATACCTGTATCTAAAATTAAGTGCAACTAAACACGAGTGCATTAAAGTGCATTTTAATGCATTTTTTCCAATATCTAAAACTTCCTGAGGAATGGAGATCATTTTGGAGTAGCTTAAATACATTATTGATGAAGGGCTTGTTCGATGTTTGGCCTTTTCAGTGGCTCCCCATGGTGGCACTGAGGGGCCGGTGCACTCCAGCACTGCTGCAGCCTCCTCAGAGGTCTAACAGTGCAGAACAAAGCCACACTTCCCAAGTCAGGATTGTCTTTGTTAACTTCATTCTGAACTGCTTTGCTGTCATATTCTTCTAGAATTTTTTTATTTAATGCTGATTTAAATAAATAAAAATAGAGTATTTAGTGTTTCCAAAGCTAGATCAGAGCTGTCCCTCGCTTTTCTGTCCTGTGTGTCGTGCTCAGGCTTCAGCAGCCTGGCCAGGACCTCATGGTGCTGCTCCAGGCTCTTTGTAGCTGCAATCCTCAGGACAAAAGGGAAAAATATCTTAAGGAGGGAGCTAAAAAGGGGCAATAAAGGTTTCAGTGACCAAGTGGGGGGTGGCTCCCCACAAATGTGTTTCCAAAGGAGGTAAGTTTTCTAGGGAGTGCAGTACCTCCCCCAAGGCTGTGCACATCTAAGCAGTTGCAAATACCGTGTTAAAGCAGGATTTGGGATGCTGACGATGCTGATGTGAAATCCTTCAATGTCCATTAGATCGTCTTGCTGCCTTCCAGCAGGTGTCACTCTGAGCCACTGGATCCAGCCGGGAAGAGGGACAGAGGGCTTGCTCTAGGTTGGCCTTCCACGTGCAGATATTATCGACCTAATTCCATCTGGTTTACTTCAGCACTGCTAAATTCCTTTACAATGTTAATATTTGATTGCTCAACGTTGTCTTTTAATGTATGCTCACTTGATTTATGGCAAAAAAAAAGAAGTTGATGAGAAAAATAAATGTTGATATAAACTAACTGCAGGGGGGTGAGTAATGTATTGGACAGATGTCAAGATGAACTGCTGCAGACAGTTTTGAGCTTCATAGCTTTCACTTGCAAGCAGGATTATGTGAAATAATTTTTAAAAACCCTGCACTAAACAGTTAAAATCTTGTCAGGAAATGGGAAGTTGTACAGTGTATTGGTGTGCTGCAAGAGTAACTAAAAGATAAAGCTAAGAAATGCCCAAAAGTTATTCTCAAAACCTAAAAATAGTGTGAGAGGACTAAAACCCACCCTTACAGTGTATTTCTTCTTGCCCTGTGCTCTTTTAAATTGTATTAGATGCCTGTGCTTGTTTATTTAACTGACTTGAAATCTGTTCAAAGTTGTGGCATCCATAAACTGAGGCACGTCAAGAAACAGTTCAGACATTTAGAACTCATGAAAATTATACTTACAGGGTGGAAGAAATCAATGCAAGGTATAAATTCCTGTCTCTATAACAAGTTTCAGTTCAACTCTAGTATTACATGACAAATAGTGCAGGAGGGGTTTTTGTTAGTTTGCCAGGATTCAACATCATCTTAAAGGTAGCTTGGGGAATGCTTTTTGGCTTCATCACAACGAGTGTCTTTCTAAAGCTTGTCAGGTTAGCTGAGCACAATACCCCTGTTAGCTCTGCTCTGATTCAATTTTCAATTTTCCATAGTGTAGTGAGGAGAAACACAAACCATCTTAAGCAACCAAAACGCTTTGATTTTCGGAGCTGCTCTTGAAGTTAGTACATAATGTCACTCCCCTGCAGCGGAGAAAGCAAGTGCCAAAATATTACCTAATGATAATGAGGAAGTAACCGCTTTGGCATATGAAATATTTTTTCCTGTGCAGGAGGGGAAGTAAATGCTATAAATTTTCCTGAACAAGCCTGTGTTTAATGTCAAGTGCAGAAGCTACTGTTAATTAGTGGAGGGAAACATTAGTCTGCAGGCAGGAATGAGGGGCTTTTACTGGGCTGGTGTGTCGTGAAGTTCCAGGATGGAGCATGTTTGCAGTCAGATTGATGAAGTGGTTGACTAAAAGTGTAGTGAGGCGGGTGTCCCAAGGGGTAGCAGCCCATCTATTAACTATGAGAGTTTTATTACACTGTGTAATGACTCTCTCTGTCTGTGTGTACAAGTCAGATCCTGGGTTAGCCCAGTGCCCCTTTATGTTCTGCAGCAGAGTTTTGGCAGAACAGTCCTGGTAGTACAGGGCACAAAAGTGATTTTCATCAGACTGTGACTTCTAAAACACCTCCTTGAAGGTATGAAGAGCTGGGGGGAGAGGAGGGAGAAAGTGTTCTTTCCATCTCTGTAGTGCTAGTCCTTCCAAGTTCAAGGGAAGGGGTGTGTGAAAGGGGTGGTAGTGTAGGACAGTAAGAAGCACACAATAACATCCTGTAATGTTTTTCAGGTCAGAGGATATGATTTCAAGGCAGACATCTGGAGCTTTGGGATCACTGCTATTGAACTGGCCACGGGAGCAGCTCCTTACCATAAATACCCGCCGATGAAGGTGAGCAGGTCTCCAGATAGTTGTGCAAGATAAGGGATCAGTGTGTTCTGTGGATGTTTCCAAGAATTTGGCTAGCATGTCACACAGAAGAGTTTGTCCTCTCAACTTAGCACATTGCATAGAAGAGTTTGTCCTTTCAACCTGCACTTGTGGATCATGATGTTCTTGGAGGTATCTTGAGTCACCTTTTATAAATACGCCCCTTCATCAGCATTATTTGACCTGCAGTTTTTATTTAGATCCTGAGTCTCACCATTCTTAAGGAAAGTGCTGTGTGTTTTAAACCTCTGAAGTCAGCAGATGTTTTTAGGGTTATAAATAATGATCCAGAATGCCTTATGGGCATCCAGTGACACTGGGATGGCGAGCCATTCTTTCTCAGTTTCTGGCGTTGGGAGAGCGATGTTTTGCACAGGCAGATAGTGACAGGACAAAGGGGAATGGCTGTAAACTAAAAGAGGAGAGATTTAGATTAATGAGTAAGGAATTCTTTACTGTGAGGGTGCTGAGGCACTGGAACATGTTACCCAGAGAAGTTTTGGGTGCCCCATCCCTGGAGGTGTTCAAGGCCAGGTTGGATGGGAATTGGAGCAACCTGGGATAGTGGCAGGGGACTGGAATTAAATGAGCTTTAAAGTCCCTTCCAACCCAAACCATTCAATGACACTGTGGGCAAACCTCCATTTTCTGAGTCTTGACTGCTGGAGTGCTGTGGGAGTTGGGTATCACTTCTTCAGGACCTGGCTGCATCCCCTCCCACACCACAATTACAACGGCATTTGGAAATCCAGCAGCTCCTGACTCAGAACAGACAAGTCCATGTATCCCTTTAAATGCCAGGACTTTGCACAGGTTTAACTCTTGTAGAACAGAATTACTTTAAAGACTTCTCATCTCCATGCAGGGACTGTTGAGAGGCTGAGTAGTTCAGAAATGCCATTAAATTTCCTGCAGTATCAGTGGCTGTGGCAGAGCAAAGAGCAGTTCAGGGGAATGTGTTGCTGATTTAGGTGCTGCTGGTTTCATTGATATATCCTTCTGGGCTGTGATTATTGGTAGCATTTTGCAGCAGCTTCTGCAAGTTGTACTTCTGTTTATTGTGGTTTGAATGCACGGGATGAAGCTTTGAATACCAACATCACCTATTTAGTATCAACAGCACCTACTTAGTGCTGTCATATGCTGGATAGAATTGAGTCTCCAGTTCTGTGAGGTTTGGGTTCCAGTCATGCAGCCTGCAAGAAGACTTCTCTATTTTATTTATTGAATGTAATTGGATTGCACTGCAGATTAATTCTGTTATGCAGCAAAATTACTCATGCATTAAGTGACCCTTCAAGGAGTGGGGAAGAAAGAAGGGAATTCTGTCATGGGCTGTATAATTTCAGCTAGATTGATGGGCTTTTGCTGCCCTAAGCAATATAGCTGTTGAAAGCTATTTAAATGTGCTATGTGCTGTTTCCTTTTCTAAAAATAGGTATTCATCTGTATGTAGGTGACAAGTGGAAATGGAAATGAGTAATTTTCTTCCTTTCCTTCAGAATATTTAAGTGATGTGAGGGAAATCAGTTTGGCTTGATGGGTGCTTATGTGAGGAATGTCTTCACCTGCTGTCACATTGGTACATGCAAGTGAACTCTTGTATTTTTTTATGTTGCCCTTCTGACTTTAATTTGATTTCTAGCTGAGAAATACCTCAGGGAGGTATATTGAATCAAAAGCCTTGCACAACTGCTCATCTCGAATGAGGAAAGCTGGTAGAAGTTCTGCTCTGCTTGTGCTTTTAATCCCACAAAACAGACCTGAAAACACATTCCAACAGACTGTGCTGTGGGCCAGGAGATGGGATGGAAAGCAGTAACTTAAATTGTGGGTGTTTGTTGTCAACACATCCTTGTTGACTCAGATGCTTGATGAAAATGCTTGTCTAAAATACATTTTCCCAAAAATCTGTCTCTAACAAAGGCCAAGGAAAATCTCTTTGCCAATAGAAATAATTATTTCAGGTTTTGATGCTGACGCTACAAAACGATCCTCCATCTTTGGAAACTGGTGTGCAAGATAAGGAGATGCTGAAGAAATATGGGAAATCATTTAGGAAGATGATTTCATCGTGCCTACAAAAAGACCCTGAAAAAAGGTAAGAATGGATCACAAAAATAAATTAAAACAAACAAGCAAACAAAAAACACCCTCAAACTCACAAATATTGTGTTCCCTGTTTTTTGAAGTTGGTGTACCCTCTGCCCCTCCAACCTTTCAGTCACAAGGAACACAGCAATCTTGCTGTGTGGCAACAAATTCTCTTGGCTGTCCTTATTTTTATGGATAAATGTCTGGCACTGTGCCTGGCCAGAGCACACAGCTTCCATTTGGGTTAATGAGAGTGCATCCCAGTCCACTGCCTGTGTAGGGCCATTCTCCCTTGGCCACCTCCAGCAGGTGACTTCAGTTCATGTTTTGTTCCCAGCCAAAACTGCTCTGTGTTTACAAATCAGAAATTACAGCTTGGGCAATATGTGTTTACTTGCAAAACTACATAAATAAACTTTTTAAAATTTGCCAGTGCAGAGAAAGCCTTCAGTGTAGTTTTGACTTGTTTAATTATATGTAATGTTTGGTTTGGAGGGGAAGATCAGGAAAAACACTGGCAAATTTTACCAACATGTTTTCTCAATACGGATTGCTTAAGTGACCTGATGACACTTTCAGCCTTCCTTGAACAGTATCTTGACTACTCGGTGACGTAGGAAATATTACCAAGGGGCTGGTGTGTGTGCTGTGCCATTTTTTAATACCTCTTAGGTTGTTTCTTTTTTCCTCCTCAGTAAGCAGACTTAATTCTGGGAAGGAAAAAGTGCTTTCATAAAATAATAATAATAATGAAGACATTTTTCAGTTCCCTCTTGTGTCAGATCCAGGAACACAGGCTTCTCACGCACTGTGCAATGAGTCTCTCTCTTCTAACAAGCATTACACTTGAAATGCTAAATGAATCCAGTGGAGTGCTTGATAAAAGTTGATAGCTGGGTTCTTTTCCCAGCATGGCATTTTTTCACCTTTCTGAAGCATATCCTATCCTTGCAGGTTAGGATATGTGCTGATCAGATTATGTATAATCACTCTGAATCTGGCACACCCCTCCTCTCTCCTCAAGCACTGCTGACAGCCACTGGCATTGTCCTGGCTGTGGGAGCAGGAGGCTGGCATATTGCATGGGAAGAGAATGTAGTGCAATTGCTTTCTGATTATTTTAGGGGCTCCTTTGCTATAAGGTGCATGCCTTTTAGGTGGAGTAGGCTGTGATGAAATAAACCCTGTGATGAAGGGCCTTTGCAGGTCACTGATTAAACTCTGTTACTATTTAATTTAAGCACCGTTTGCAGTGTGGGAAATGCTGTAAGCTTTCTCATTTAGGCTTGAGTCTTTAGGAAACTCCTCCTAAACTGACCAAGGGATGTCTCTTACTTTCCAGTATTTATTCTGAAATCTGACTTGAAAGGGAAAATAGTTTATACTTGTTCATTTTGTATTAGACCAAGATTGATCATCCCACCTTGTGTTTAATAAAACTAATTACACACATTTAATCAGGTATCTCTGAAATACCTGTTACTTGCACAGGGTGAGTACTGCACTCCAGTGATGATTCTGTGATTTCAATTTTGGGCTGATTGTTTCTGTGATCCTCTTGTTATCTAAGAGTCTCAAGTTCAGCATCAGAACAGGAGCAAATTCTCCCCACCAGTCCCAAGTTACTCATTGCTTTTGAACAGAATAGGCCTTGTTCAGAATACACTGAGTAATTTAAGATTGCTGGTGTAAAATTTACTTGGAATACATTGATTTTAGGGGAATTATACAGGAGAAGCTGATGCCCTCACGAGATGCCAACGAGCTGCAGCAGCCTGGAAGACCGTTGGGTTGAAAGGGAGCATTTATAATTGTCTTTTCTACATCTGTTTTTATTGACAGACCAACAGCAGCAGAACTCCTAAGACACAAATTTTTCACAAAAGCAAAGGTAAGAAAACACTGATTTGTGCAGAGGCTGTGGAAAAGACTTTTCAGAAGCATGATAGGTGTGGGTGACAGCTTTACTGGCAGGAGTGTGGGCTCTTTCACTTGGAGCCAGCAGAGCTGAGTGAGTTGAATGGGTCATTGTGAAGGAACAGAATAAAATCCCCCTTCTGTACCTCCTGTGTATGCTGTTGTTAACAGAAATTATCTAGGAATTCTTGAGCATATAAATGTCTTTCAGTGCCTTTTGGGTTTGTTCTTCCCTTGTAATGGTGCCATTCTGGCTGCCTGTGCAACCATCAAGGTCTCTGCTGCAGCAAGTGTAACTTGTATTTTAGTGAACACTCTAATCAGTCTGTGTGCAAGGGGCTGAATGAGGCCCACTGTGCAAGAGCTACCTAAAGATATTTCACCCTGTGCTGCCTTATGGAAAGTGAAGATCCTGTGATACAAAACAGTAGGAAACTCCCATTTCTAGCCTTGGAGTGAACTGCCAGGGAGCATTATGTAATTACTGCCTGGAGATTAGTGCATATGCAACGTGCGAGGTCTTACTGTGGGAGACAGACAGCAGTGACACAGGGGAGGATTTGTATTTCCATGGGCATGAGAGAATGTTTTCTCTCTGCTTATTCTTTTTTTGTGATCAAAATGCATGGGATTTATTGCAGAATACAGATTAAACTGTCAAAAAGAGACTGCATACTTGGGATAGCACAGCAGCATCACCAATTAATCAGTTTTCAGCTCCCAGATTAAGATGCTTAAATGGAATTGGCCACACCAGGTATCTGTACAGGAGCTGGATGCCCTATTAAAGGTGACAGGAATCTAACAGGTACAACTGGGGGGAGTTGTGCTTCCTCCTCATGAGGAGAAGCAGAGGGGCAAGTGCTGATCTCTCTGGTGACCAGTGACAGGGCCCAAGGGAATGGCCTGAAGCTGTGTCAGGGGATGTTTAGTTTGAATATTAGGGAGAGGTTTTTCCCCCAGAGGGTGATTGGGCACTGAACAGGCTCTGCAGGAAATGAGCACGGCCCCAAAGCTGCCAGAGCGCCTGGAGTGTTTGGACAACACCCAGGTGGGATTGTTGGGGTGTCATGTGCAGGGCCTGGAGTTGGACTCAGTGATCCTTGTGGGTCCTTTCCAACTCAAGGTATTGTGTGATTTGATAATTCTGTGAACCAGGGAAATCTGGGGCATGATCCAGTTGATGAAATGCAGCAGTTTGCTTTAGGGCAAGTTTAATTGATGTCTGGGCTCTTGACAGTATTAACTGGGGTTTCACTGTCCGTGATGGGATTTTAGGCAGCTGATTAGTCTGGATCTGTATGCTGGATGCACACTTGGTGTCCAAAGTGACAAGATGGTTTACACATTGCTGACCTTTCTCCGTTTGGTTATGTGAGTTCTGGTTCACGTTACACTTCATTGTGTGTTAAATCTCCTCTGTGCTTTCATTAAGCTGCTGGAGAGTCACATATTAGTATGGGTGGTGATAGAAAATTAACATTCTTGTAAATGAGGCAATGCTTAACCCAGCATCTGAAGTGCAAGCGTGTGCCAGTTCACACTCGGGGTTACGTTACTGTCACACATCAGCCGCTGCCAAACTGACAGCTGCAACTCGAGGGCTGCAGAGTGCAGCTTCTATACATCTGTATTGAGTCATGTATTTAAATACCATCTAGGTTATGTAAAAGCACAGTTTGATAATGCTGGGAGCCACTTATCAGGAATGACGGAGTGTCTCTTGGGACTCTCCATCCTGCCTGCAAGGAGCCATCCTGGGGGAGTTCTGGGAGCTCTGCGTGGGCAGGGACAGCAGAGCTTTCCAACTGCACTGGTGTGGTGTGGAATACCCAGCCAAATGCCAGGGTGCCTGCCTGGACTGTCCTGCTTCCCCTGCTGCCACAAGTTTGGCCCCACAGTTCAGCAGTCAGAAGATTATATTCTCAGCAGCCCACATTGGCCAGTCTGGAGCAGCTTGCTGAAGGGGAAATTTAATACAATAAAGCATCCCAGCAGTTTCCCAATATTCAATCTGTTGTGATCACTGCATTTGTTTCCTCTGTAAACATAAATGCTGTATGTTTTTTCAGCCACTTTAAATCCTTCTGCCCCAATTTCTGTTTACTCCAGCATAGAGGGATTCCTGCATCCCAACCTGTCTGACATGTGAGGTTTGCCTTTGACAGTTGGACAGGCATAAATTTAGGAGTAAGATAAAGCAAAGGGGTTGGATCCAGGTGGTGTAGTATCTGCAAGTGGAAGAATGCCAAATGCCTCAGCAGGGTATCAGATACTGCAGTATAATATGTGTATTTCCAAGCAAATCAGAATAATTTCCAATTCCTCAGTTGTTAATTCCATGTCACTTTGCATAGAGAGAGTGCCACTGTTAACTAGAAAGGTATTTAGGATGAAACATCATATACTGCAGCCCAAAGTAGGGGAGTGGTTAATATCCTTGGGGGAATAGGGATGAAACATGTAAACAACTTTGTGCTAGAAGCAGCTTAACAGTTACTTTATCAGAGACACTGAAGTCATCAAAGGGCAATTTTCAGCATCAAATTTGCATTTTCAGCAATGCAAATGTTTGGTATTTTTTCCTTTGCAGAATAAAGAGTTTTTACAAGAGAAGATGTTGCAGAGAGCACCAACAATCACTGAAAGATCCAAAAAGGTACTGAAAACCTCCTGGGCTCTTGCTGTTACAGCTGTACTATTGTTTTATGCTTGTATTCACATTTTTAATAATACCTACTGCAGTGCAGCTTTTTCTAGATAGAGCTATTTATTTCAATAAAATAATCAGACACCGTGGCAGGTGATGGAACCTGAAGATGTTCTGGTGCTATTTCTTGTAAAAAAGTGTACTGTAGAAACTGTTTGCTTGAGGTGTAAGCTCTGTGTCCTTGTGCTGAGCAGGTCCGGAGAGTCCCAGGCTCCAGTGGGCGTCTTCATAAGACCGAAGATGGTGGCTGGGAATGGAGTGATGATGAGCTCGATGAAGAAAGTGAGGAAGGCAGAGCAGCAATTTCACAGCTCAGGGTGGGTCCTCCAACTCCACTGTCTCTGTTTTGTTTTCCAGTTGTGGTACATCTAACTATATTTGGGGAGCACGTGGCCTTAAGCATGATAAACAGCAAGCTGTAATCCCTTCCATCGAGTTTGGAGCTGAAGGAAGGAGAGCAGACTGAAGGTTGAAGAAATCGTATTGATCCTTTCTGTCACTGTGGTGGGGCACAGCTGGTCTCATTCAGGGATGTTCAGCATAATTGGAAATGTTAATTCAGACAGCCTCCTCCCAGCTCAGCATACTAATTCACTGCAGCTAGGATTCCCTTTAACGGTGCTGACTGCTTGAGATGCTTTCTTCTGGAAGTGTCAGGAGAGGTTTTATCCTACTGCCCTCTCCAGGATGGAGCTGAAATCAATAGGGCCTGTTCTTATGGCTGACTGCTGAAACATGCAAGGCCTGGTTCTGCCCCCCCAGCTACACTGAAATCAATTAATCCTGGTAGAAAACCTCACAGCATCCCTGAAGTCACAGGAGTGATTGGTGTAGTGCTTGAAAATCCTCAAGAAAACACCACTTTCCCCTCTCCTAACACATACACAAACCCCCCAAGAGCTCAGAGGAGTAATACATAATGATCAGGTAAGATTACAATGAATTTTCAGGTTGTCTTCCCCCAGCAGTCACCAGTGTGGTTTTTTTCTGTAATGTTTTGCCTGGTCCCTTTTCACTGCAGCAGGTGGCTGGAAGTGAATTCTGTGTTATAATCATCCTGTAAGTGAATTAGTGAGACAGTGAAGGATTTTTAGAGGAAGCTTTTCAATAGGAAAGGGAAAAAAGCAGTACTGGTTTGAAGCATTTATCCCTTTGCAACTTTTCTCATTTCTCTTTCATTAGGCTGGCTTCTGTTGCTGTTGTGAATAGACACTTAAATATTAAATGCAATATTTTGCATCTTTTTAGCATCTTTTGAAATGCTTGGGTTTTTAAAAACCACTTGTAATTCCATACTTTGTGACAGCAACTCTTGTGACTTCTTAAAGAGCTTATTGTGTCCAGCTTCATTTTATACATGATCAAGGAAGATCTCTTGGTACCAGGTGGCTACTACTGAAATTCTTTGATGCTTTATGAGCTGAATTCTTCTAAATTCTTTTTGTAGGTTAGAATATCATCAAATTTTAAGAAGCATTCTTGTAAAAGACCCTAATTCTGTTTCAGAGATTGTTTAGAACTTGTTGTATCTTGTCTCGAAGCCTGGGGTACCATGACTTAACACTGTTTACTGTGTTTTGAACAGTACTTACTTGTTTCATGCCTCTTAGGCAGGAAAAAGCAGATTTACACACATGTTTACAAGCTCCTTTTCGAGACAGTTTTTTCTTGATGCTTTGATATATTTTCCTTGTACTGCTGCTTGTCCTGATGGCTCTCATTTGGGCTGTGCTTGGCCTTTGCTTGGAGGTCTCCCATCCAGCAAAACTTTAGGATGGATGTTGGAGCAGTAGGTCTTAATTCAGTTACCTCCCTGCAGATGTAAATTACCATTTTGGAGGCACCCCATGTGTATGTAACAGAACTCTGGGGCACCTGCATGTTTCAGGATGTCAGGAAGGGCACCTCAGACCTCACTACATGTCTGTCTGGGTGCTTGAATGTGATTCATTTTCAAGCAGTTTTAAGACTTGTATCCAAACTGCCAGTTTTTGTCATGAATACGGTGGTGTTACTGAGGACTAGTGTTTATCCTGTGTTTTTGGCCATATTTCAGACACTGGGTATAAATTCCACCTGTCTGTAAATCCCTCTGCAATTTTAACCAAGCTGTTGGATAGAATAACTTGTGTTAACTAGGTGGCACCTTTTTTTCCTGCCCATTGCAGTGGGGGTGGAGTAGAGGATTTTTTAAAGGTCCTTTTCAACCCCAAACATTTTGTGATTCTGTGATTCCATCTGTACCTGCATTTTACTGCTGTCTGCCATGAAGTAAAAGGAGGCCCTGCAGATTGACTTAATGTGCCAAAATACTGAAGTATTAACCTGCATAGAATCATCGACATAAATGGAAAGTGTTGGTATTTTTTACTTGTTTCTACTTTACAGAAAAAAATAGGGTGAATTTAATATGTGCAAACACGTATTTTACAAGTCTCTTCCTAGGACTGCGTCTGAAAGCAGGTAAATATTTATTATACCCAGAGCCAGAAATATCTCTTCAATTCATTGAATGTGGTGACTTCCTGGGTCAACATTACCTTCTGGATATAAAGACCTTCTAAACTTCCTTCCTCTCTGCATTTAAAACCTTGAATTCAAATTAAAGCAGTTGTGCTCTGGGGGCTTTTAAATCGTGCACCTTCTGTTGCCCAATAAATCTGTGCAGTGGTGAGTTGTGTGGTCACATTTCACTGCTTACTCATATCATCTTTGATTACACAAGCAAAAATTAATTAGAACTAATCCCCAAAGTCATCCTATTTGTGCCTTAGCTAAATGTTTTTTAATGTTTATGCTGTTTTCTTTCTGTCCATGTTTTTCATAAAATCAGAGAATTGTTAAGGTTGGAAAAGACTTTCAGGATTGCTGAGTCCAACTGTTAGCCCAGAACCACTGTGTTCACCACTAAACCCTGTTCCCAAGGGCCACCTCTTCATGTTTTCTGAAAACCTTCAGAGATGGTGACTCTGCCACTTCCCTGGGCACCCTTTCAGTGAAGAAATCTTTCCTAGTATCCAGTCTAAACCTCCCCTGGTGCAACTTGAAGCCATTTGCTCTTTTCACTTGTTACCTGGGAAAAGAGACTGACTCCCACCTGGCTGCAGCCTCCTGTCAGGGAGTTGTAGAGAGTGAGGAGGTCTCCCCTGAGCCTCCTTTTCTCCAAGCTGAGCCCCTCCAGCTCTGTCAGCTGCTCCTTGTCAGCCTGGTGCTCCAGACCCATTCCCAGCTCCATTCCATTCTCTAGATTTGCTCCAGCCCCTCAGTGTCCTTCTTGCCATGATGTGTCCAAACTGCACACAGCACTTGAGGTGCCTCAGCAGTGCTGAGTACAGGGGACAGTCACTGCCCTGCTCCTGCTGCCACACTATTGCTGCCACAGGCCAGGTGCCATTGGCCTTCTTGGCCACCTGGGCACTCCTGGCTCGTGTTCAACTGGCTCTCACCACTTGTGTTCCATTTATCTGGATCAGTTGTCAGCTGAGGGGCAGGGCCAGTGTTTCCATACTTATTTGTGCAGTGCTTATCACGCTGATCTTTCAGACAAGTTCCTTTTACCGAATTCCTTGAGGCATCCAGGTACACTTGGATGTAGCTTTGTTCCTGGAAGAACACTGCAGCAGCTGTGGCCTGCAGATGTGGAGCAGGGCTGTTTCTCTGGGAGCAATGCCATGTTTTTCATCCCACCTGGTAACTGTCAAGTGAAGGCTGAGCACACTGAGATGGATTTCAGGCTTTGCCTTTCCGGCTGTGGGACTTTTTTCCTGACGCTGCCTGCACGTAGTCATCCTGAGCGAACTGTTCCTTCTCCCCCTGTCCAGAGGGCTTTTTGAAACTTGCTGTTCTGAGAGTAAGACTTCTTAACCTTTTCTCACAAGAAGCCTCTGAGTCATATGTTACAAATTGCTCTGATCTGCACTTGTTAAGGCAGTGGCATTGGTTAGTGCAGAAAGTGGCTCAGAGTAGGGGCATGATGAGACTTAATGTTCTGCTGTCCAGCTTGTACTGTCCAAACAGCAACCTTTTAGACCATTATGTGGAAAAGGAACAGGTATTCTTTTAATTCCCAGCACAGACCAAACCATCCCACCTATCTCCACTCCACATAGTAACTGGACTTGTTGGAAGTTAAAGCTGCAGGCTCTCTCAATTGCACGGCCTTCCAGGAGTACTTGGCAATTTCTCCCTGCTCATGTGAAACAGCTAGTGCAGTGTTATCTTTGTTTTACTGATAAGCAAAGGTTGGTCACATGGCTTTGCCTGCACTTTCCCCTTTGTTCCACTGGTCTCTTTGTTTCACTGCTGAGTGTACACCTACCTGTCAGTTCTCTGCTTTCTCTCACAAAGAGCACAGCAGAGAATGCAGGGCCCAAGGGCAGGGAGAGCAGCTCAGGGGTTTCCTTCTAGAAAGCAGCACAAACAAGGCTGATTCCCCCCTCCCAGCCTACAAAGGCTCTGTATGTTTTAAGCAAGTTGGTTTGGAAACTACCCCGCTAAGTAAATGAAGGGAATTTGTTTTCTAGCAGAATTCTGCCAGGCAGATCTGTGTTTATCTTTTTCTGCCAGATTTGAGTAGCTTAAAATGGATTTTCCCATGTTGGTGCATAAGTAATTTGATCCAATCTGAGTGATCTTGGAGAGTGCTGGATTTTGCTAATGGGTAACAATGATAGCATCTTAGGGTATTGTGTGCCACTGTGGAAATATTGACTGCAAGTTCTGAAATGTGACAGTGTCTCTGGGTGGTACAATATGACAACAAATTCTGTGGTGTCCCTTTTATCATGCATCTTAATCCACATATGGAACTTGAAACAATTATGTAGGTTTCTCGTGTTCAGTAGGGTTCTGACAAGTCCTCCTAGTTGAAACTTGAAACAATTATGGAACTTGAAACAATTATGTAGGTTTCTCGTGTTCAGTAGGGTTCTGACAAGTCCTCCTAGTTGAAACTTGAAACAATTATGGAACTTGAAACAATTATGTAGGTTTCTCGTGTTCAGTAGGGTTCTGACAAGTCCTCCTAGTCAGTAAGCTTCACTTTGATCTAGACAATGACATCTTCTTCTCTGTTTTTCAGTCTCCCAGAGTGAAAGAACCTGTACAGAATTCCGAGGTAAGTTATAATTGCAAATGGCTTCTTGAAAAGATGACTTCTTGTGACTGCTGTTGTTTCAAAGAACCTGCTTTCTTTGCCTTTGTGGGCAATATTGTGTGAAGTAGAAGCTGAGCTCTGTTTGAAGAGCTCCCTATAAAAGGAATCCTTGGCTGTGCAATGCCAAGAGCTCTTCTCGAGGTTTGTTGTATATCTTGTCAGCTTGCTGTGGCAAAAGTCTTGTTTGTTGTAAGGTAATGAATTGGTCACAAGAATAATCTAAGCAAAACAACAGTCTTCTCATTTCCTCCTTAAAAAAGCCCCCAACTTTAGGATGTCTGGTTTGCATTGTCTAATTCTCTGCTTTGGAACCTGTGCTCACAGCTGTGAAAGGAATCTGTAGCAGTATGTGAGAGCAACAAAACTTCAGTTGCAATTTATCATCTTCAGTTCTGAACTGTTTCTTACATTAGGAATATTAGTGTATCTTATTTGTCAGTGATAGGGACTGCTTATCTTCCAGAGGCTGTGCTATGTCTGTCTTTTCCCTACCTGTGTTGAAAGATAAACAGAGCTGTCTCCTAGAAATTAGTCTTGAGTTGGGCTGTCCTGTTCTTCCTTCATTTGTTTCCAACAAGTGTTTATAAAGGGATATCTCGAGAAAGACTATGGTTCTGGCACTGTAATTTGACATAAATTCTAAATTCAAACAAAAAGCTGACAACCAGAATCCCTTTGGGATGAATTTTCCCACTGGAAGTCTCCTGTCCAGGTTTCCAGCATCGAAGGTGATTTATATTTCCTACAACCTGTCAGAGTAAGCTGGAGGGCACAGTGAAGTGCCATCAAGCTGACAGTTCTTTGGCTTCCTTGCCAAAATTGGTTTCTCTGTACTGAATAACAAGAGGTAAAAAAGAGATTAAACTTTCATTTAGCTTTTTTTCCCCACCCTCAAATTAATTTCATATGGGTTTTTTTTGGTGGGGTGGCTTTTTTTTGTTTGGTTAGTTGGTTTTGTTTTTTGCAAGAGACCAAAGTAAAGTCCAATCCTAAATCTTCTCTAGTGTGATTTGAAGAACTCTGAATTCACTTTCCATTGATACCCAAATTACTCTGACATTTTCTTGGTGAAAGGCTCAGTTGTTGATAGTTATCTCTCTGCTTTGCTGGGTTTTGTTCTCTGAAAGGAACTACAAGTCAAAGCAGGGTTGCTCTGCTCTGTGTGTGGGGCTACTTGGAAATATAAGTAGGACTCTGATTCCAGGGAAGAGGGAGAGTGAAGGATAGGGTGCTCTCATCCCAGCTGGATAGGATAGCAAGGCACACAGCCTTGCCACAGCATGTAATTTTTGTCCAAGATCCACACCCAAGCTGGTATCTTGGTTACTGATGAGTAAAACTGGCAAATGTCAGGACAGAGCGGGTCCGTGGACATAAGGACACATTAAATCCCTGAACACCGACTTGGGATCAGCGTTAATGTCCTGGAGG
Source organism: Aleadryas rufinucha (assembly GCA_013397815.1). NCBI lineage: Eukaryota > Metazoa > Chordata > Aves > Passeriformes > Aleadryas > Aleadryas rufinucha. Next base: position 318,128 of record VZTH01005071.1, read on the forward strand.
CCTGGGAATGCCCTTGGCACTGAACTTCTCTAAGTGATTTACGTGGCAGACAAGCACTTCTGGGGAAGCTGGTGCTTGAATCAGAACTCTTGAGTTGCTTTTCTCATTAAAACTCCTTTTTGCCTTCAGCTGTTTCCATCAGCTGAGCCTCCAGGTCCTTCACTCAATGCTCCAGCACAGGCACCTACTGAACTACCTCAGGCTGCAGGACAAGCACCTGCACAACCTCCAACTGCTGTACCTCCACCCAGCCAGGCTCCTCCAGCAGCCCCAGCAGCAGCAGCAGCCCCAGCAGCAGCAGCCCCAGCAGCAGCCCAGGTAAGAGCAAACACCCTTCCTGCCAGCTTTCAGGTTTGCCCTTAGCTGTTCTATTCCAGATGTGCTAGAACAATCTGAACATTGACATATTCTTGGCAACATTAAAATGGCTTTAATGCTTAAATCAAACCCCTTCAAATCTCTTAAAAAAAGGCCGGTGTTTAATCCTTGAATTTTTGCAGCAGTTGAAACACCAGCAGCAGTGAAGGCTGGAGCAGTGTTGGTGTCAGTGGGACTTTGGATTTGCACTAGCAGAATATCTTCCACTGGTGCCCAGTACCTTATTTATTGGTAGCTTGTCCTAAGCTGAACCTCATGAACTTGTGTCAGTGTGTTCTTCTCTATAGCTCTTAGTGTCAATATGCTCTATTTTACAGCTCTGCATTGTCAATATGTTCTTCCTCACAGCTGTGTCAGTGTGTTATTGTTTATGGCTCTCCTCTGGTTCTTCTTGCTCACTGGTTACTGTTTTGCAGAGCTCTGGGCTTCTCCATGAACCCTTGTTTGTTTTCACTGACCTGGTGGTTTTCAGCTTTGACAGAAACCAGGCTGTGATCAGAAGCCCTGAGCTGCATTGCTGGGCCAAGAGCACCTTGGAGTAAAACGCTAGTCTTAAACGAAAGGTTATTTTTTTTCCTCTTGTGAAAAAACAAGTGATCTAGATGAAAAACACTTGGTCAAGACTCCTATGTTTAAATTGTCAGCCTGGTGTTGTGTCTGTCTTGTTCCTGCAGGTATAAAACCCTTGCCTCAGCATGGGCAGTACAAGTGACCGACCCCTCTCTGTTTTATTTGGGTTTTTTTGGTGGGGATTGACTAACATGTAGCTCTTCACTGGAAATATCACAAGTGCTGTAACAAATGCACAGCAACTCCTGAATTTTCCCTACTGGAAATCTGCTGCTGACCAATATAAAATGCTTTGATTACATGTTCCAGTAATTACTCAGAAGTAATTTAGAATTGAAAATAGGCAGCTATGAAATTTGCTGATAGATGCTCTTAAAGCCCTTGCTTTCATGAAAAAAAAGGTAACTGAGAGTACATGCTAATCTGCCAATTAAATTTTTACTGATACAGTTGTATCAAGTTTTTAAATCAGATGTTTGGGGCAGGGATTAAGACACAGGAGGTCTTAAAGCTGTCATGAATGTCTAAAAACCTTAAGTTTTAATGCAAAGCAAGCCATCTTTTTACATTCAGCACTTCTGAAGTCTCCTGCCGTTTTGGCATTTCTCAAAGTTGTGCAGCTTTTACCCTTTTCAAGGCAATTACAGAGACCTTCCTGTTTAAGTGTGAAGTTTTCCTGGTTCATTGGTCTGTTGTCTTTCTCACTGCTGTGCCATGATTCCAATGATGAGTTAAACTTTTACTTGTATCTATAGCTGATCAAGGTTATCTCTAGTTTTAAAGCCAGAGCAAGGAATTGTTAACCTGCTTTAAAATGATGTAATCCTGTTGCAGGCCCCACCTGCAGCCCCTGCTGCAGCTCCGGTACAGGAGGATGTGAGAGTCCCCATCAACCTTGTATTAAGGTTAAGGTAAGGGCACAAAACTGTCCTGTTCTGTCAACGTGAGCCTTTGTAGAGAGGGACACTGGCAGACTTCTGTGCCTTTTAATTAATAGGGTGGCAGTTAAATGTTGTTTGTCAGCTTGGATTTCATCTGCTCTTCTGAAGCTGGGACCTGGAAAAGCAGTTTATCACATCCACTTCAGTTTGGCAAAACCTGTGTGTTGAAAGAGGTTTTGATATTTGTGTAAACATTGCTAAACTCTGATGGGGTGGGAAGGAGATATTAGCTGGGTTCCCTAAAAGGATTCAGGGATCCAGGGGTTCTGGCCTTGTGCTGGACCATCGTAATCTTTGTGCACAACTTCAGACTTCAGCCAGTTCTGAGAGTGAAGAGCTTTTACCCAGTTCAGGGAGTGGGTTCTGGTCTGTGTCACTAGAAATAGGCAGAAGAAAGGATCTTTCTACACTCACTGCACAAACTGCTGCTTCTCATTAAAAGAACCTGCCTCTCATTTCTGGAGGCATCCTGGTCATTGGTAGGCATTGGAGTGGGGATTCCAAGCATCGCTTCCATGATGTGCTTGCATCTGCAGCCAGTGAGCACTTCCCTCCTCTGAAACATGCACTCCAGGGATATCTCTGCTGAGGGATATGAGTTGTTGGGACAGTGGAACAACATGGTTTTGTACCAGAGAGGTGGCACTCACCTATCCTGGACTGGCCCAGGCTCTGTCAGGTTGGGAGGCAGACTGTGCTGCTTCCACATGCACACCCAAATGATGAGTGTCTGCCTTTGAGGGGGTAGAATGCAGTGAATTCACTTCACAGACTGATTATTCAACAGCAGCACTTTCTTTTGGGCACCTATCAGTGCCATGAAATGGTCTGTTTTATATAAAATTCTCTTCTTTCCACAGGAATTCAAATAAAGAGCTCCATGATATTCGTTTTGAATTCACCCCAGGGAAAGGTGAGCTGGTGGCAAATCCCAGTGCATGAAGGGGAAGTTCTGTGTTTGGTGTTGTGTGGTTGTGTGAGTGTCCACAGTGCCTTCCTAAAGGGCTTGTTGTGACTTGGAGTACTGCTGTACAACTCATGGGTATGGCCAAAGTGCAGCCCTTCAGTGGATTCCAGTGAATTCACAGCACCTGGTGTGCACCCTGGTATCTGTCTTTTGTAAAGAACACTTTTGCTACTTGGTTTGTACAAGCTCCTTCAGGTTTCTGTGTGGTGCCTTCACCAGTCAGACAACTTCTGCCCTGTGGTGATGGTTCTTGGGTTTCTCCCAACAGATACTGCAGATGGTGTGTCTCAGGAGCTCATTTCAGCAGGTCTTGTTGATGGCAGAGATCTGGTAATAGGTAATTACATACCATTTTTTCTGCTCTAACCATTTCAGTCATTTTTTGCATGTTAAAAATTACCCAATTAGTGGGTGATAAGAAAATTTCCTGTGGCCTTGATTCTCTGCCCTGGTGGCTCTGCCCAACTGCTGCCAATTCTGGTGACAGTTCTGTGCCAACATGGAGGCAACCCCCAGTTCACAAGAAGATGATTTAGTTGGTAACATTGTGAAGCAAATGTTCCTTTTAATGCAGAATGAAGTCTAATTGATGCATTAGCCAAACCATTATCATCTGACAGAGATGCATTACCAAACTGCTGCACAAGCCTGTCCTGCTCACAGGTCCTGTGCAACAGAGCTCTGGGACTGGAATCAGCCAGGCTTTTTGGGTTTAATTAGGGCTGGGGAAGGAAGTGTGAGGTGCATGTGCCCTGGGGCAGCAGCATGAGGTGTATGGGAGGAACAGCTGCCTCAAATACTTGGATAAATAAATGTGTCCTCCTGTGCAGCAGGTGAGACTTTTAAACTGTCAGCACTGCCTGTGTATTCCGACTGCAGCAAGCAAAGCTGTTCCTTGTACACAGGACAGCTGCTAGTGCAACATTAACTGGATTTCCAGGTGCAGTTGGGCATTTATTACTATTGATCCTGTCACATCCTGGGAAAAATAACTACCTCTGAAAAAGTAGTGTAGTAACAATAACATCATTCTCACAGTTCAGAGCTTTAGATTTAAGTAGACTGAGTCTAATTGAGACCTAAATCTTTGCTTATCAGTGTAAAAATTCAAAGTTTGTTGAGTAATAGAAAGAGCGCTAATGAGTTTGGGATGTTCTTCTCCAGCCTGTGCTAATATTTGCCCCTTTTCTTTGTGTCTGTGTGATTTCAGTTGCAGCTAATTTGCAGAAAATTGTGGAAGAGCCCCAGGCAAACAGATCCATCACTTTCAGACTGGTATTTATTCCTGTTCCCTAATTGATCAAGTTGTCCCTTGCAAGGAGAAGGCATTGCATGTAGATGTCTACTGCAGGCATCTGATGTATGCACTCTAAATCCTCCCTTCTTTTCCAAAGCTTCTTACTGATTGTATAACTGTAGGCACTGCAGGCTCCCTGCTTGTATCCTCTGAGCAGCACCTGGGATAAATAACCATGAGATGATGTGCTAATAAACCAATAAAAGTGTTGCAAAGGGGTGTTTTTGGGGCTTGTGATATGCACTTGCAGAAATGTTTCGGGGCAGGTGGATGGGCTAAGAATTGCCACAGACTCCTTTCTTGGAGGAAGAGAATGAGGGAGGGTCTGGATGCATTGTCCCTGAGGAGGAATTGGGGAAATGAGGAAGGAGAAAGGAAAATAAAGAGAGGTGGGCCAAAAAAGAGAGCCAAAACTGAGAGCAGAGCAGGTGAATCTTTCAGAGGTGGTGAAATTCAGGGGGAGTTACAGTGGCAAAGCAAAGGTGTAACCAGTTATTGGCAATGAAGCAGTAAGTGCTCTTATTTTTTACTCTTCCTGTAAGGAGTTTTCACTTGTTTTGCCCCAGTTATTGCACATATAATGCCTAGTTGGAGCAGACATTGGCAAAAGTTCAGTCCCAGTCCTTTGCAACTTAAAAAAAAAAAAAAAGCAAAAATATAAAAGCACTTAATTTTAACTTTGGGTAGTGCGAGCTGCTGAATACAGTGCAAAGCTGTCCTGTGTCTGCTTCCTCTGCCCTGTTTGATACACCTGCCTGTGGTTTGTGCTGGAAGGTAGAGCATGTGTGTTGCTATTTGGATCTCTGTTCCTTGTTTCAGGCATCTGGTGTCGACGGCTCAGAAATTCCGGATGATGGCAAACTTATAGGATTTGCACAGCTCAGCATCAGCTAAACATTGGTCCCAGGAGATGTTTCCCATCAGAGAACCCACATGTGCATATTCGTAATGCTTCTGTTAGCCTAAAAAGAAAACCACTACTGCCAAAGAATTGAACTACAGCCCCCTTCCTAGAAGCTTTAACATTTTCCTTAATAGGATCACAAACCTTCCTGAAATTACCGATGACGTTTACACCTTTTGTAAACAACTCTCATGTTTTTGTATCTGTCATCTCAAACATGCAGACCCAACACGTCATTGCCTGCATGTTCATTTTATTATTGCCTTACTTTAAAGAAAAATACTACTGAGTACGAAGCAGGGGGTTCCACTGCTCTGATGATCTTGCCTAAGTGTTTGCTTACATGTGGTTTCATTTTTTTTCACTTGCTATTTTTGCACAAGTTTTAATACTGAACGGAATTTTTTTTTTTTTTGGTTCCTTACCTGCTTCTCCTTCTATCTGAAACACCAATGTACATGTTGTTTGGGTCACCTGGAGTGCTGAGAAATCTGCTTCTCTTTGGCTGTGTGTTTTAAAACTGCTGGTTTGAATGCTTGCCCCTGAGAAAGCAAGCAGAGTCTTAACTCACAGGAGGGAGAGCCGCCTTCCCTTGTGTTTGTGGTTTTGAGAAGTTCCCTGACTTTGAGGTGTTAGAAGTCAGCTTCCCTTTGTAAACTGCCTTAATTTTATTTTTTTTTTTTTATCATTTTGGTTCTCTCCACATGAGTGCCAGGCATGGCATGAGGGCTGAACCTTTTCATTTACATTAAGCAGTCCTTCCTACTGCTTTCATTCTGCATCTTAGATGTAGTCTGTTCTTGAAGCAGACCAGCGAG
>VZTH01005074.1:0-39997 GCA_013397815.1 Aleadryas rufinucha
TATATAAAAATATATATATACACCTGAGAACCTCTCATTTCCTGGGCTGAGCTTTTGCTTTCTAGTATGAAAATCTGATTTTTGCATGATTTTTTTTCTAATTTCTCCTTTCCCCCCCCCGCTTAACATCCCCTCACAAACCTAAAGACCTACGAGGCTGAAACTCCGACTAAAATTAACCTTAAGCCGCAGATTAGCTTAAGATCATGAGGGTGTAAGAATTACCAGACTGAGATTGGTTTTCTTTTCCTTTCTGCCTGTGCTGGGTTTCAGGGAATTTGGTTAAAAGGCTCCGTAGCCGTCGCTCCGTGCGGCCACAGCGAAGGCAGGATAGGCTTCGTAGGTGGCATACGTGGCCAGATCTTGTCCCATTGTCACTGCCTGCTTGAGCTGAGTGGCTGTGACAGTGGCAGCTGCGTTAGCAATGGTGTATCCTGAAGGGAAAAAAAAGAAGGAAAACCCATGGATCAGTGAAAATCCCTTCCAAACTCACCATGGCCTGGAAGGTTTTGATGGGACGACTTCCGATGGGAATGGCTTGGGCAGCAGTGAGTTTGTTAGTGGGAATAATTAAATGAAACAAGAAATAAATTAAACAATTCATGGGAAAATGAAGGCATTTCCTCACCCATGATTTGTTAAACAAGGTGCTGGAAAAACACCCCTCTCTGTTGAATATTTTTTCCTCAGGTTTTGGTTATTTCTGAGCTAATGGTGCTCTGGACAGGTCCCCCCCTGTATGGCATGAAGAGGGCAAGGAAACAACCTAAGATGGGAAATTTGGGCAGGATTCATGGAGAAAATACAGCTCAGATCCCTTCACAGCCAGAATACAGACAGTTCAGGACAGCCATGGCAGGGAAACTCCCTCAATGCAACAGCAGGGAGAAAATATTTAGTAGACGGGATTTTTTTGGTTTTATTCCCATCGGTTTGTAATGGAAAACGTGGTTTCAACACTTCCAAATTTTCCATGGGAAGATGTAAGCGTTGCTGTTTGAGAATGAATCACTGGGAAAACAGCATCGTTTGGGGCTGGTTCCTCTGAAGGCAGGGCACAGCAACTCGGCAACCAGACCACAGTGTTTTGTTGTAAAAGAATCAGGAGTCAAGACAAAGCCTAAATTTGGGAAGAGCAGCTGGGGCATCCATCGGATCTGCTGGACCAGGCTCTGCTGCCCAACTGCATCTCCCAGGATCCTGTCTGACCGGGTGGGCAGTGGGATCAACTCAAGGTCAGCCAGAGCCAAGGTCCTCTTGGTGGGGGAGTGGAAATATTGGGCAACAGGGAGCACATGTTGTCTTGTTGGAGGTGCCACTTTGGGGGGAAAACATGAGGAGTTCCTTACCATTTGAATATTGTGTCTACCCAGAGTATTTTCTTTGCACTAGCAAAGCCAGGGGCAACGTTTCAAGCAGGAATTGAGAAATCTGGGACTTAAGGCACATCTGCCACCATCAGGAGAGAAATGAGCTGCGAGCTGGGCATGGCCTGGGCTGAGCTTTAGCAAGCCCTGACCAAGGCCCAGCGTGTGCTGCAAGCAGCAACTTCAGTGCATGTCCATTTGCCAAGCTCCCGAGACAAATAAATAAGGGTGGATGAAAGAAAAGGAGAGATGCTAATTAAGCAGAAAGTGGGGGCTGGGTTCAATAAAGAGCCCATTTGGTTTCCACGCTGCGGAAGCTGCACAAGCCCAGACAAATTGATTTTTCTGTGGCTTCTGCGGACTCCTGTGGCAGGAAGCCGGATAGATGTTTTATTTTTTTTTAAAAAATCCATCCTTGAGACACTCCAAACAACTCAGTAGTACTGACTAATGCGTTCCTCATGTGCAGCTTGGCACGTGGTGCTGCCTCTCCATCAGAGCTACCGTCATGCTGGAGAGCACAGCAAATGTAACTCCTGTGTTTTCCATGACTTCCCAAGCTGTTTCGGGCAGTTGCAAGAGCTAGTGAGTATGAATTCTTAAACTGGGAGAAAAACCTTCCATGGGGGTGTGAGAGCTGGGATCAGATCCAAACTTTCATGGCTGCGTCATTTTTTTGGAGGATGAAACCGTAAGTGTTGGTTCAGAAGGAGCTGGGGGTGCTGGGGGCGGACGGAGGGCCCGTGAATTCACCAGCCATGTGTCCTTGCAGGGAGGAGGATCTCCTCCATCCTGGTGGCATCAGGGTCAGAGAGGGGACTCACCCCAGATGTGGCACTGGGGATGCCAGCTTTGCGTCCTGCATCGTTTCGGGGGTTCCCAGTTGAAGGAGGCGTTCACAAACTGGGAGGAGGGGAGGGGAGGTGTGGAGCTGGGATGGGCCTCTGGATGTTGGGATTCCCTGCCCTTGGACACTGCTTCAACTGCCCTGGACACAGTCCCACATGGGGCATTGACCTGAGGGATTGGGGTTGGAACAGAGTCCCCCACCCCAGTGCCCCCAGCCTGAGATGCTCTGGGGTATGGACACAGAAATTCGGGCGGTCCTGGGATGGAGATAAAATCCTTTATAGGCAATAAACTGACACAGGGTGCCCAGAGAAGCTGTGGCTGGCCCTGGATCCCTGGCACTGCCAGGGGCTTGGACAGAGCTCGGAACAGCCTGGGATAGTGGAATCTGTCCCTGCCCATGGCAGGGAGTGGAATTATGTGAGCTTCAGGGTCTCTTCCAACCCAAACCAGTCTGGAATTCTCTGATAAAGACGCCAGACACACAAGTAACACGAGCCAGGGCACGGGAGCACAACCAGGCCAGTCCTCAGTGGCCAAAACCTGCTTCATTCTTCACACCCACAAAGAAGCAGCGGGAAAAATGTCATTCCAGGAGTCCTTTGCTGTACAGACCTGCCCATACCTGGAAAAGCTGGTGCTGCAGGAGGCACCTCTGCCCCTTCCACGGGGATGCCCAGGGTCTGCAGGGTGTACTCTGCCGCGTAGGTCTTGGCCTCATCGATGTAGGCGCTGAGCTTGGGCGGCGTGAAGGGGTGTCTGTGAGGACAGCACAAAGTGAGCTGGGTTTGCTCTCCCCAGGGCTTTCCTGCGAGCTGCTGTGATCCACTTAGGGCTGGCATCATCCCACTCAGCAAATGGAAGCATCGCTTCCCTGTGCTGGTGCATTAACAGAGCTGCTCCTCTCCGAGCGGTCTGGTTCCTCGCTGAGGTTATCGACCCTGGCTCTGGGTTTGGACACGACCTCCTGGCAGAGTTTGTTGTGCTTTTTCAATCAAAAAAACCCCACCCCTGCTGCGTTTTTTCTTTACAGTACCCAGTCTGGGTTTTTCTTTACAATACCCAGCAAACAGAGGTTTAGGTCAGAAATGTTTAGAATCGTATTTGGAGCTGAAATACCAGCATGTTCCTTCATTTCCCCACAAGGGCTATCATTTGCTTTAGTTTTGTACGAAAAAAGGCACCCTTCTGTCTNGGTTCCCTGCCCTTGGACACTGCTTCAACTGCCCTGGACACAGTCCCACATGGGGCATTGACCTGAGGGATTGGGGTTGGAACAGAGTCCCCCACCCCAGTGCCCCCAGCCTGAGATGCTCTGGGGTATGGACACAGAAATTCGGGCGGTCCTGGGATGGAGATAAAATCCTTTATAGGCAATAAACTGACACAGGGTGCCCAGAGAAGCTGTGGCTGGCCCTGGATCCCTGGCACTGCCAGGGGCTTGGACAGAGCTCGGAACAGCCTGGGATAGTGGAATCTGTCCCTGCCCATGGCAGGGGGTGGAATTATGTGAGCTTCAGGGTCTCTTCCAACCCAAACCAATCTGGAATTCTCTGATAAAGACGCCAGACACACAAGTAACACGAGCCAGGGCACGGGAGCACAACCAGGCCAGTCCTCAGTGGCCAAAACCTGCTTCATTCTTCACACCCACAAAGAAGCAGCGGGAAAAATGTCATTCCAGGAGTCCTTTGCTGTACAGACCTGCCCATACCTGGAAAAGCTGGTGCTGCAGGAGGCACCTCTGCCCCTTCCACGGGGATGCCCAGGGTCTGCAGGGTGTACTCTGCCGCGTAGGTCTTGGCCTCATCGATGTAGGCGCTGAGCTTGGGCGGCGTGAAGGGGTGTCTGTGAGGACAGCACAAAGTGAGCTGGGTTTGCTCTCCCCAGGGCTTTCCTGCGAGCTGCTGTGATCCACTTAGGGCTGGCATCATCCCACTCAGCAAATGGAAGCATCGCTTCCCTGTGCTGGTGCATTAACAGAGCTGCTCCTCTCCGAGCGGTCTGGTTCCTCGCTGAGGTTATCGACCCTGGCTCTGGGTTTGGACACGACCTCCTGGCAGAGTTTGTTGTGCTTTTTCAATCAAAAAAACCCCACCCCTGCTGCGTTTTTTCTTTACAGTACCCAGTCTGGGTTTTTCTTTACAATACCCAGCAAACAGAGGTTTAGGTCAGAAATGTTTAGAATCGTATTTGGAGCTGAAATACCAGCATGTTCCTTCATTTCCCCACAAGGGCTATCATTTGCTTTAGTTTTGTACGAAAAAAGGCACCCTTCTGTCTGATTGTGTCTGGCTTTCTGTGGTGTTTGCACCAGCAGAGAGAGCACCAAGCACAGCAGACAGCAGTTAATTATGGTTTGTGGAGGGTTTTCTCCCTACTTTTTTTTTAAAAAAGTATTTATATATATAATTATATAAACATATACAATATATAAACATACATTTAATAAATATTCTAAATGTATATTAATATATATGTAGTAAATATATCTATTAGTATATATATTTAGTAAAAATTTCTTAAAAGGAAATGGAGGCCTGTGCGATTGTGACTTTGAGGACAGCTGTTGGCTAAAATAGAATTTAAAAAAATAAAGCCTAAGCCTCAGAAACCTTCCAAAAATGACGTACATGGTGGGGTTCTGGCTGGCGAGGGCAGGGATGGTGATTTTGTAGAGGAAGAGCTGTCTTTGATCCTGGCCGATGGCAGAGTGCAGCTGGTACACAGGCTGTCCCCAGTTGTTTTTCTGGCAGATTTCTTCTAAGATCTAGAAGGGGAAAAAAAAAAAGGGATTTGTGCTGGGGTTAATTGCTGTGCTGAAGCCTCCTTGCCCAGCTCCAGCCCCTGTGCTGAGCAGCTGCCTTCCCTCAAAGGGCTGTCAGGGAGTCCTGGCAGCTTCCTCAAAGCTCAGCAAAAAATACAAAATGAATGGCAGACAGGATACTGCGTCCACCTTGAAGTGCAAGATTCATCTAAATGCTTTATACTTTAATTCCTGAAATTATTCCCCGTTCAACTGGGCATCTGTGTCCTTTTGCTGATTAGATTATTTCAGTGAGGTTTTCTTTGAATCCTCCTCAGAAGCTCTGTCTCACGGACTTCTGTTTCAGAGGACTGAAGGAACTCGGGTTGCATTCATCTTCTCTGCTCTGCTGCCTCCCTGGCTTAGTGGGTTACAGAGCACGACAAGTCCAAATAGGCTTCTTTTTAAAAAGAAAAAAGGTTGAGTTTCCATCCAATTAATTCTTCGGGCTTCAACAGGCGATTGCAGCTTTTGAAATGCTGAGCCACATTGCCCTTGGCCTTAGCACAGCTGATCCCCTGGTAATTGGGAATTGCTGTCCAGAAACACTCCTGCTTCGGCTTGGGATCCCAGGGTTTTTAACCCACTGGCTGTGTGCTGTCCCAGCTGGGTTTGGACACCTCCCATTAAACCAGGTTGCTCTGACCTGGCCTTGAGCACTTCCAGGGATCCAGGGGCAGCCACAGCTGCTCTGGGCACCCTGTGCCAGGGCCTGCCCACCCTCGCAGGGAACAATTCCTTCCCAATATCCCATCCATCCCTGCCCTCTGGCAGTGGGAAGCCATTCCCTGTGTCCAGCTACTCCCTTGTAAAGTCTCTATCCATCTTTCTTGCAGCCCCTTCAGGCACTAGAAGGCTACAGTGAGGTCACCCTGAAGTCCTGCTGTGGTCTGCCTCATTTAGAGCTTACACTTCAATGGATTTAAAATTAAAATGCACAATTTAAACCTCAGTGCTGCTTTTAATTTTGCCACCACAGCTCCAGCTGAAGTTCAGCGCCTTGTAGTGTGAAATGCTTCATTACGTAGCTCAGCTCTCAATTACAACAGTTCATTTTTTCACTGTGGCAACACTTGTTCCCTGCTGTCCCAACTCCTTTATGTGTTGGTTTCATAAAAATGAATTTCACCTGCCCTAAAGCCCTGCAGAATCATTCCAGGGATTTCACACCTCTAGTGGAAGGTGCCCCTGCCCATGGCACGAGTTGGAACTAGGTGGGTTTTAAGGTCCCCTCCAACCCAAACCATTCTGTGATTCTGTGACTTGCTGACAAAATAAGAGTAAGGGGACTTTTGCTGGAGGGAAAAAATCCCACTGTTCAGTTTTCTGAGAGAAAACAAGGATGTTTTCATAAACTTTGGCAAACCGAATGCTGTGGCAATTGAAGTGTTAAAAGGCAAAGACATGCTTCAAAAGTCAGGGTGAAGTTGGTTTCTCATGTTGCTCTGGACAATGTAAGGCAAAAAGAGTTACTGTCAGAGCTGGACATTGAGAAACTCAGGGAATTTATTCTGGATTTCTCCTCAGCCCTCATCCATCCATCTGCACCAACACGCACAACCAAATCCGAAGTCCCCCTGAGCCAGCAGAGCTTCTGCACTAGGCTGGGTTATGTCAACACTTCTTTCCCCATAAATGATTTGCAAATGTGCATTATTTTTCTATCCATGTGCATTGTCCCTTGGTGAAGCCCCAGGTGATGCATTTTACGTATCAAACCCATCATGGGTGGGAATTCCTTTACCCGTGGGGCTTTTATGGCGCGACAGCCAGAAGTGGATCAAGGCGTTTATGACAACTCTCCTCCGAGGCCGATGATGATCTTAAAGGTCTCCTCCAACCCCAACCATTCCATGATTCCATGAGAGTGGGCGAGGCAGGTGGATATTGCAAGATGCAACCGGTACTGCTCGTTTTTTAATGTCTTTTGACACACAAGAATGGATTTATTTACCAGGCGCCAGCGCGGATTCAACGAGGGGCCCGTTTTCCCAACACAACCCTTGGGATATGGACCCTGTTTTTGGGACACGTACCTGAGGGGCGAGTTTGATCCCTTGGGGCTTTAGCGTGACGTGGTTCATGGGGGTGAGCTCCATCCCTGGCAGGAGGTCGTAGAGCTTTTCCTCTCCCCTCTTGTCTCCCTTGAGGTGGTATCCGCGCCCCAGGCCCGGGTACGCCAGGTAGCCGCGGCCTCCCAGGCCTCGGACGCCCGCAGCCCCTACAGGTACATTCATGTAAATTTCTAGGAATGTAAGAAGGCATTAAACTGAATCAAATCACGGGAAAAAGGTACCCTGATTGTTGCTGAAATGGAAAAGTTAGCCCCGCTTGCTGGGATTGGGAGGCAGGCGGGCGGGAGGCCCCACGGCCTGGCGGTGGGATAACACAGGTTCCACACTGACACCCGCTCTTGGATGGGTGAGGGGTTTTGGGGACAAACTGCTTCTTTCTGCCCCTTTTCCATCTTCTCTGGTCAGTTTTGATTTCAGGACAGCTTTTTACCCAGCTTTGTAGCTGGAAGGCAGAGAGGGGACAGCTGGCATCTTTTGTTACCCACCAGTGTAACAAAAGTCAATTACATCAGTGTTATTACACCAGTGCAATTTCACCTTCTTGGAGAATTAATGGCCTACACTATTTCATACCTATATGAACAAAAATCCTTTTTGGTTTTCCCCCATTACACTTCCATTTTTTCCTCAGGGAACCCTACTTGGGAGTCTGGGGAGACCATGAGGCAAGAGATGGGTGGGGGGGTAATCACATCTACTCCTTTCCTAATGCAACCTTCAGAGGAGCTGGTTCACCCGTGTGGGGAAAAACTTGAGGAACAAGGGATATTCCTGCTGCCCTGTCTCCTTCCTGGTGGAGGGAGAAAAATTGGCCATCATGACCCTTGCCAGGCCCGCCAGGGTGCCCCACAGGGTCCCAGCCTGCTGTGGGATTTGGCTTGGGGACACAAGGCATCATCTTTGGAAGGAAGATCATATGACAGAGTTATTTCTTTGCTAGCCCCAAACTTATGCTTGCATTTACCAAATGATGTCTGCACTGACATTGAATTTGGGGGTACCTGAGTGTGGGGATTTGATTTGGCCCCAGGCATGGTCACCCAAGAGTTTTCAGAAATACTCTCTTCTATTAATAGATTGAATTAATTGAATTAATTATTATTAAAGTTAACAATCCCCCAAAACAGGCCTCCACCTCCCAGAGCACACAATGGCTCGCTTGATTTCAGTGCTGCTTTCCCTACCCTGCAGCAGGTCAGTGTGACCTCCTTGGGAAACTCCATGGCTTTGGGTCAGAAAACACCAGGACTGGTAAAATTTTCCCTGCAACCTTCAAAGCAAAGAGGAAACATAGTGGTGGTGCTGGTGGCCGGTTGTGGGAGCTGGCTCTGAAGGGGGGGAAAGGAAAAATGTTTTATTTGGTCTTCCCTGCTGGGGCAAAACCAGGAGGACTCGTGGCTTATTTACACTGGACCGAGGGAAGACCTTTGCAGGAAAATGGTTATTTTTTTTCAGCTGGAAGATTGCCTTTGGGAAAGACAGAGCCTAAACCCTGCGTTTTTCCATCCCTTTCCGAGAGGGATCGGGGAGCTGGGGCAAAGCCAACGTCACCGGCACGCGTCTGGGAGCAGCCGCGCCATCCCTGCAGGAGACGCTCGGCCCAGCGAGGGCGCGAGGGGAATTACCTCGGATGGAGGGGGGCCGGAGGACGCTCCTGGTGCCGAGCCCCTTGGCGGCGGGGAAGTGCAGGTTGGGGATGGCCGCGTAGGCCTGGGGTGCGTAGAAGACCGGGGCGCCCAGGTAGGCGGCGGCGGGGTCGTAGAGGTGGCCCAGGGTGTAGGTGTAGTCGCCCTGCAGCGCCGGGGCCCTGCCGCCCGTGCCGCGCGTGTACCTCACGTAGCTGTCCTTGTCCACCGGCTTGGCCAGCGTCACCTCGATCGGGGACCCGTCCAGCACCTTGGCGGCGGGGAGAGAGCACGGCACAGGCACAGGGGTAAGCGTCCGAAGGGCTTGGTGGAGATGCCACCTGCGGAGGAACTGCCCCCGCGTCCTAACGGGATGTGAAGAGGGAGGAAACCACCCCAAAAAACCTCCCTCGCACGGGTGTAAGGCTTAACCTGAGAACGCCCAGCCCCCGGAGAGGGTCCTTCAGCAAAGCCTTCGAAACACCTCGCTTCCCTGCAAAGCAGCTCGTAAGCCGGCGAGATTCCACGTGCTCCCGAGGAGAGCAGCAGTGGCACTAAAAATAGGAGCGGGGTTAACGCCTCTTTGGGAACAGCTCTGGCTTTGCAGTGAATTACATGAAGTGCGAGAAGGGCTAAATTCAGCAGCCTCCTCGCAAATCCGCATCTCAGTTTGGAGCAGATGTTTGGGCTGACCTCGTTTGTCCCAGTTTGCCATTCACACGCTGCCCTGCCAGTGTTTTTGTTGGCAGTCTGGAACAAGGATGTGAGTGTGAGCCAGGGGGGATTGCAACCCCTCCTTTCCTAGTTCTTCTTTCAGCTTTTTCTGCTTTTTTTTTTTTCATCTGAGCAGTGAGCTAGAGCCGGGCAGACACTTAGCACAAATACAAGGAGCCGAAATGAATCGTTTGTGTACAACAGAGCTGCTGAAAAACAAATTCAGGAGCATGAAAGCAACCAGCAAAGAGAAAATCGGGATAACACCTCCGGGAGGGTATGGAGCTAATAAAGCAGGTGGCTTTGTAAAACATACCGCACCCAAGCCCCAGGAATTAACATTTACAGCAGCGTTACCTTCCCATTCAAGGCTTTCATGGCCTCCACTGCGTGTTCTCTTTTATTAAAGTGCACAAAGGCGTAGTCTCTAATTTTCTTTACTCTCTCCACTGCACCTGTGGAAAACATTGGAATATTAGTGGGAAATGGGGATTAGTCAGAAAACAGAGATCTGAAAGAGCAGCTCTGTCAGGTTATGAACCCCTGGAGAGCAAAAGCTGAGCAAGGGTAGAAGAAAAAGAGGTCAGTGTCCCCTTACCTCTTTGGATGTATCTTCCGCAGGAAAATCAATATATAGAGGGTGTAGCATTTCAAGGCAAACTAGAAGGTTTTGGGATCAGATACCAGTGAGCTTCCCATTAAACTGGAGAGGTTTTCTCTCTGTTTCTTCTCTGGTGTCTGTTGGACACCACTTGTGGTTTTTCATCTCCCTTGTGTGACTCCCTTGTGTTCCCAGCTGTGGGAACATCCCCACGTGATCCCCATCTCCCTGCTTCTGTACATGCTTTGGAGGCAGCTGCAGGAAGCTGATGCTTCTGCCATACAGAGAGGAGGCTTTTCTCTTAAACACCAGCTCAGGACGCTCAGGAAGAATGAACAGCCAGCCCTGCCCAGGACAGAGCAGCCCAGGGCACTGGGGTGGGCTGGGACTGATGGGGCAGCAGGTCTCTCCCTAAGAAACAGCCTCTCCCTAGGAAACAGCCTTTCCCGTGTCAGTGGGGCTTCCCCGAATGCCCCAATTTACCTGGAAATGGCCCCAGTCAGACTCTGCAGCTGAGGGTTGGCCCTGCTGGGAGTAGGCTTGGGCTGGAGAATCTTTCTTGTAGCCTGAATCTATCTTACACCCAATTTCCCCGAAGTAATTCCAATGTGAATGGCTTCTTGTTCTTCTTTTCTAAGTCCATCTTCCACAGTTTTCCCTTTCCCTTGTCAGCTGCTCTGCTGCCAGGAATTTATACTCTGCACTGAGGAGTCTGTCTCCAAAATAACCCCAGCAGTCCTGTTCCCCATGGCCACAGCCTTCAGCCATTTCTTTAATTGTTCATCTTCTCTGCTCCTGTGGCTTGGGAAGCACCACATCAGCCAGCCCAGCATCCTGTAAAACCCCCAAAATACCCTTTGGAAACACGGCTAAGGGACGCTGAACAACCCTTCTGGTGGCTTCTTACCTCCTAAAGCTGAACAGGTGCACAGGGAAATGTCATGTTGCCACAAAAAGCACTCACTTAGAAAAATGCAGGAGAAAATGAATTTCTTTGGTGTTTGGGGGGACTCATTAGGAGCTGCAGAGGGTGAAATGAGCCTGTCCCAGCCTATAATCCGAGCAGGCTGCACATCTTGAAACGACACAGGGATGGTAAAGCAGCACTTTGTGTCCTTCTGGGACAGAGGGTGATTTTCCAAGCCTGGAGTTATGGGAGTTATATGCTGATGCTTTGTTTACCAGAGGAAGCTTTAATAAACCTGCTGTGTTTTGAATATCCCCCTTCTGCCTCCTGTAGAGCATTCCAGGACACCAACCCTGAGCCAAAAATTCTGCTCTTCCCTGCTTCTGCCTCTGCTGGGCAAAGCACCTTGATACCCACCCGTGGGTCAGCTCTGAGGAGAGCCCACCCATGGGAGCATTGTCCCACCAGCACCCTGGGAGAGCACAGTCTTCCTGCTGGGAGCTCTGCCAGGCTGGAGGAATTTTGTTGGGATCCCCAGGGAGCAAGGGCAGGGCTTTTCAGTGAGGCAGCTCCACAGAAGCCATCAGGCTGTGAATCTGGCACAGATTTAAGGGCTGGTACTTGTACTAGATCCCAACTCGAGGAGCCCAAGCAGCATTCCTGGTCCTGGCTGTGGAGCCCTCAGGGATGTGGCAATTGCTGTGCCATGGAGACCTCTGGATCATTTTTTATTGGATGGCTTGTTGATGTCGAAACAGCTTCTTCATGCCCTGGATCCAAGGTAATTTCAGATAAGTGGTGCTGAATTGTGGCTCAGTGAGTGAGGCAGAGAAGCGAGGCAGGGCAAAGAACCATTTCAGATCCTTGCTGCCTTTTTTGATCTCACTGGAACTTTAACTGCATTTTCTCTCCCCAAAGCTGAAAGTTTTGCTGCTCTAATGCACCCATTCCCGATTTTAGCCACCAAAATAAAAGCTGTCCATGAAAAAAAACAAAACAAAACAAACTCCAACACGAACACTGAAACGCTAACGGGAAAACGAAAGATGATGCAGAAATTCTGTTGTTATAGTGGAAAGCTTCTCAGGAGCAAAGCAGATGACTGTTACCAAAGTGTCAAATGGCCACAAATGTGTTTCTGGGGAGTGTGAGCTTGTTCAAAGCTCGGGAGCAAAACTGGGTAAATAAAAGAAGGAAACAGTTCAGAGAGTGGGATAACACAAATTTAACTCAGGGGTAAAATGGGGTTTGTAACAGATCGATGGTGGCTAAAAGTATGAGCCAGAAATGCTGGAAGGACACAAGGAAAGGTGAGGACCTTTGCATTGCAGCCTAGTCCAGGAAAAGGCACGTACAGGGCAGGAATGAGAAGCCAGTGGAAGAAAAATGAAGCTCTGCAGTGTATTTTAAAAAATTAATAGAAGAAAGTTAACAGGAATGAGATGAAAGGAGATTTCACATTGCCAAGCATCAGTTCCTAATGCCTAATGGACTGTGTGGCTGCAGAAATGGGTTATTTTTACTTTGTTGGTTTTGGGTGGAATTTCCTAAAGCTGGAGCAACTCAGAAGTAAAATCTCCTTTGAAAGCCAGCAGGACTTTTATTCCCAACTAATCTCCCTGCTTTTTTGAAAAATCTCACCCTAAGCGCATGTAAGATACGCCACAAAGGAATATTGAATTAAATGTAAAGCACTAATTATTCACCAATTTACACGAGGACTGGGGGGGACGTATGGAAATGCGTTCAGAATTTAGATAGATCAGATAAAAAGAATTTGTATTAAATCACTCTATTTTTATCACCATCCCTTGCCACAAAAGAATGCTGAAGTCACCCAGCTGCTTCACCAACTCTTTTTAAGAGAATGATTCCAAAGCATTTTGGTGACACAGGGCATCCCCACGCAGCATTTTGGGTCTCTTCCAGTTGCCAGCCATCCTCCTTCGTGGTGGCTGGGGCTGGGAATTAAGCAGCCCTTAATGGGATGCCATTTTGGGTGGGAGCATTCAGCCTCATGACAATTTTTGTGGCATTTCACACAAACATTTGGCAGCAGGAAAACGGCTATTTTTATCTCTTTTGGCATTTTAGGAAGGCAGGAACATTTCCATTTGCAGCACTTATCCAGGAGGCGCAGCGCCCGCGGGTTCCTACCTGGTTTGATGTTGTTGAACTCCTTCTCTATGGTCTCCTCGGTGGTGGAGAGCATGAGGTTCCTCACGTAGAGGATTTTCACCGAGGACATGGTGTCCTCATCCACCTCCACCTCCGGCTCTGCCCAGTCCACGGCGATGGGGTGTCCCCACAGCTGGATCCTTCCTGTAAGGGAACGGCCGCGGTCAGTGCTGGGGGGCTTTGCTTCCTCTCACCCTGCTCAGGTTCCACTGCACAGCAGGACAGCCCAAATTCTACAAACACGACCACAAAAAAGCCTTCCTAGCCCGAAGCACTGCAGCTGCATCAGCTGCCTCCCAAAAGCAGATGGTCACACTTGGAATGTCCTCCTGCAAACACCTTGGGAGCCTCTAGAACTGAAAGAAGTGAAAATACGGAATAATTCACTTAAAGCCTGCGTTGCCTGGAGTGTTCCCTAAAGGGAAGTATTTTAATGCACTCATAAAAATCCCTTTTGGCCACCAAAGTTTCATTCCCTCCATACCAGAACAGGGATCCTGAAGTCCCAGTGGGATGAAATAAAGTAGCAAAGGCAAGGGTGTCTCTGTGAGTGTTTGAATTCGTTTGGGTGAAGCTGCAGCAGGAGAAAGGAGGGACACAGAGTCCCGGGGCACAAAGCAGGGTGTGGGTGTGGAGGATAAACCCGGGGGCTCTGTGTGCACCAGACTGAGCTGCTGAGGGGCAGCGAAGGAAAAGGGCAAATAAATCACTCTGCTGAGTGCTGATGATGAGGTTGGGTTGGTGCCCCCACTCCTCAAGGCTCAGCTCCAGATTCAAAGGCACCTGATGGGAGACTTCCACTGAACTCGAGGGGAATTTTCACAGGTCCATATTTCCTTCTGTCTGCATGTGTGTGTATTACCAAGGCTGCCCTTTTAGGTTTGTCATTAAGTTAAATTTTGGTTAAGTCGGATTTATGGTCCTGTTGTGCTGATAGAAAATTCTACTGTATTGCTTGAGAGGTGTTAAATTAGTCAATTTATTAAGAGCTGCTAGTGTTGAGTTGATCAGATATTGTTAAGAATAATAAACCATGATTAGACATTGTTATGAATAATAAACTATTTAGACCTAAGCTGCTGAGCCAGTCTGAGGCTGAGTTTGGCAAGGGGGTTTATTCTGTTGGAACTCAACCCTTCGAATCCCTTACCTTTTCCCTCCTCACCCTTTTGCCTCCCTGGTCTCCACATGAATCATTGTAGATTGCTTTAATCTGATTTTTCTTTGTCTGCTTTATCTGTATAGCAAGTATTAGAGTGACCCTCACCATCAAATCCTGTTGTGCCCTCACAAATTTATATTGAACCTACTTTTGCCCAGACCTTGCTGGTGATTCTTTAAGTGACCTAAACCACTCATTTGCAGCTGAGGGGACAAAGAAAATCCTGCAAAACACTCTTTGCCAGCCCTAAAAAGGCATTTCTGCTCGGACAACTCATTTAAGAAGGGGTGGGAGTGCCAAAATGAGAGGGTGAGGATAGAATCTGGAGGCTTATTGGAAGTATAAATGATCAAACTAAGTGGAAAGGTGCTGTTCCCTCGGAACCCCTCGTGAATGAGCTGGGGTTTGTGGAGTGAGGCCGAGCTGCTGTTCAGCTCTCAGCACTGCCCAGATCTGAGCTGGCAGTGACAGAGACAAAGGCAGGGCTGCCCACGGCTCTGTGCCCCTTTCTCAGTTGCTGTTTTCAGTTCAAGAGTGGAAATGATGAACTGCTTGACTTGCAGCGAGGAGCTAAGCTTGGTGCCTCTTGCTGAGACCCAGTCAGTCTCCACCCTCTTGCTGAGCCAGGAGACAGGACAAAATTGAGCTTTTTATAAAAACTCTCCCTTTTTGAGCACTTCCTCTACAGAGCTCCCTCGAAGAGCAGCGAGGTTCACTTTAAAGGAAGCATCTTGATAATGGTATTTAATCTCACATCAGCTGGAGACACATTCAGCTCTGGCTTGGAACTTTTTTCCAGTTCCTGCCGTATGCCTGGGACATCAGAAGACCCTGCCTCCCGCTCATGCCTTTGGAATTCCCTAAATTGTTTACTGAGATGTCCCTAAATTGGAAATCCCTCGTGCATTGCACATGTCTGCTCAGGGCTCTGAGTTCCTTCCATCTGCCTCGCTGTCTTTGCTCAGGATTTTAAATGCTCTGCCTGCTCCCGCCTTCCTTTTCCTCAGAACATCCATGGAAAAGTCGTGCTGAAGCACAGAATGTGCTCCAACCATCAGGGAGATGCTAAAACTGAAGCAGAAAACACAGAACAAAAGGAAAAATTGTCAGTGTGAGATATCTGCCAATAGCTGAGCGTATTCATTGCTCAAAATCGTGTTTCTTTTTTTTCACAATAAGAAAAAAGAAAAAAAATTAAATTGTGCAGGATATTTCATGGGCTGATGCATAAAACAGGAGAAAGAAGGTTGGTGGTTATGAACAAATCTCAAACTCCAAGGTTTGCTGGATGCTTTCACCAGCAAGTGAGCTGCGTTCAACAAGGCAGTGCAGGAGCATAAGAAAGCAAGAGAAATTTGGTGAAATCCCTGCAAATGCACCTCAGGTTAAGTGACTTCATCACCTAACACCTGCTAAACCTCTCTCTCCCTCACAACGCTCTTTGGCTGTCCCCCAGCGCTGAATTTCAGAGATTTACTCTAAAGCCATTCCTCACTCCAAGTTTTTTTTGCCAAAATATCAATTTTCAGTCCATTCTCCAGCCTGAATCGGCTCTCGGACGCCTTCCTGAGTGATTCTCCCCGAGAGGCCACAACTGAGGCTGTACTTTGTGTTTAACCCGAGACAAGCACAGGACCAAGCCCACCCCACGGCAGAGCTGAGTGCATACGTGCAGCTCAATCCATCTGGCTGGATTTTCAATAAACCCCAGCTCCTGAACCATGAGCACGGGCCATCGGCACGGTGCTGCCGCAGGAGCTGCAGCGAATCCCCCACCCTGCACCCCGCGGTGTGCGGGGGAACCTCCTGCCTCTGGGTGCCTCCAGCACAAAACTGCTCCCCGAGGGCAGAAAACGCAGCCACCTCCACCTCCTCGGATTCCTGGCCACCACAGCACGTTGCCACCACAGCACAAGGTGACCCCTGAGCTGAAGCCACCCCTCCCCACCCCTGCTGACCTGGGAGCAGCTTCCTCCTGGCCATGGCCGCTGCCCGGTGGCTCTCGTACTCCACGAAAGCAAAGCCCCTGTTTTTGGTTTTGTCGGCCGCGCTGGGGTATACGATGACGTCCACGACGCCGTCCGTGACCTTCTTCATCTCTGCCAGGATTTCCTCCCTCTTCTTGGTCTTGGGGATGCCCCCCACGAACAGGCGGCAGTTGTCCACGCTGGCACACACGCCCAGGAGCCTCCCGTTCCTGGAACAACAGAGCTGCCTTGTCAGGAGCCAAGAGAGGGGAGGGGTAAAACAAAGCCCCTCTCCTGTCCCAAAACTCAAGGCCAAACACGAGGCTTTGGTGTCAGCTGTTCTTTGGGATATTCCAGCGGCCTTGCTCGGTGCAAAAGCTGCCACCCTGCTAAATCTGACATCAAAGTCAGGCAGCGCAGCTGAAATGAAGGATTTGAGGGAGAAATCAAAGCCAGATTTTGCTTTTCCCTCCTGGGATTCTCACTTTTGCAGCTACCAGGCAACTGCAACCCCATCCCAGGTCCCTGTGTTGTCACCAGTGTAAGCCAGGACTTGTAGTGTTCACCAGTGGCTTGTGGCTTCCCACTCACCTCCTGACTCAGGTTCTGGGGAAAGAAAGTCCTGTGTCATGGAGAGGCACCATGTGGGGACTCGCTGATGCCAGCTGTTGTGAAGACCCCAAAGTAAAAACTTCCTTTGTTCACCTCTTTGGGATCAAAGTATCTCTTACAGGTCTGGAGAAGTGCAAAACTCCTTTAGAAGAGTCTTTGGAACCAGGGAAGGAAGTGGAGGAGGTGGAGGTGGATGAAGCCTGATCCCTAAGACCTTCCAACCTCTGTTACAAATGACATCTCCAAGCCCTCCGTGTGCCTTGTGATGTGCTCAAAGCAGTTCACCACCCGTCTGTTTTTCTCAACAGCAAAAATGAAAGCTGTGCAATTGCTGGAATGGTTTATCCAAAAGGTTTTTGAGCAAAGGCATCAACTCATCCCACTCTGAACTGGCAAAAAACATTTAGTGTGGTTGAAATCCAACCAACACGTACTGATGGGTCCATCTGTTGTTGATTTCTGGGTGTTTTGTTCCCAATTTTTAGTCACAAACATGAGGGCTTTTTCTGTCCCTTTCTATTAGTAAATGGCACTGTTTTGCCAATTGGTTTCCATCCTATTTCACCATTTTTTGCAATTGCTCCATCTCCCAGAACATATCTGCAGAATCTGTCACGAGGGAGACTGTGAATAGAATAAATCAACAACAAACAACCTGAGGGGAACATAATAAACAGCACTGGTTAGGGGAAAGTTAATTTGATCCAAAGCAGAATATTTTTTTCCAATGTTCTGATAGATTTTTGTTGTTTTTTTGTGAGGAAGAAATTTTCTCTTAAAGATGTTGACTTTAATGAGCAGTGCCTGCACAGGGAGACAGGAGGAGATTTCCCCTAAAAACTCAGGGGTCTAAATAACCTTGCTCTGGGCTGTCAGGAAAAATATCCCTTACACGCCAAAATAGAGAGATATATGTGATTTAAAGTTGCTGTGAGGGTGTTTGCCATGCTTACCTGATTTCATAATTATTGAGTGTCTTTATTGCATTCTTGGCCTCCTGTTTATTGGAGAAGGTCACAAAGGCGTAGCCCCTGTTGTTGCCATTGAAGTCCATCATCATCCTCATCTCATAGATTTTGCCAATCTGCCAAGTGAGAGGGATTTGTCAGCAAGGTGGGAGTGGTTAAAGAGGACTGGGATCCTAAAGCCCACCCAGTCCCAGTTCCACGGGCAGGGACACCTTCCACTGACCAGATTGTTCCAAGCCCTGCCCAGCCTGGCCTTGGGATCAGCTGAGGTCAGCCCTGAAATGCAGCTCTGACCATCACTAACTGAGCAGCTGCCATCGAGTCCCACCTTCTCACAGAGAGGGATAAGCTCATCCTCAAAGAGGTCTCGGGGGAGTTTCCCGATGAAGATCTCACAGCCCCTCTCCGGTGGAGGGCCATCCCAGCCCGGTGGTGGTCCCCCATATTTCCTCTGCCCGTTTTCCTGCCGTGGAGAGAAAGAAAAGGAAGGTTTAGCTGTCGGTTTTTAAACCTGGATCAAACCAACCCCTCCTCTGGGAATGACCCTTGAGGCAGACACCCTCCTTCCCTGCAGCTCCTCACGGATTCATTGGGATACTGCAGTGTCCCTCTGCAAAGGCTGGGATACTTCCAAAGCCCAAGTGCAGACAGGCAGGTAACTCCTGGAAAATGGAAATCCTCCTGGCTGTGGGAGGGGAATCTCCGTGGGCTGTGTGTTAGCTGTGGGCTGGGTATTGGAACGCTTGCAAAATTTATCATTGGTCTTGATTTTCATCCAATCCAAGCATGACACTGGCCCACCCAGGAGTTCTTTCTGGCACACAGCAAATCCTGGCCCCAAATAATATCCAAAGAGGTGAAGACCAGTCAGTATGTCCTTTTTGGTATGTCTTTGCTAGATGAGTGTGTATCTGTTCTCCTCTCCTATTTTTAATCATATTTCCTGTATTTCTTGGTCTCCTTCCTTCCTTCCTTCCTTCCTTCCTTCCTTCCTTCATTCCCTCTTCAGTGTCTGCATTTGAATTCAGAATAATTGTTTTATATAAATTAATAATTCCTCTCTATCTGGCTTCCCAGACCCTTCTTAATGGTTCTTTTTTCATCCCTCTCNTCCTGCTCCCAGAGGAGCTGGGGTTTCAGTAATTTTTCCATTTTTGGCTCCCTGGCCATTTCTTTGGTCACTTCCCACTCTGGGATTTCTCCAGGCAAGCGAATGCCTTGTACAGCTGATTTAGGAGGAATGTAAACAAACAGGGATCCTTACAGGAAAATAGGAATACACCACAAACCCTTTTCATTTTCTTGAGCCTAGAACAGGCCCTGAATTATTCATGCTCATTCCTGGCTTTCCAATGTTTTCNTTAAAGCGTGTGGGGGATTGAGGGCTGGAATCTGTGGTTCAGGAGTGAGCTATAGCCAGATGTGATGGTAGGAAAAAAGGAACACCAGGATAATTCCAAGGGCAGCTTGGACAGGCTTGGATTCACCTGTGCCAGTGGAAGGTGTCCCTGCCCATGGCATGGGGCTGGAATGAGCTGGGCTTTAAGAAACCTCCCAACCCCCATGATTCTAAGAAAGCCACAGTAGATCTAAGACACAGAGAAGTCCCTTCTCTTATGGGCCAGGTACAGCAGAAAGGCTCCTCGAGGGCACCAAANTGTAAACAAACAGGGATCCTTACAGGAAAATAGGAATACACCACAAACCCTTTTCATTTTCTTGAGCCTAGAACAGGCCCTGAATTATTCATGCTCATTCCTGGCTTTCCAATGTTTTCAGCAGTGATGGAGTGCTGGGGACACTTGAATTTATGTCTGAGCTGGTGTGTGAGGGGGCACTGCAAGGAATAAACCCTTCTCTCAATTTGCAGTGGCTTCATTTGTGGCTGGAAGGCAGCACCTCAACAAATCCTTCTTGACAAGGTGCCTGGAGGGCGAGTGGACATCAGCCACTCCCCAAAGATGGACGAGCCAGGTGTGCACTGAGGAAGAAGGTGTTTGGCTGCACCCACAGACAGGTTGGAAGAAAAATCCCTAAGGTACAGGGAAATTAGGAGGGGGGGGGAAAGAGAAGAAGATAAAATAGCAAGGTTGGAATGGAGAAGAGAGGAGAGGAGAGGAGAGGAGAGGAGATGAGAGAAGAGAAGAGAAGAGAAGAGAAGAGAAGAGAAGAGAAGAGAAGAGAAGAGAAGAGAAGAGAAGAGAAGAGAAGAGAAGAGAAGAGAAGAGAAGAGAAGAGAAGAGAAGAGAAGAGAAGAGAAGAGAAGAGAAGAGAAGAGAAGAGAAGAGAAGAGAAGAGAAGAGAAGAGAAGAGAAGAGAAGAGAAGAGAAGAGAAGAGAAGAGAAGAGAAGAGAAGAGAAGAGAAGAGAAGAGAAGAGAAGAGAAGAGAAGAGAAGAGAAGAGAAGAGAAGAGAAGAGAAGAGAAGAGAAGAGAAGAGAAGAGAAGAGAAGAGAAGAGAAGAGAAGAGAAGAGAAGAGAAGAGAAGAGAAGAGAAGAGAAGAGAAGAGAAGAGAAGAGAAGAGAAGAGAAGAGAAGAGAAGAGAAGAGAAGAGAAGAGAAGAGAAGAGAAGAGAAGAGAAGAGAAGAGAAGAGAAGAGAAGAGAAGAGAAGAGAAGAGAAGAGAAGAGAAGAGAAGAGAAGAGAAGAGAAGAGAAGAGAAGAGAAGAGAAGAGAAGAGAAGAGAAGAGAAGAGAAGAGAAGAGAAGAGAAGAGAAGAGAAGAGAAGAGAAGAGAAGAGAAGAGAAGAGAAGAGAAGAGAAGAGAAGAGAAGAGAAGAGAAGAGAAGAGATGTTAAAGCGTGTGGGGGATTGAGGGCTGGAATCTGTGGTTCAGGAGTGAGCTATAGCCAGATGTGATGGTAGGAAAAAAGGAACACCAGGATAATTCCAAGGGCAGCTTGGACAGGCTTGGATTCACCTGTGCCAGTGGAAGGTGTCCCTGCCCATGGCATGGGGCTGGAATGAGCTGGGCTTTAAGAAACCTCCCAACCCCCATGATTCTAAGAAAGCCACAGTAGATCTAAGACACAGAGAAGTCCCTTCTCTTATGGGCCAGGTACAGCAGAAAGGCTCCTCGAGGGCACCAAACACAGCTGCTGGCCTGCTCCTGGAATGTGCTTTTTCCCAGGAAACTCAGGTTTTGCTTGGGGCTGTTGTGCCCTCTAGTGCTATGCAAAGTGAGGCAAAGTTCATGGCCTGCACCTGCCTAAAATCCAGAGCTTCCAGTCCCTTTTTCCAGGTTGCAAGGCCGGTCATGGCAGTGCCCAGTGCTCTCCAAGGCTGAGCTTGTTTCGCTCATGTTAGCCAAGAAAGGCTTTCTCAGGTGGGTTTGAAGGTCATAGCCAAGCTCCACCTGCCCTGACCATGGGATGTTTGGGATCTTGGAGACCTTGGAGCCTAAACTGGGAGCAAACCCTGGGGCAGGTGAGGCACCTGCCTCCCGTGTACCTGTGCAAGGCTCTGCACAAAAGGTGACGTGCTGGACTTCCCACCTCATCCCTCCTCTGAAACTCTGCTCAGTGGGTTCTCTCTGGCTTTGAGACACCAATCCCGACCTTTCCCAACATTTAGCAGTGCTCGAGGTTGTTCTTCCCCCACCTTTATCATCATTTCCTATCGAGCAACAAATTCCTGGAGCAATGAGATCCTGCTTGGTGACAGAACGCAGCGATGGTCAGCACGGGCGTGAGAGACAGGAACAGAGGGA
The DNA here is from genome assembly GCA_013397815.1 of Aleadryas rufinucha. NCBI lineage: Eukaryota > Metazoa > Chordata > Aves > Passeriformes > Aleadryas > Aleadryas rufinucha. The sequence goes on from VZTH01005074.1 coordinate 21,538, forward strand.
AGAGGAACGAGCAAGGAGTGATTCAGGAGCGTGGATTCGCTGCTCACACCCCCGGTGAAGCTTCAGGGTGAAGCTGAGCACTGCGCAAAAGGATGGGACCGCGAATTCCTACCTGGATCAAATTATATCCCGTTCGCTGAATTAACGCACGCAGGGCGGCTTCTTTCTGTGTGCCGGTCAATCCATCCCCGGATTTGTGATTTGATTCCATTGGGAGTGATTATCAGCAAAAAATCAGGTTAATTAGGGGTGCTCACTGCAATCAAATTTAAGATAAATTAAATCAATTAATACGGCTGGGAGGAGAAAGTCAACCCTCCTGAGAAAGTTTACAGGGTCGCTCTTCCTAAATCAGTTATTTTGGAGATAAAACCAAAACAGAACAGCAGAGACCGTGGAAAAAAGCAGAAATATCCCCCTTGCTGCATGGAAATAAACAGCATTTAAACCCACAGTCAGATCCTGGGGAGGTGCAGAGGGAATCTGTAGCCTTTTGGTGGTGTCTCAGGAGGAAAAAATACATAATTATTATTATGCCTAATCCTGCACTGAGTACACAACAACGAGTCCTTCAGGCCTCATGTGATGCTGACACTGGAACCTTGTACCAGCCATGTCCAGCACTCTGTGAGAAACAGGACCCAGCTCCAAATCTGGCCTACTTTTATTTTGGAAGTAAAGAACATGGGAGAGCTTCAGATCTTAGCTCAGCTCAGGGCTGGAACAACCTTGGGTTCAGACATTTTGAATCAGAGCTGCAGTTTTAGGTCATGGCTGATTCAAGATTGTTTGGGTTGGGTTGGGTTTGGGCCGAAAACATCATAAAACTGCAATCTGAATCTGACTCGGGCTACACACTGGGAAAGGGACATTCATAAGATGGATTCACTACTGGTGATTCCCTGTTTTTCCTGAATGCTGAGCTCTGAACTTGTCCAAAATCCATTTGTGTGCTCCAGGCAGACAAACAGGGTCTGTAGGGGTGAGGCTGAGCTTGAAGCCTCAGGCTGATGCTGAACAGCAGCCAGAGCAAACCCAGTTCCCTCCTCAGCTCCTTGCAGCCAGAGCTGGGGGCCAGTGGGACCACGGAGTTCAGGCAGGAAAATGCTGAACTGTGCCATCCAACATGGTTGTTATTGCCTAAAATGGCATTTTATTGTAGAAAGGTGGAGGCAGGGAAAGGTGGCACCTCCCAGGCTTGCCTGGAGAGCAAACAGAGCCAAAAGGGGCTGGGAGGGGTGGGCTGGGGGTGAGGGGGATGGAGCACCCTGGGAGCACACAGAGGTGGGATACTGGGCAGGAGGGAAATCCAGAGAAGCAGGAAGGTGGAAGGAAGGTGGATTGCTGTGCCTGCACCCTGAGCTACTGCTGGATTTTGGGGAGGAGACCCTAAACCATCCCCCTGCACAGACCCTAAAGCATCCCCCTGCACAGACCCTAAAGCATCCCTAAGGTGAGCACTGCAATGCAGGTGAAGAAGTGCAATCTGCCTGGTTACAGCTGATTTCCTGAGCGAGTCCTGATTCTGTGGAAATAACAGGAAAAGCCTTTTCCAGCACCCAGCTTTGAACATCCTTCCAGCAGCACAGGCTGCTTTTGAGGTTCGCTGAGGGACGAGCCAAGGCTTGGGGCAGCCCACTTTGCCTTTGGGCATTGCCTGCCCTGGGCTCCTACACCTTTGTGCCCTGGAAGACTTAAACAGTTGCTGTCAATTTAAAACGGATTATTCCCAGCACCAAAAACGGGGCACGAGCCCGGATGTTTGAGGGATCTCAGCCTGGTGTCACTCGGGCTCTGCCACACCAAGATCCAGAGGCTGTGGCTCCAATACTCGGGAATAGAGGCACCTCTGCAATGCCAGATTTTGGGGCTATGTAATGCAGAGGTTGGTGAAGCTCTTCTGATTTGGTTTTATTTTTTTTTCCCGTGCTCCCAGCTTCTCCAGCGTTTTAATTACTACCAACGTGCAGGGTCGGGACATGGATTATCCAATGCTACAGCTCCCTCCTGTCTCTAATTCCTAAGTGAGTGTTTTCTGCAGCAGCTGGAGCTCAGTTAGTGGTTTGTTTCGCCCTTCTGAGGGCAGCAACAAAAGCCTGCCGATGTTTGTGGTGTCCGTGCCTGCTGCCTCCTCCGGAGCTGGCGTTCAGCAGGCACGGGGCAGGATTAGCGCACCGCTGTGCACAAACCACTTGGAGCCCTTCCCAGGCTGCTTCAGAAGGAGAAAGTGAACGTTCAAAAAAAAAAAACCGAGTTAAAATTCAGATTGGTTTTGCACCCTCCCCTGCCTGGGCAGAGACACCCTGTATCCACCCTATATCCACCCTATATCCACCCTATATCTACCCTATATCCACCCTATAGGGGAAAGCTCTGTCGCACTGCAGATGCGGCCCCTTACAATCTGCTTTTGGAGCATCCTGGTTTCGTCGGGGAATTGAGGGATCAAATTGCACCTCTCGGTGGGTGGGTGGCTCTCTCTTAGCCCTTACAGCCGGACTTGAGCGCTGCCTGCTCGGCTGCTGCTCTGGATGCGTTTGCACGCGGATCCTTTAAGGCCACGCATCCTCTCCTGCAGGGAGGAGGGATTTCCAGGAAGGTCTGTCTCCCTCCCTCCCTCCCTCTCCCTCCCGGGGATGCTTTCACGCTGAGCAGTGAGCACAAGCCTCGGGGCTGGCGGATGGATGGGAACAGAGCATCTCCCTGGCTGGTGCCTTTCCAGCAGGAGCAATATCCCTCTCTGCCTTCTGCCTTATTAGATAAGACAGCCGAGCTCTTCTGGGCTCTTCTCGCAAGGCATCCTGCAGAGACTGCAGGCTCTAGAGCAGCGGGTCTAGCCACTGGTGCACTCCAGGATATGCTGAAGCAATCCGCTCGGAATTAGGGAGCAGGAGCATTCCGGGTTGCGACGAAGGACTAAACACAGCCTGCTGCAAAACCCGGGCTCTGGGGGGGTTTGTTAACCACGATCTGGCTTCAATCCGTGCCCGGTGCTTCCACACATCCCTGCCTTTGGAGAAAGCCCAGCCTGGCCCAAGGACACAGCCCTTCCCGTGGAAGAGCTGCAGGATGCCCATCCTCAGGGATGCCCCGACTCACCTGGAGCTGGTTCTGCTGGAAGTGGGGTCCAGCTGGAGACCCCCACCCCAGGGCGGCTCCAGCCCCTGCAAGCCCCCAGCCCCTGCAAGCCCCCAGCCCTGATTCCAAAGGAGGCCAGGACCGGACAGCTCTGCACGCTCAGGGCTGGACACACGCGTGGACAGCCCCAGGCACCGCCCAGGTTCGGTAGCCCCACTCTGAGCAGTTAATTCACACCTGCTAATTACCAGCCCAGCGTCATTCACAGCTCATTTATAGGCTAAAGAGCTTTCTCCCATCAGTGGGGTGTCTCCGGGATGGAGACAGCGGACACCCCTCTTTTTTAAGAGGCATAAATCCCAACACGACAAATCCCAAGCCCAGGAAAACAGGCTTCCCACCCTGCAGTTTTCCAAGCCCTTCTTCTCTCCCTCCTTCCCTCCTGCCTCCCTTGGCCCAAGGACATCTAAACACTTTTTTGGACAGGGCACTTTTCCACCTCTGCCACGCAAGGGTCCAGATCATGGAATCACAGGACCGTTTAAGTTGGAAAAGCCCTCTCAGACCATCGAGTCCCGTTATTTAACCCAGCGCTGCCAGCCCCACCACCAAACCACGTCCCCGGGTGCCACATCCTGGTGTCCATCAGTGCATCCAGACTATTTCCGGGATACAAATCACGGGGGGATGTTTTATTTCGGAAACCGGTGGCGTTCCAGCCCTTTCCCCTAATTGCAGGCACCAGCCCCAGTCCTTGCAGCAGCGCCAGTGTGCTGGGAGATTTTTTTACCTTAAGGGAGGAGAATTCCTGTCACCCAGAGGAAACACGATTACTTTCTCTCCTTCTTTGTTCCTCGAGCCAGGAATCAATTAGTAAATCCGCCCTCACAGGGGGAAAACCCCCCTTCCGTGGCTGCTGATGGAAAATGTGAATGACTGCAGCGAATTCAGGCAGTGTTTTCAGCACTGCTTTAAAAAAAGGATCAACCCAGCCACACTTCACAGAAATAATGGTTCTGCAATTCAACTAGTTTCGGGGATTTGCCCTTAAAATGGATTATCATTAACAAGGGCCACCATGCGAAAAAGAAAAGGGAAAAAAAAGGAGGGGAGGAAATTGCATTTCGTTCAGAAGTTTAAATTGAAATTAACACCTTTGGAAATGCAAACTATCCATATTTCCTATTACATCCCCATTTTTGATGAAATTTTGACAATGCCACCAAGTTATCATGGTCACAGCATCAAGAAAAGGAAGGTTCTGCTTGTACCTGAAATCGGAGTATCCCTGGGGCTGCTTTTCCTCTCTCCACTCTCATTTATTTTAGGTTTCTGCTAAAATTTGGAAGTGCCAAAGCAAGAAAAGGTCCTTTTATGCCTTGCAAGGCCACATGAACAAGAAACAAACCTATTATGGCACCACTTCACCTCTCCATGTCTACTTCTACGTGGCTTCCTCACACCTACTGCAGCACATCCTCTGACTTTGCCCCATCCATCCGGGAGCAAGATGAATCCAGAAGCTTTTACCCTCAAAAATGTGGAAAATTTTGCTTCACTTTGGGGTTATTTGGAAAAGGAAGAGTCTCTTTCCTCAGCCAAGGGATGTCTCCCACAGCAGGATTTCTGCTGAGGGGAGCACAGGCGGTGTTTGAGGGCAGAGCCTGCCCCGCAGCAGCCTTTTTGGGCAAAGCTGACTCCTGCTGCCATGAAGGAGATAACGAACCCACGTTTATCCCACGGGATCAATACACACCTGACTGTGCTGAGCCACTCGGACACATCTAATTAAGGCTGTTTTGTGCCAGTGCCCCCTCAGACCAACCGCTGCTCCTGAAGAATAACCACCTCTGGAAAGGCTGGACAGTGACATTCACTCTTTCCCCTAACAACCCAAACTGGCCACTAGAGAAACGATTTTCCTCTAGCTTATCAATGTTTTGGGGGTTTTTTGCCCTCCCTCCAGGCTCCAAGCAGTGTATATTCTTTCCCATACATCCATAAACACCAAGGACTCTTCATTCTCTTCCCCAAAACTGGCAGTGCTGTGAGCTGCCCCAGCTCCCTGCTGGGGTGACACGCAGAGGGACGGAGTCCGATTGAGCAACGCAGCACGAGGCTTTCGTCCCTCGGCTCCCCAGAGTGGGGGGTTGTTCTCCAGCTCAGGTGGCTCCACACAAAGTGGGAACCCAGAGGCATTTGCAGGAAAGCAGGAGGAATTGGGAGCAGCGTGAAAGCGCTGCAGCACATGAGCCTGGAGCAAACATTTCATGCCTAATCCGGCTCAGCCCCTTCTGCTTGGGAATCAGCTTCTCCCTTTGGAATCCCTTTCCTCTTGGGCACAGCTTTTGCAGCTCTGTCACCAAATGCACACAAATGCCCCCCAAAAGGCCTCTCTGTGATGCTGAGCCCAGCCTCCTTCCCTCCTTCTTAATTTGCATCCCCATGTGCTGGACACTTTGAAACCATCCTTCCTCCCCTGCCTGCTCCCACCCAAACCTCCTATTCCAGTGAGGGAAGGAGCCTGGGAGGAGCATTCTGTGCTGGGCAGAAGCTGTCCCTGCTAGTTGGAAGGGATTAGGGAAAACGGAGGAGTTTTTAGGAGCAGAGATTGCCTTAGCTAGGGAGACTGGTCTCTGGCAAAGAGAAGGAGGGGTCCCGAGTCGGCTGGGAAGATCTCTAATGATTAAGCCCCAGAAAGTTGTGCTTTAACAAATCTAGAGCGAATTATGGCACGGAAAATCCCTCCTCCCCCTCTGCCTTGTCCGGCCTGGCTTTTCAGGCGAGGAGGAAAAGCAGAAAACCCGCTCTTTCCACGGCTTGGCCAGGCAGAAACCGTGCTGAGGCCCCCGAGGAGCCCTTCTGTGCCCACCCTGCTCATCCCAAACCCAGAGCCAGGGGTGTGGGGCCGTGTGGGGCCAGCCAGGGGGTCCCGGCCCCTCAGTCCAGCCCTGCTGGTGTGGGGCAGCTCCAGGGTGTGAGTCTGATGCTGGTGCACTGCTGGGGTGGGAGTTCCCGATGGAGCTGCTCCTTCCCAACCCCACCAGCAGCCCCTTTCACACCGCCAGTCCCACTCCCCCAGACCCCAGAGCCACGAGCAGCCGCCTACCTGAGCAGTTTTGGAGATCACCCCCCGGGAAAGAGGTCTCCTTGATTGCGGGGAGTTTGCGACGTGTCACTGTGGTTATTCCCTAATCATCATATCAAACTCCAAAGGTTCAGCAGCCCCGGCTGCTTTACAGTCCCGCGGGTTAAACGTTAACCCGCCCTATCTGCTGCTTCCCTGCAGGCCTTTGACCAGATAGCTGCCTCAGACAGCACCCACCGGGCCCAGCTTTCCCAGAATAAACGCAGGGCACCACAGGCAGGGCCCGGTGTAAGGGCTGGGACCCTTCTGACACCGCTGTGCTCCGTGCTGGGGCCTTTTCTACCTGATCCAACCCCAGTGCTGCAGCTCTCCCCAGCAGAGATGCTGGGAGAAGGGACACAGCCTTGTGACACTCCTGGGCTCTACAGGAGGGTTGGGTTTGCTGGAGGGTGATGGCAGGAGTGAGAATTCCCTCCTGGTGGAGAAATTCCTCTTGGTGGAGAAGTTCCTCCTGGTGGAGAAGTCCCTCTCGGTGGCCTAAGCAAAGCTGTGGGTTTGCAGGAAATGCTCCAAAAACCTCATCCAAGCAAAGACTCGCAGTGAGGAAAGCCATTGCAGGCTTTGGGGAGGGTTTGTTGCACCCAGGGAAGGCTGTGAATAAATCCAGCAGCCACGAATCTCTGTGAGGGGTGGCTTCCAAGTGGGGCAACCTCTGAGCACCCCAAGTCTGTGGTCCTTGTGCCACACCTGGTGACGCAACAGCTGGATTGAATGTTTGGCTCTTTCCAAAATCCTTCTGGACCCTCAGAGGAATGAAATGGGCACCACAGGACTTCAGCAGAGTGATTTCATGGAATTACAGAACCGTTAAGTTTGGAAAAGACCTTTATGGTCATCAAGTCAGAGCAGCAGCACCACCGTGCTCACCGCTAAGCCATTCTTCTCGTTTGATGTGCAAGTTTAGGGTGCCAGCATTGGGATCCATCCCTGGAATTGCATCCTGCTGGGGCTGTGTCTGACCTCAGAGCTGAACCACAACCAGGCTGGGGCATGCTTTGCCAGCCCAGAGCTGACCCCCACCGCACTGATGGAGTTCCGGGCTTCGTTTGCAGCCCTGGTAAATGAAGCGTTTATAATTAGGTGTTGCTGACGCTTCAGCTTTGGAAAAGTGCCATCCCTGTGTTTGCTCAGCTTTAAAAGCGTGAGGTATCCCTGAGGGGGGAGGTGGCAGGGCCTGGATCCCTCCCGAGGAGAAGCATCCTGCTCCTTCCTCCCTGCATCCTCTGTCTCAGCAGGGGGCTGCTCCCATTGCCCGGCCCAGACATGGGATTGCTCCCAAGGTAACGTCTTCCCTCTGGTATCCACCTTCCTGCAGAATTCAGGGGTTCAAATGCAGGTTTGGGAGCATATTCAAAGGAGATAAAACCCCCAAACAAGCCCTTCCCAAGCAGTTATGAGCACCTCTCACTGAGCACAGGCTGGGGTCTGCTGCTTCTCCTCATCCCTGGGTGGATCTTGGGAGTGATGGGCAAATGTAAGAATGGATGTTTTCCCTGTCAAAGGGATTTCTCTGTCTTTAGCACGCCATCTCTTCCTGTGCTAAGGGATTGGTGGGATTTGATCACTGGTGATGCTGGATTTCAGACTGAAGGCCCCAGAGTCCCACCGAGCGCTTCAGACTGCCCAGGAAAATGAGCTGAAATCATTCAGTGACCAATTAAATGCCTCTGCCCTGGAATTGCGACAGTGGGAGGAGCAAACCAGGTCCATAAAATCAAGTGTCACACACCTTCACGGGCCCAGCACTAAAAATAGCAATGGAAAAGCCTCTGTGGGGGGAATGTGAGGTGTGACCTGAGTGCAGGTAACAGGACTCTGATGACCTGTGAGCAAGGGGGGGATGAAATGCAGGTGGCCATGGCATGGAAATCGGGCAGTTTGGGATGGAAAGCCCTGTTTTGGGGTAGAAACCAGCTGTGGATTGACCCACAGGTGTGAGGGAAGCACGACAACACATGTGGACATGGAAAGCCATCCTGGTGCCAGAGGGGTTGGAATTCCAGTGTAATTTTTTGAGGTTGTGCAGGAAGGGCAGCTGTGATGCTTTTCTTCCCTGTCTTCCTCTCTCTGTCACAGATTTTGCTCAGAAGAGGAAAAGTGATCGGGAGAGGAGATGTGATTTGTGCTCGTGTTTCCTCGAAAGCCTCTCGAGAGGCAGAGTGGAGCAGCCCCAAGAGCAGTGGGGCATAACTGTTTCCTTCTCCCCAGTCACAGCAGCAGTGGGCTGCCTCCTCCAGGGTTCACCTCAGCCTGCCAGGTGGGATCAGGGAAAAGCACTCCCAGCTCAGGAAGAACGACACTTGAGTGGATGTCACCCCTTTGTGGTATTTATTTACTGCCACAAACCCCCCAAGGGGGGCCTGATCCTCTGCCTTTCCCTGGAAGTGCTGCACGAAGTTTCCCAGGATGTCCAGCAAGGGGTTTATGGAAATCTCTGGCTGTGCTGGGGATCAGCAGCTGTCCTTTAACACAGCAATAAAGCCAATAAAAATATCCTTGGTGTCAGGAGGAGTGGGATCAGAGCCCAGCCTTGGAAAAACATGGAAATGGTGATGTTGAGCGCATCTCCTGCGTGCGGTGTTTGCTGTGCTTGTGGAGACACCCTGGCCAGGCAGACCCTGCTGTGATCCAGCTGTGGGGATGCTCTGGGTGCTGACATTCCCACTGCAGGGACTGCTGGAAATTGAGGAAAAAAATGGAATGCTGCTAAAAAACTTTGAATTTTCCCAAGTCAACGACAGGTTTCGAGGGATGTGGATCAGTTTCTGGGGAGGGTGCTGTGTGTGTGTAAGGATTGTTAAACACCACTGCAGCTCATTACAGATCTCTAAATATCACTGTTCTCCCTTTTCCCTGAATAAATCTGCGTGCTGCAGTGCCACTGTGCTCTGTAATTAGGAACAATTCAATTGAAGTCTTAATGCTTTCAAAAAACAATCCTGTGCTTCAGCAGCCTGACTCTCACTCTGCCGGAGAGCTGCTGCTGCTAGGCTGAAAAGCAATTTACAGTGGAGCAAACAGCCTGTGTGTATTTGTATTTATAGATATGAAAACCACTTGGTACTAATTCCAAAACTGATATTAGGTGGGGAAAAAAAAAAATAGGGCACAAATGAGGTTTCTGCACCCCTTTCCCTCAGGCTTGGGAGTCTCCAGACTCTTGTGGTGCCACTTTTTCCTTGGTGTGGCTGAGACGTTTTAGGTTTGTTTGTGCCATGGAGAAGCAGCAGTTGTGCCCAAAGGGGCCTGGATCGTGCTGCTGCCAAAGAAAATAGAATTAATTATAAAAGTTTGGTGTGCCTGGGGCTTCAAGATAAATCTGTGCCATAAGTACTCCCGTGATTTAGGAGAGTTTGGTATGACCTGTGTTTGTGGAAGGCTGATGTTGGGATACGGATCAAATACTGACACTCTGCTGCTCCAGAACTGTTCTGCTGTGAGCCCAGGGACTTTTGTAAAGCCGTGGTTACAACTTTTTCAGTCTCAGGTGTTTCTCCAGTGCCCCTGGATAACAGAAGTATAAATAGTGGGTGTGCAATTCCAGCCTTGTTCCATGGTGCAATGCCAGCCTGAATAACCACACTGCAGGAACAGGGTCCTGCACCTGCACACAGGAAGCTGGGAGCCAGCAAGCTCAGGAAATGCCCTCGTTCCCCATTTCTCTGCTCAGTATTGGCTCCTAAAATCCGTGTCCAAAAATAATTGCAAAGAAGTGATTTCACACCGGAGCTGGTGGCAACAGCGCTCCTGCAAATGTGTTTGACAGGAGAAGTGTTTGAATCCTGTCCCTGCTGGCCCATCCTCCCCTCGGGCAAAGAATCCTTCAAAGGGAGTCATCAGACCCAAATGCTCGGGAAGTTTAATTGGGAGTTACATTCCACTGGTTTTAGTCCTGCTGACAGTTCCCCAACCTGCTTCCCATCTTCTGCCCAGGCAGTTTCTTGATGCTGAGCGTGTGACCTCCACCTGATCTTAGGGAAAGGCAGGGGGATCACGGGCCTGAAAATACCAGGTGCTTTAGAAACAAGTTGTAAATTTATACAACAAAGTCCTTCTATTAAGTATGAAGGCAAACCTTGAAATCACAGGTGTTAAGATTTATGTAATGCAGCTTAAAAAATAAAATCCTTTTTGCAAAACATTACAGAACCCCAGACTGGTCTGGGTTGGAAAGAACCCCAAAGCTCATCTTATTCCACAGGCAGGGACACCTTCCACTATCCCAGGCTGCTCCAAGCCCTGTCCAGCCTGGCCTGGGGCACTTCCAGCTCTTATTTCTCCTTTAAATGCATTCAAGAAAATAGAATGTTCTGATAGTAATGGTTTACACTGAACAGAAGTGAAAAGCAGTAATTGGATTTACTGTACAAATCACTGACAGTAAGTCCTCTAATGCTGTTAGGACTCCTTAAAATAATAGACTTAAACCTCTCTCCCAGCTGAAACCAAAGCTCCCAAGGCAAATAATTACAGTTAAAGGCCAGATGTGGCTGTTTTGCAGCACCTTTTTGTGGCTTCTGCGTGTGCAGGAGAAAAACCTTGGGCTTTTTTCCTTTTTCTTTCTGTTTCAGGACAAATAAGTGGGATGGGAAAGACAGGGACTTGCACAGGTTTTTGTTTGCTTTGGAAGGACACCCTGCACAAAGGTGGCATGAACTCAGTGTGCCCCAGCCTGTCTGGGTGCTTACAGCATAAATCCCAATATATCCTAATGGATATATTTAATATATCCTGCCTGGAAAGGGAAAGCTGCTGGGGAGAAGGAAACACCCCAGTGCCTGGGTGCAGGTGTAAAGAAAATGGGGTCAAGGCCACTGATCCAGTTTGTTGGTGGGGGCAGAAGGGGGAGGTAGGAAAAGTGGTATTGATCTGGGGATATAAGGGCACTGATAAGAGAAATGGGAACAATTTGCATGAAAAGCTGGGCAAGTCTGGGCAGGAGAGAGAGAGAGGAACGAGACTTTATTTTTATACAAAAATGTGCGTTTAACAAAATTTAAAAGGTGTTGTTGGGCCTTGGAGATTTTTCCTCTGCTGGGAGAGCAGGGAGGAAAACAAGATTTTTCCAAGCAGCAGGGTGGCACTTGTAAGCCAGGCCTAACCACTAAGCTGAGCCTTTTACCTCTTCTGAGCTTTGGCCACCTGGGCAGGCAAGAGCAAACAGTTTGTGAGTTGTTTCCTTCCATGTGGCTTTTGCTTTTTCCCACTTGTGTCTTTCATCAAAGCCCATTCCAGAACTCCTGTGGCAGCCTGGTGGGTGCAGGCATTTGTGGAATATTTCCCACCTCACTCCTGCAGGGGTGGTTGTGTGCTCATGACTCGTTGTGCCTTTCTCGTCTGTGGTAACTTTCTCCTGAGAAGTGGTTCTGCAGCACATTGAGTTCAGGTGTGTTTTATCATCCTGTGGGGTGGCAGAAAAGCACTTGGGGCACCCTGCTGTCATTAAGGCATCGAGTACAGAAGTGTATAAAACTGGTTCAGAACCTTTACGAGGGATTCAGGGATGAAATAATGGCTGGGATAGGATTTGATATCCTGAGTGGGCTTTGTAAGTCCCTGGTTTATGAATTCATTGAGAAATTGGATCACAGAATGGGTTGGGTGGGAAGGGACCTCAAAGCACATCCAGTGCCACCCTCTGCCATGGGCAGGGACACCTTCCACTGTCCCAGGCTGCTGCAACCTGGCCTTGGACACTGCCAGGGATCCAGGGGCAGCCACAGCTTCTCTGGGCACCCTGTGCCAGGGCCTCCCCACCCTCCCAGAGAACAATTCCTTCCCAATATCTGATATAAACCTACCCTCTGTCACTCTGAAGCCATTTCTTGTCCTGACATTCCATGCCCTTGTCAGAAGTCCCTGTCCCTGACCTTCCCTGTGGCAGGAAAAGCAAGTCAGGGTTAATTTTGTTCTTGCTCAGGCAGAGGTGCTGTGGAGAGGATCAGGAATGTGTAGCCTGTCCCAAATCACCTTAGGGATGAAGTGTGGGAGGGTGGGTATGGGAAACTGCAGAAGGAATTTAGAAAGGCTCCTGTGACCCAAAGAACCTGAGAAACAACCACTGAGTGCTGAGCATTCCTGGGAAAGCAAAGTCCCACGCTGGGAATGGGTGCTCAGCTCCTCCAGCTCGTAGGTACAGGAAGAATTACTCACCTACACAAATTGCAGAGGTGCCAAAGTCGGTGTTAATGCCCCACTGCCCCCCAAATACAGACATCTCATGGTGGAGACTTCCACACCTCTGCTCCAGCAGCCTCAAAGTGCTCAGAACCCAAAATAGTGCTGGCCAAGGGCTGGATTTCTTAAAATATTTCCCGAAGCCTTGTTCTTTTTCCTCTCTCCTTTGCCCAGCGGGTTGGTGGGTGGTCTGTTTGCTGGCTTTGGGGTTGGCCATGGGGGCCTTGAGCTGAAGGGTCGGGGTTGTCATGGCACAGAGCTGGCTTCTGGGGTAGGGGACCTTGCTGGGCCCCAGCTCAGAGGCAGAGGGGCTCATTCCTCCTCCAGCAGGCTGCAAAAAGTAGTTGAGTCTCAAATCGTGAGGCTTGGCCCCTCTGCCTGGACTCAACGTGAACTTCCCTGAGGGTTTGGGTTTGGATCCAGCCAGCAAATTCCCGCTGCTGGAGTTCAGGGGGGCTGCCAAGCTGTCCTAAATTCAGGTGGGTGGCGAGGCTGGATCTCCCCCCATCAGGCCAAATGTGAACAAAAAAGGGTCTGTGATGCAGGGCAGCGGTGTTTAGTTTGGGATGTGTGACTCCTAACCACGAACAGAGTCAATATTTAATAGAAAAGAATGGAAAAATAGTAAAAATAGTAGTTTAAGCAGACCTGTGTCAGTTCAGCATAGGTGTAAGGGGTATCCTTTGTCCTTTCAAGGGTTTATTTTATTATTATTATTTTTTAAATGAATCTTGGACCCTGGCAGCTTTTGGGGTGTTGTGGTTTGCTGCTCCAAAGGAGCTCTGCCAGTACCCTCCTCTGAGCTGCCCTGCAGTGAGGGATGGGAAATACACTCATTTTGCAGGGAATGTTTTTAAACCAACCCTTTTCAGCTGTGGCCAGACTTGAACCTTCAAATATTTCCATGCCTGGTGAAAATGGGGTTTCTTTAAATAAAAACTGACACCACCACTCCAGAGCAGAGTCCCAGACTGGTTTGGGTGGGAAGGGACCTCAAAGCCCATCCAGTGCCACCCCTGCCATGGGCAGGGACACCTTCCACTGTCCCAGGCTGCTCCAGGCCCCAATGTCCAGCCTGGCCTTGGACACTGCCAGGGATCCAGGGGCAGCCACAGCTTCTCTGGGCACCCTGTGCCAGGGCCTGCCCACCCTCCCAGGGAACAATTCCTTCCCAAACTTTTAGATAAGCTCTGGTGTGGGGGGTGTTGGAGGCCCCTTCTCCTTTCGGAGTGCTCCTCGCTCTTCCCATCACATCAGATTCCTGCTGTGGATGGGGTGGCTTGGGATGGTCTTGCTAGAAAAAATGAAATATATAAAAATGCCATCCACCCTCCAAGATCTCCTGGCCTCTCTTGCTGAGAGCAGTGCCACCATTGCAGGCTCGACTTGCCCTGAAGTTCTGTAATTTCTTTTGGAGAGTTTCAGCTCTGGCAAGGTGTCATTTTCCCACTGGGAACAGTGGCTTCTCAGGCAGCTCCAGCGCAGCTTTCTGCGGGAGCTGTTGGAAAGGAGAGGGCCACCTTTCCTGGCAAACCTTGCTAGCAGCACTAGGGTCATATTCTGCCTTTATTTCCCCTGCTTTGAAAGCATCCAGACTTCTCCCAAAGCTTCGTGCAGCTGGAAATCGCCGAAGCCTCTCCCAGCAACAAATTACAACTGTGAGATAACACACAGCCCTGGGCATTGGCCAGAAATGGCACCTTCCAAATATTATACTTCCTGATTTGTATGTTTGGGAGAAAAAACCCCTTCAGATGCTGTGCAATGCATGTACAAGTTCTGAATTGTAAATAAATATCCTCCCTGGGACCTCGGATTTTTTTGGCAGTTTGTCAAGCACTGAGGTTTAATGGGAATACATTCAGCTGGACTAGAAAGCAATCAGAATATCTCTTGGAGTTTGGACTGGGATGGGGCTTCCTGAGCTGGGCAGGCCTCTCCTAATGTTGGTGTCCATGAAAATTGAGGCTTGAGAGCATCCAAAGGGACTCTGGAGGGGACAAGAGTCAAGATTTTGTCCCATTCACAGCCTGCATGAGTCAATTCTGTTGTGAGAAGGTCACAGGTGAATCAGAGCTGCTTCTCCAGCTGCTTCTCCAGCCAATTCTCTAGAATTCCTGCTGCCCAAGCTCTGGGCCTTTGGATAGGGATGCTGTGTTCCCAAGCAGGATGGTTGGCACCTGTGGGATTGCTCAAATAACTCTTAAAAAAGATTGAATGTGGATGCACCCAGTGTTGCTTTGCAAGCTTCAAACTGAGATGTGGCAGAACTTCTCACGCTGCAGGAAAATAAAAACACATATTGAAAATGGCAAGAATCCAGCTAGGATAGGAAAAATGCCTCCCACAGACCCAAAGTCAAGTTGGAATCTGCTTTGTGCATCTCGGAAATTGCTTTTCACAGGTCCTGACTTCAGTGGAGAGGGGCATGGAGAGGTTTTGTCCCCAGCCTCGAGCAGTCACGCAAGGCTGGCTGTAAAACCCCTCCAGCTGAGCTGCCAGCAGCTTTTCCAGGAACATCAGGCCTTGAGACCAGCTCTGCCTGTGGGAATCAGCTTGGGAAGGCAGGAAGACAAAGCTTGGAAAATAATACAGCTGGCTCTGTCACCTCGGGGTTTCCTTTCTTCATCAACACAACTTTACCTGGATGCAGTGACGCTGAAGTGACTCTGAGAGTGACTCTGAAGAGCAATCCTCCCTCCTTTCCCTTTCCATAGTGGTTGGAATTGTCCCTTAGCCTCTGGATAAGGTGGTTCCTGGGAGCAGAGTGTGCTTACCTGGCTATTCCCAGGCTCCAGTGTGGGGAGCAGGTGATGCAGAAAATGCTCAAACACAGAACAAACCAAGCAGAGGAGAAATATTAATTTAGATTTTTCCAAAAGGCAGCTGGTTTTGTTGGTTTTGCTCACTGGGTTATGCAGATGCTCCCTTGCTCTCAGGGATCTCTGACTGAGCTGGTGCTTTCAGCTGTGATGGAAAGTATAAAAAAGGTCATAAATACAGCTTTGCTTCAGGTGAAAAGTAATAAAATCCCCCCAAAAGACAGACAAAACTGCTTCTAAACCCAGCCTCCAGCAATTTCATACTCTATATATGCAAGAGGTTTCAGTAATAGTTTGGTAGCATCAAGAATTCATCATTTTTCACTGTAAATATTTCCTAGATTTAAAAATACCCCCACAAACAACTCCCCAGCTGTGTGTATCCCTGATGGATTTGTACCTCCTGAAATGAATCTCATTATTTTTCACCTATTCCACCTGAAATACATCAGCTTTTACTTCCACAGTCAGGGTTGACTGAACTTTTAAGCTGGAGCTTTCATGGTGTCTTTGAAGATCTGTGGGGTTTTCACTTAATTATCCCCCCCAACAGTTATGAACACGTGGTGAGCAGGACAGGGTGTCATTCCTTAGTAAAAAAGGATTTAATAATGAAAATTCTATTTTTAAGGAACCTAAACCTGAACACCTGTGTTGGGAGAGTTTGCAGGAGCTGAGGATCATCTTGGAATGGTTTCTCTGCTCAGTCGCTTCCAAAAGCAAAAGTCACGGAAGCTGAACGTTGCTTGGGATTTTAAACAGAAAATGTATTTAGAAAGCAGAGGGTCCTCGAGGGAATTGAGGTAAAAATAGCTGCCAAACAAGGCAAAATTGAAGAGGAAAAGAACATTGATATTCAGTATATTCATTTCTCACGGAGCCTGACGTTAACGGCTCTGCTGGGAAATTACATTATTATTGTTGAAATGCTGTGGAAATCCAAATAAAGGCTGGGAAGCTACAGGATGTTCTCGGAGGATGCAAGCTTTGCTGGAAGAAAACGAAATAAACAGTTCAGCTCCAACACCTAAATATTGATATAAAGATGTAAAAGTTGAGGAGGCTTCACAGGCCAGCACGTGATGGGGATGTCCCAGGGCACTGGGCAGGCTTGGAAAGTCAAATATTCTCAGTGTCCCTGCGAAGCAGTTGGAGTTCATGTGGTGTCCTAGAAAAGCAGGATGTGAGCCAAGGAATAAAGGAATGACAACCAAAACAACGGAGTCAGTGACTGGGTTGTGCAGGAGTTGGGCTGCAGCAGCACAGGGAGGAATGGGGTTTAAAAATAGCCTCGCTGGTGGGTGAAAAGTCCCCTGGGAGAGCAGCCCTGAGCAGTGGGGGATCCCCACCCTCGGGGACAGCCCTGGTGCTCCCACACTGTGCCGGGGCCCCTTTCCCAGTGCTTCCAGCTGGGATTGCTGCGAGATGCCAGAGCAGAGCGGCTGCACGTGCTGCCACTTCAGGAAAGCGGCTCCTGAGGGGGTGTTTAGGTCAGAACAGCGCAGGGCAAGAGCCACTTGTGGGAAAATCTCCCCGGAGCTCACGGCTGTGTGTGGGGGTCGCTGCTTTCCCCGCAGGCGGGCAGGGCTGACATCTCCATACGGATCCCACGGAGCCGGGCCCAGCTCTCCATCGGAGTCACTCCTGCTCAGCATTCCCTTCACAGCAAAACGGAACGGGGGCCTTTTCCATGGGCCTTTTCCCACTGCTTTGTCACCCTCCTGATTTTCCAGAGCCGCTTTGGACACGTCAGAGTTTCTTCCTGATGGTCGTGTCGGCACCTCCAAGCTCTGCATCCAAAGGCAGGACACGAGCAGGCCTGAGGATGGAAAAGCTGGGCTGTACCCTTGGAGCTGATCCAAAGGAAATGTGGAGGGTGCTGGGGAGGAGCAGCCTTTAGTGGCATCGCCTTCCCAAGATATCCATCAGTTGTCACCCAGTTTTGGCAGCAGACACGACTGCGAGGAGCAGGAAGCTTTTTAGGTCGGTCGCAGATGAGATGCTGAGCATTTTCCAGGAGCATTTCTGTCTGGGAATGGCCTGTCTGGGAGGCTGAGTGGGCATTTCTGTCTGGGAGGCTGAGTGGATTTGTGGCTGGCCAGGTGGCTGTCACAGCTGTGCTGTTCTGCTGGATGTCACCTCTGCCACCGCTGCCGTCAGGGCCAGGAGGGGTGGCAGGGCTTTGTTCCACGGCTGCAAAGGGGAAATTCTCTGGGGGATGAGTTTTTCCTGAAAGGTGGAACCATTTTTATTATTGATTTACAACAGCCTGAAGATTTTAATGCATATTTTTTAAAATGTATAATAATATATACAGTAAAATTGCATATTTTAAAAAACATATAGACAGTTCAGAGAAGTATTTGCTTAAATTTGTA
The DNA here is from genome assembly GCA_013397815.1 of Aleadryas rufinucha. Taxonomy (NCBI): domain Eukaryota; kingdom Metazoa; phylum Chordata; class Aves; order Passeriformes; genus Aleadryas; species Aleadryas rufinucha. The sequence continues at coordinate 39,141 of VZTH01005074.1, forward strand.
ATAAGATCAAGTGATGGGAGATGACAAAAAAGGACATTTTTATGTGGCAATCATCTGTTTAAAAGCCTAGCAGAAAGTGATTTTTTTTTTAATGCAGTTATGACAAAACTCTCAGGTTTTGTTCATGTTCACCATTTTTCAAAAATCACCCCGTGCTGAGTGGGAGGGAGGATACAGCCTTAAGAACCACAAATGCAGAGCGGGAAATTCTTCTGGGATAGCAGAGAAGGGGAAAAAAAACCCAGCAGGAATTCAGGCATAGATGTTGAGAGCGTCTAAATTTGGCTGCTGGATTTTTGCAGCCCAAACAGGTCCCACTTGTGCAGTTTATTTTTTTCCCCCTCTTTATTAAAAAGAAAACTCTTTGCAGAGTGTCCAGTTGTGGAAGTGCCTCCAAAGAGGAGTTAATAATATTTATCTAAAACATGCCAGAGCCCACGTGGAGTCTGGGGGATTGGGCTGGATAAAACCAGAATGAAATCCCTGCTATCCTGGGAGTTGCTGGAGGGGCTGCTTTTTTTTTCCCCCCACCAGCCTCTGATGCTGTGGAGCAGTTGTGGTGAGAGCAGGGATGTGATGATACCCTTGTAGCCAAAGGAATGTTTTTAGCTTCCTCGTTTTCCTTAAGGAAAATGACATCTTGCTTGCGACATGCGCAGGATTCTTTTAATTTATATTAATAGGGGAAGAAGTGGAAGCTGTGGGACCATTTCCAGAGCAGTGTCATAAGCAGCAGTGAGAAAAAAATGCCAGAAAGAAAGAGGAGGATACAAGGGAATATTTCTATCTTATTGCTGCATGAAAAATGTTTCATGTGGGATATCACAGTACTTTATATAATCCTAGAATGGTTTGGG
>VZTH01005075.1:0-63427 GCA_013397815.1 Aleadryas rufinucha
CCCTGCTACCCAAAACCAGGCCAGCCAAAACCAATACAATGTGTCAGAGGAGGGATTAATAAACATAAAATGCATGTTAATTACTCATTTGCTGTCTGCATTATTCATACCTGTTTCATTTCATGATACTGCCAACTTGGAATCATGCCTTTGAATCAAGATGTGTCATGCACTAGAGGTTCTGATCCACTCTAACTGTGCAAGGTTTGATCTTACACAATTTCTGTGAAAAAAGGGTATCTCTCTTGCAGTTGTGACAATATCTTAAACTCCTTCACCTTCATCATTCACAGAAACTGTTTTCTTGCACTTCCTGTTGGAAGCTGTCATATAAATTTTATTGAGTCACATCAAACATCTGTTGCTGTCCTCCTAGATGTGACAGTAATGCTTGTAAGAAAAGGTCTCTGAAGAACTTTTATTTCCTTGAGTGTGTTGAGAGATTTATAAAGCTATTTATCTGGCGTGTGATTGAGTGAAAGCTTCATTGCAGCGATGCTTGAAACAGTATTCTTGCCCATGTTTAAATAACTGCCATAAATATAAAGAAATAAATGTACTAACCATTATCAAATTTTTGTAAGGGAAGATTACAGAACTTTTAGAAGTACAAAAACTTAGGTATATTTTTGGACAAAATTCTTTCCTCTATTACATGGATGCAGATCCAATGGGTTACTACTGTGTTATTCAAGTAGACCAGGCCATTTTTGCTTGTCAAAAATGTTCTTTTAGGAGTAAGAATTTCACAGGTAATTTGGGAAATGCAAAAAATAAACTATGCACCTTCTTCAGAAGATTTTGTTACTAATGCATTATCCATGGCAGTAAACTGAGGTTTCTCTGCTTTCTTATCCTGTAATTCGTAGCACTCTCTGAGTTTCTGTTGAAATGATAAGAACACTCGTAAGTTTGTATGTTTCTGCTTCTGATCATATTTATATCATCAGAGTTTTATTGTTCCTTGGTATTTTTTTTTCCCTGTGAGTCCTCTACCTATCAGTTATTGGATTTGTTTAATAATAGTTTAGTAGGTTTGTAATTTTAAAGAATTAATTCCATAGGCAGAAAGGTGCATCACTGCTGAGTAAGAAACCAGTAAACTTTACTAAAAGCAGAAACATTGATCCTGCTCTTGCTAGGAGGAAAAATATTGAGACAGGAAGAACTGATGAAACTCAATCATTTTACCTGACAGATAGCAATCTTTCTAATACAGTACTTTTTATTTGACAATAGCCTACAGATGATGCTTAAAACCAGCACTTAAAACTCTCTGTGGAGCAGCTGATTGAGCAATGCCATGTTATAAAGAAAAGTCCTCTGGCCTTTAAGTGCTGAACAGCTTTTCAATTCGATTCATTTTTATTCCTAAACAATTCAGTTCACAAAGCTTTAAACATTTAATATTTAGCCATATATTTTGATGATAGAAAAATGAATTACTCAAGAATTTCAGAGTAATTATAAAAACCTTATTTAATCACTGTACATGGGCATGAGAGTTCTGTGTTGAATTGGAAATACAAGTAAAAAAGTTCCACTCTTCTAACAACTCTTCTTACTTGGGGTGGGAACCTGCATTTTAAACATTGTCCTCTTCCTGTCATGGAATTGTTCTCCTCTCCTGACAGCCCAGAGAAGCAAGGACTGAATGCATTCATTTTCATGTGCAGTTAAAGTATAAGTAAATTCCTCTAAGGATGTGACACAGAACTCAATGAGGACAGCAAAAAAATCCCTTTTATATTGTAACTCTTCAGGTTTATCAAGCTGACGCTGTGTGTATGTTTCAATAATGTACAAAATTTAAAAGACATGGTACAAAAGGAATTAGATTATTTTTATGATAGAAAATACCAAATTCTCACTCAGTGTTTCATACTCACCTGCAAAAGTGTGAGACATGTATGTTCTAATGTTGTGATCATTACTACATAGGATGGAATAGAGAAATTATTCACCTTGATTCTTCTTCATATCTTCTAGGCTCATCTTGAGTGGCATTGCACTTTGCAGCCCTTAAGGCTTTTGACAAAGGCACAGAGCCATGCTGAGCAGTATCACTTCGAGATTGCCCCACAACTCTGCTGAGGATTTAGCTCTTGTGTAGCTTATCTTCAACACTCAGCTCAATGCCTTGCTGTTATCCATGGGTGGCTGCTTTCAGTGCCTTGACTAGTTGCACGTTCGCCACTAGCCTAAACCCTGCTGTGACGTTCCTTCTGCTATTTTTAAGCACACACACTCTCATTCATACGCCACGCAAATTTGCACAGAGACTATTCCATATATTTCTTTTACAGATCTCTGTATAAAAACTTCAACTTGGAGAAAGGAAGGAAGAAAAATGAACCACATTTCAGTGGTCACAGCTGTCCCTGCATTATTTATGCTTAATATTGAGGTCACAAGTTAATGGAAAGAAGTTAATCAATGCCTTTATAGATGCTGGAAGAACCATTCATGTGAAATATCACTTTTAGTTTTGTTTTGCAATTGCCAGACTGAAACTAAGGGACTGCAACTTTCTCTTCATTACAGTGTGTTTAATCTCTTTACCACTAAGAAAGTGAAAGGACTTTTTAAAACAGCAAAATTTGCAAAGTTGGTCTTCTCAAACAGAGCACAAGAGGATGTAAGGTCAAAACGTCCAAGGAAAGAGGAATAAGTTAATGACCTGGAATCTATTTTTAAGACATCAGATGATTTAACTAAGACTGTTTCAATATTAAAAATGGTTACTATATCTAATACAAGAGTACATAATGTTTGATGGTCTCCAGGTGCTTTTAATAAGATTTGTTACTCATATTAAAACTAGAAATGGCCTTGCCTTCATCAGGATACTCCTAATGCAAGTTAACTTCATACCTTTTTCTGAGGGGAAGACTTTAGCTATCAAAAGTTAATTGGACCCTAAACAGAAAACAGATGTTTCCTTGCTTTATTCTGTACATGAGCTTAATAAATTCAAGCAGGAAGAAATCCTCCAGTTAATGTTGAAAATTTCTTTTCTTTTGGATTGTATGAGCAGCAGATCACATTCTGTTTAGATGTCTATTGTCCAGCTATTCATGACATAAAGAGAGTACAAATTTTAGGCTACAGAAATTTTAAAAATGTAAACTGAAATGTAAGCAATAGAAAATATATATTAAAATAATAATTTTGGAGGTCTCTATTTGCCTTTGGATTCTGAAACAGTCAATTGTCATAAAAAACTTATCCTACACTGTAATATTTTGAGAGAAATCACCTAAGAGTCTTGATTTGATTTTGAAATTTAAATGCATGTTTTCACAAAGATTCTTAAACTGAAAACACTCTTTTATGAATGCCAGGTATCTCCAATGGGAATGTAATCACTTTAGAGAATGTACATAGAAAAACCCTAGACTTGATTTTCAGTTGTTAAAATGTTTGAATTACATTAAAAAAAATACTACCAAACATGATGAAGTGTCATTTATGTTTCCCCAAAGCTTTTGTAGACAGGAAAATTAATTTTCTTCCTGATGTTTAAAAGCATACATTTCTCTTCAGCAGTGTATATCATGGCAGATGCTATTATCTACTTCAAATAGAGCTGTACATGAAATGTCTTTGTTGGACTATAATGCTTGCAATGCAAAATTTTACGTGCCTCATAAATTTCACAGTGCATTTAACCTAAGAAAAAAATAAGGATTGTATGTCTTTGTTGAAGATCTCAACAGTTTTGAACAATTTTGACTGGTGGATTAATACTACAATTTTGAATTGGCAGGTGTTCAACCTCTGAAATGCTATCAGACAAAATCTGAAACAACTTAAAAATTGTGTAGTGGTTTCACTACCACAAGTTTAAGCTTCCTTCTCTTCTAATATTAAGAAGAAACCAAAATCTACTCCTAGGTAAAGGGTTAGTGCTTCACGACGCTGTTAGGGGCTGCCCGAGGCCACAGAGCGTCCAGCTGCAGACGTCCTTGGTGGCTGCAGCANCACAAAGGGGGGACTTGGAATTTCTCATTTTAAGTGCTAGACAGTACAGCATCTATTTTTCTCATCCCATTGCTGGCCTTTCTCTAATATCCTACCTTTTTTCTGCAGGAAATAACACTAGGTGAAATACATGCCATGGTACCAATTTTTTTTCCCCCCCACAAAGAAAGATGTTAAAATTTCCTTAGTTATGCAAATAAGACCTAACTACTGCCAGTGAAATATCTGAGTTGTAATATACAATATCTTGGAGTAATGTCAGGATGTGTAATTCCAAATATTTCTTCACTTAGGACTTTCTTCTTCCTAAACATGCTGATTGTTATTGCAGACTTCTCTGAAGAGTAGAATTTGAGTATTACTATTTTTTTGTATTTAATAGCTTAAAAAGCACCATTTATCTGAGAAGAATGAAGAGACAAAAGCAGGTCACACAGGTAACCAGAATTCATCAGAACTGATCAGCAAAAGCACAATGCAAACAATATACAGCCTTGAAATCCTTCTCACAGGACATCTGACAGGTACTTTACAATAGGCAACACGTGGATGAAAAAGTCAGGCTTTGTTTATTCACAGTCTTGTACCACCTATTCAAAATTGACTGAGACATTCACAGGGGGAGGTGCTTTGAAGTTCTGAAGAGGTTTGTCATCTGTTACTCATTCCAGCACCCCTGCAACAGAACAGGAGAGAGGAATGCTGCTCCCACCTCCCTAATTTGACCTTACCATTGTGAAAGCCTTGAAATACAAGGATAAGAATAAGCATAACTTCACCTATGCATTCTTTCCAGTCACTAGGCAATTCTCAAAAGCTTTTTGATAGGGGGGAAAGGAGTACAGAAAGAAGACTTTCTGATGAGCAAAGTACAAAATGTGGACAATCTTCAAAGGTTGTTCTCATCTATTTAAAATGCTGTCTTGACCAAAGCTTTAATTTGTAACTTTGAAAGAGTATGAACAGCTTGTATCCAACTCAGCCCATCAAATTTTTATTGGTCTGTAATGGGAAGGGTCAACTTTTATAACTTTTTAATGCAAGACAAAAAATTATCTAATATTTTGTTAGCTGAAGTATTTTGTTTCTAGCCAAATTGATTTTAAATTAATATCTAATTAACTGACAAATAATGAACCAAATTAATTCACATAATAAAGTAATACCTGCCAATTAGTTGTAGAAAAATTAATCTAAGAGATGGTAGAGGGACAGAGTCCTTTGGTGAATGGTTTATGAATAATATTTTTTAGCTACTAAGATTTGGACAGCATTCCTGTAATTGCATGGTTTATCCTTAACTTGTATCATTTCCATCTTTTTAGTGAGAAAATTGAAGGTGATTGACTAGGATATGCCCTGCCACAGTACACGTCCAACTATAATCACCTCACAGAAACTGGGTGGGTATCCTTTATTCTGAGGTCTGTCAGGCATGAGAGATTGAAATGTTAAAGGTTAATGACTCAAACAATTGGCCATTTGCAAAAGCTGAAGGCGCTTTGCTGGGGCTGGGTTTGCACCCCCCAACCCAAGGGGAGGAGGAGAGTTTTTTGTGTGTGATGGTGAAACCTCTGATCTGCGCAAGAGCAGCCCAAGTGGAAAAGGATTGCACACCAACCAGCAGAGGATGGCCATGCCATGCCAGCCTTGGTTTAGCAACAAGCTAGCCTTTTAGATAGATAAGGGAAAAGGACAGTAAGAAGAGGATCCTGCAGAGGTGGGATAATGCTATTTTATCATGCCAATGTCCTCCCTTACACAACTGGCTCAGGTGTAAAAGTCCCCCCTCCATTCTGGGGAAGGATCAGGACATTCGCATTCACACATAGGCCTGAAGGTGTTCATCCCTTCAGATGGGGTGTAACTGGCTACACTGACATGCGAGCCGGCTGTTGTGTCTTAGAAGGACTCACAACCCATCAAAGACCCGTAAGTTCCCCCAGACTCATTTCTAGAGCCTTCCACCAGAGGACTGGGGAGGATCCACTGTGTTACATCAGACAGTGTAGAACTCCCCCTCCATGGGAAGTACCTGGACATTCCCACCCAAACCTGAGCATGTATAACCAATTGAACTTTGTTTCGTTGTCTTTCCCCAACCCTTACGAATCAAGATTGCGACCGTCACCTCAACCAACACTGAAATTGCAACAATCGAGTCTTGTCCCTAGATCCATGGATGATGATATCTTTCCTCTCCACTATGTGCTCTTATCCTTTCTTTCTCTTTCTTTTCCATATGTATTTTCCTAAGCAATATTTTTATACTTTGATATTGTCATATTTCTATTGATAATAAACAATATGGCTGCATACCTCCTTTCCATTGCAACCAAATTGTTCTGAAATAAACCCACCATATGTAAATAAAAATCGTTCATTCAGTGTTGTTTCACTCTAATCCACCCCAAGGGATCTATTAACAAGAACCTCAGTCACCCTCACCATCAGGAGCAGGTTGTAGCATCAGCATTTTATCCCCTCTTATAAAACACAGGAAATAAAAGAGTATTCTAATCTAGCATTTATACCGTATACATTTTATGTGGAATTTTTCCATTAATTAGAGGGGAAGGAGAGTATTGAGATAAGAACTGAATTCACTGTGGGTTGTGCTGGACTACAGTGAACTCAGTAAGCACAGTCATCCTTTAGATCAAAAGAGTGCCAAAAGGTGAATTTTTTCAAAAGGCTTATATAAATTAAAACCTTCAGATTTAAAACCAAAGAATATTTTGTTCCTCAATTAGTTTAGATCTAATCTTCCCAAATGTCATCTGCAGCTACTAATATTTTAAATTTCACTTCAAAAAACAGTTTAGTGGTTCAGTTCTTGAAGTTTTATGGAAAAGAGTAGGAGAGCCTGGAGATGGTCAGAGGCTGTTATCGCTTTTGTGGTCTAGACCTACCTCACAAGGCTACCTACCCTTATCTTATTTCCTGGATATGAATCACTGTATCACTTCGCTCAGCCAGTTTCTTAGATACCATCCATTGCTTCTTAATATTCTACTTCTAGATATGCTGAGTACACAGGTTTTTTGGAACTTGCAGATACATCTTATTTCTTGTTCCTTTATTGTTCATTGGTCACAAGCAGGACATTTTCATTTCATGAAAGACTTTTTGCATCTGTATGTTTACCATAAATCAACTTAGAGCTCCACAGTCCTTATGTGACTTTCTAGAATAGAATGTTTACTTGGGATTTTTTAAGTTTATTATATCCCTGCTTTTAACATAAGCAGTGACCTATGCAGGTAGTCAGCAATATAGTCTTCCTATTGAGCAATATCTTTGTAACACATTTTAAATAGCATGAAGATTGTTGCCAAATAGCAGTCCAGATTTGTCTCCTTAGCTAATATGACACCTTTTTTATAATTTAGTAACCTTTTCTTTTCTCCTCCGCATCACAGTTGGACTATAGATAATCTGACACAAAAAAATTACTTAAAAATATTGGTCTTGAAATCCAATTAACCTTGTGATTTTTATAATGGAGCTCATTATTATAGTTAATACACCAGCTTTTACTGTGTGACTATACATTTTTGGCTGCTGTACTCTCAGTAAACACCCTTTTTGGAAAGTGAAGCTAGTATCTCTGTCCATGAGACACAAATAAATTGGTATGAACTTTGGATCATGTTTCACAGTTTTATTAAAAATACCATATGGGCAAATCACACAACAACCTTTGCTGTATATTTTCACTGTCTTTTTGGAATATTCTGTCCCATTCTCTTCACAGCATTTGGGTCATGCTACTAACTTATTGAGACAAAAATCTTCTAGTGTGGCATTACATCTTAGAGCCAGTATGTTTCAAATAAAGTTACCTTGGCATCTATGAAAGAATCATATTCTTCAAAGTTTTTATTTTTTATGACATCCATATTAAAACAGAATTTGACAATCTAAACTCCACAGGATGAGTCCCAGGCAAGAAGTTCTCTTGGGGCCAGTAAGATTGCTGACAAATGCAAATTAATAGCTTGGGAAGAAGAATTGTTCATGGGGAGTCTGTGGCTCCAGCAAAACCGCAGTGTTGGTTGTAACTCCAACACTGGTTGCAATATAGCAAAGCAAAAGAAAGCCAAGTCTTGTTGAAGAGTATTCATTAGAAAAATGAATTTGTTCACTGTTTGGTAAAATATTTGAGGTTTGTTGTTTGCTTGCTTCCAAAAGAAAAGATAGAGTGAAAATTGCAAATACTAGAGTGTCATCATAAAAAAGCAGAACATCTACTCAGTATAATTAGTGAAGTTGAAATTAAAAAAGATTCCTGAGTGAATTTCAGCTGTTTCACTAGCTTCCAAAGGGCTAACTAAGAAGACCTGATCAGGATAGTATCAGTCAATACAGTAAAAACACTGCCGAGGCACATTTTTGGAGTCAAGAGCATCCTAGTTTAGAGATTTATCCAGAATGAGACTAGAAATAACAGGTTTTTAACATTGCTGTCCACATAGGGTCCCACATATATGACGTCACTTTACAGTCACACAAGAAAATGCAACTGTATTGTAACTGTGACTCTGCCACCTTTGGTACATTATTCCTCTTGGACATTTATTATATTAAGTGTTTCTGCCATCAGCATAATTTTTACTTGTCTCTCAGAAATCTAACAATAGCTGGACAGAAAGAAAAGGCAGAAAGCTCCCAAAAGTCAATTTCCATGAAACCCAAATAGTGTGTACTGAATAAAACATTTTTTGTTTTATTCATTGTTGTGCTGCTATCAAGAAAGTAATTCCCCATCTCCCATGTTTCTCCAAAACTCTTCAACTTTTCCTGAAGATAAAGTACAAAGAGCCTTCCACAACATAGGTAGCAGTAAAGATGTTCCATTTTGGGCATTATCTTTAAATCACTGTATCCCTACAGTGCCATAATTTCTTTATTTTTCTTAAATTTTGCATGCAGCTCATTCTGCACATCTGCCTCGAAGCGAGAGCAGCTGAAGTGGATTATTGTATGAAGTGGCAATTCTTTTCCCTTTGCAATCACATGGAGCTGCATGACTTCAGTAGATGTTAAACAGGGACCTACTGAATGGATCGGATTTAAGTCATGTATTCCCAAGCATGGGAAGCCTGCCAGACTTCTGTGTGAGTACTTCCCTTATTAACAACAGAGCAGAAACTGCACTTTTACTCTGTGTTTGCCTGGAGATGCAATATTTTGCACATGAACCATAACAGATTACAAATTTAAAGTTTTAAATATAATTTTAACTGAATGTTTTCAGAGCTTTATTAAATCTCTGCCTTTTTTTAACATTAAAGAAAAAGAAATTGTATAATTTCCCAGGCTGCTGTACCATGTTTTCGATCTGACACATTCAGTTGTACCAGTAATGTTATGTTCTGCCATGTCAGTAGAGTAATGGAACATGACTGAATTAACCAGACATAGCAATGAAATAGGCCACAAAAAGTAACAAATTGGAGCTTTCTGAACAAAAGGAGAAAAAAAAAAGGCTCCATAGTTTCATAATTATAATACAGTTTCTTAGCTGAGCATAAGTTAAAATAAATTTTAAAAATTTCTTCACTTTAAAAACATGTTAAATACTGGAGTCACGGGAATTTTCCATGCTTGACCTGGACTTGCCACTGTGATCACTATGCTGCATCATGCTGAAGGCACTTTGTAATTTGACAATGTCGTTTTCAAAATGTTTTTGTACTTTACAAACACTAAACCATACAATATTTCTCTGAATAAAGCATACACATGTATATGTATGTGTATATGTAGGTATACACACACAAATTCACACACAAAAAAAACCAGCAAGGTATGTAAATTTAAAATGTATCTCTAAGGTCAAGCCTATACTGCTCCTTACAATTAGCACAGTTAATTCAACAGAATTTTCTAGAGAAATTTCAATTATGTTGATAAAGTGTATTTTCATATATGTAGCTTATTCTGCTTCTGAGGAGTCATTTTATTTTACCAACAGCAGCATAATTTTGCCGTGAGTGTTCTCTGACACACAGGCATAATTTTCCACAGGAGGAAGTGTTCCTAATTCTAATTAGAACTTCTGTGCTTGAAGCCTTGGCTTGTCTAGAACATGATACATGATGATGGAAATCAGCCATGGTTGAACACTGTGATTTAACCGGTGTGTAAATCATATACATATAACAATAAAAAAAAGTACTCTGACTTCAAACCTAGATACCCCTCAAACCCTAGATACCTAGATACCTGTGACACCATTAGTTGATATTTATTAGCTCAGACTTATCATCCTGCTGCCTTTTCTTCATCACCAGTGAAAGGCACTGGATGCTTATTTATGCTTAGAATATGAATACAATATTAATAACTGTCTCCCCATATCCCATATAGTAAACATTCATATGAAAGCATAATTCTTCCACCTGGTTGAGTATATTGACTAACTCAGAGAGTGACTCGGTCTGAGTCCTTGAACCTTGTCAAGAAAAGGCATATGAAACACTTAAATATCAGTCTCCTGAAACCAGTGCTAGAAAATTGGTAGTAATTTCTTATGAGTGGAAGGATGTTGAATAGCACTGAGAAAACCTGTATTTGACATAGAAAGGACAAATTAGAGACCAAATGAATAACTCCTCTGCATGTATTCAATGATTTCTTATAAAATAATATGTTTACAGTCTGTGTCTTTATTTTCATCTTGAAGCAGCACCACAGCCACAGTATGCCCTGATATGTAGGGTACAGTAACATTCAGGTTTGGAAAAAGAAATGAATCTTAGTCATTTTCAAGGGCTGATATTGAGACCAATGTTGTTTAGTGTCCTCATTGCTGGCCTGTACAATGGGAAGTGCAATACCATATTCAGATGGTATAAAACTGGGGGAAGTTGGCAGAGATTTTATAAAATTGAACAAAGCTGAGTGAAACATCCTGCAAATGCTGGGGACATACTGGCTAGCAAGCAGCTTAAGAGAAAGGGTTTGAGATGTCCCAGTGGATAAGTCAAACCTTATTCAGGAGTGTGTCCTGGCAGACATGAAGAATATGAGCTCTATGAGAAAGAGCATAGCCAGTAGGCCAGTCACTCTTCTTTGTTTGGCATTAAGAATGCAGCACCCAAAATATCGTGCCCATTCTGGTCTCCCCAGTACTCAAGAAATATTGGCATAAAGGAATTAGTCAGTGGTCTCCAAGGTGTTTAGGGGTCAGGAACACAAGATATTCAAGGAAAGGGAAGGAAAGACTAAGGGAACTGATTTTGTCAGTATGGAAAAGAGAAAATGAAAGGAAGCTGGTTTGAAACTTTCAGGAGGAAAGTGCAGAAAAGGCAGAGCCTGATTCTTTTTGGAGATGCACCGTAAAGGTATTACAGGCTATGAATATGATGTGCAACAAGGCAAATTGTGAATAGATTTTAGGAAAAAAATTGACAATGTGAGTAATCAAAGACTACAACAAATTGCTACGAGAGGTCAGAGATATTCTATGCTTCACTGTGATCTAAATTTGAAACTAAATGTAGATTGGAGGTTGTCCATGCTCTGAGTGGGAGGTTGATTCCCAGAAGTTACATTAGCATGCTCCATTATAGGCTTTTGCCTTGTCTTAGATGTTTTGTTTCAAAGAAAATCTTGATTTTTAATACAAATAATTTTTTCTTTTGCTTTTGCAGGGACTTAAACCATTGAACTCATGATAAAATTCTCTTTGTACCTTTAATGTTTTGCACAAAGAGAATTAAAGAACCAAACAAACCCTCCTATCCTTGCCTTGCTCCATTGATCTGTGTTTGTGGATATTCTACTGAAAGTTACAACTCTCTGGCTACAATTATCCACTAAAATGAGCAGGAAACATTATGGAAGACATTTGTTCTGGAAACACTTTTATTTTACCTTCTTCTTTGTATTTTCATGGCAGGATAAAAGAATGAAGAGAGATGCAGTCTCACCGTCTCATTCCAATTTTGAACATAATTTTTCCAGGGGTCCTCTACTTTTATGTTGCAACACCTTCATGTTTGACAGGATCTAAACCCAGTTGCATTGAATAAATCTTCCCCATATTCTTTCTTTAACCTCTGAATTTTTGTATGTCAGTGAAAAACTGTGAAAGTGAGAAATACACAAGGAAATTTTATTCTCTCATGTAGATTTTATGTGGTGGGGGAAAAAAGCTAAGGGCTCCACTTCTTTAAGTGAATTTAAATTGTTTTGGTTTTTTTACCTTTTCTCTTAATGTATCATTAGGCTAGAAAATGGTTCAGTGCATTGAAATCAGAGAAAGTGGCATTAAAAAGTAGAGTCAAACATTAATAATTTTTTGTTTGTCTATTCATTTGCATTTGAAGAGTACTTCCATATATTCTGCTTTCAAAAGACATCCATTTTCTTATCAAAGCTTGAAATATTAATCCTAACTCCAGAATCTTTAGTGTTATGAAAAGATTACTTCATTGTTTCGTGGATTTTTTGTTTGCTTGTTTTTTTGTTTCTTGTTTTCTTGGTTTTGGGTTTGGGTGAGGGTGTTTTTTTTGAGTCATAGAATGGGTTGGGCTGGAAGGGACATTAGGAATCATCCAGTTCCAACCACCCTGCTGTGGGCAGGGGCACCTTTCAATAGGCCAGGTTGCTCAAAGCCCCCTCCAACCTGGCCAAAGTTTCATGCAGGATACAGGGGTGGTACAGACACATACCAGGAATTTATGCTTAAGAAGATGGTGAAGAATGGGTCGCTCCCCTAGGTTTTGAGGAAAACAGGAGTGCGTGCTATGAACTTAAGTGAACTATCAAGACCCAAGTGAAAGCACACTGTAGTGGCCTCTGATATGCTCTGGCCTGAATACTGTTGGTCATAGGCTGTTATTATGAATTGCAGTCAGTACAGAGATGGGCCACCTGCAAGTTCCTCTTTATTCATGGAGTTCTGGATGCTCTGCGATCTGTTTGTGTGGTTTCATATATCATCAGCATTGCACGAATTGACCACAGTCCAGGAATCAATCTTTTATTTTCTGTTTCTCCTGCTAGGATTTTCTATCTTGCTACTTGGTGAAATTGTGAATTTCTTCAACTGGAAAAAACAACAGGATGTTAATTACCCTTTATATCTATTAACCAAAAAAGTGGAAGAATATAATTTACTTTCATAATTCACACAACTTTTCAAAGCCTTTTCAGACCCTAAGCAAGGCTTAACAGTAAAGTTCCTTCCTCCTGAAAAATTCTCACTTCGATCATTACTTTCTGCCTACCCAAATTTCCTATTCACTTTCAAATGTATGAGTCACTGTAGGGCTGAGTATGTATTTTATTTTGAATGCTGGTATTCCATCAAAATGTTATCAACAGAACTGCATCCTTCACTTTCTGCCTTATATTTTCTGTGCACTGTTGTTGTGCCCCGGTGAGTAATGTGTAGTATGGTGCAGGATGGAGCATAGCTTATGCTCTATTGAATAGTGCTTGTGTTTCACTCCAGAAATGTAAGTTTGTGATCGGTAAAAACAAGAAGTTCTGTAATCTGAAAGCATCTAAAAATAGCTAATTGTTTTAGAGTGACAGGAACATACCATTTAAATTGGGTATACTTCAAAAAGCATAAGTGTACAGAGTGCAGAATGGTATAACAGGAGTATGTATGGCGGGTTATTCACTGAAATTTAACTAAAAACTGTTCTGGTAACTCATATGAAAGTGCTCATGACACAAATACCTGAGTAGATACAAAGTCTAAAGAGACTTTATGACTAGGCTTTTCATCTTCATAGGTATTGGGAATTCAAAAATATGCTTTTTTTAAAAAAAAAATGCTTAGTGCTTTGTACTTTGTTGCAATTCCTAGCAACAGAAAACAAAACAAAAAAAAAGTTGCACCTGATACAACACAGAATATTTGTATGAAAAGAAAATCTACAAAGTGAATATGAAACAACATTTTAATTTTAAATAAAAAGCTGATTCTCATCTCCATAGGTTTTTTTTTTGGTCACCTTTTCTGATGGACACAGAAGTGCATCAAAACCAACCAACCAAAAAAACCCCTCAAAATCCAAACAAAAAACACAACAAAGAAAAACAATATCCATTTTAAAGTTTAAGAGGTTTTGAGCTGCATACAGAGTTTCCTTTCTGAGCCTTCATATCAACTTCTTAGTAACTCAAAAATTCAGAGAGAATCAAAAGCCTTCATATTCCTAAGATGCTACCATCTCTATCAGTACATCCTACATTTCATTCTGTTGATGTGTCATGGACACTAATGCAGTCATCTGTCATGTGTGATGCATCAAATACCATGTTCCAGAAATGAAGTGCAGAGCTGCTGACACTGGGTAGCAGCAGGAGGAATGTAGCATCCAGTGACCTCCCTTTGAGGCTCGGATTGTATGACACAAAAGTCCAGTTGCCTGACCTACCAAACCATTAGTGACTGAGAGATCATCAGCTGGGAAACTCTGACTCGTGTTCCTGCTTATCTCTTACAGTCAGTGTCAATTACTATGAAACTCATGGGTTGCAGCAGGTCAAGTGCAGGTGTAAAAGAGAGCAAGAAGACAAGAAAGCACATGGCACTTCACCTCCACAGAGGTGGAGATGTGACAGACAACCAGGCCATACTCCGGACATGATTATGGTACATTTTTTAAATAAAACAAGACTTCAGAAATGTGATACCTGAAGATTTCATTATGTCTACTTTTGGTTTTGGCTTTTCTGTTCCTTTCCAGCTGATAATAGATTAGCAACCAGCTTTTCTGGGTATATTTTTGTCTTGTAGAAGTTGATGAAAAGAACAGGAGTGGATACATTACTTTTTTACTTAATGACTTGATTAGAAGGGATGGTATTCATGGTTCTGTACATTCTCTTACTCTAGTGACCAAGTGTTGCTAACACACTTGAATGCTTTTTTACACAATGTTCCATACTGATTTTATGGAGATGTGAGATTCATTCATATTCAGTAGACTTTTTTTAATCTGTTTTAAAAGAGACATGCAAATAGTATTTTTGTCTTGGAAGCTTTACTTCATTTTTTTTCCATAAAATCATTCAAGCAGAAAATATGAATCTGTCCCTTTTTTGTCTGATGAAGAAGCAAAAGATAATTAGATGAACACTTAAAGTATATATATTTCAGGTTTCTATTTATTTATTTATGTATTGAGAAATCTGTTCTAAATAGCTTTGGAACACATTTGTCTCTATTTTCTACCTTTTTTTTCCTCACAAAATAGGCAGTATAGAGAACTCTTTAATGCACTCTTCCTCCCTTCTACCCTACTTTGTATGTCATTGAGATTTTATACACAAGATAGTGAAAAGACAAGTAGTCAGGCACTGGTGTTGATGGATGATAGTGATTTAAGGCCTGGTTCCACCACTTCACCCATGTTAGCACAGCATTTATTCACATAAGCAATGACTTTGGTATCAGGAAGAAGGTGAACTCTGGCAGAGTCTTCACAGCTTTTAAAACATGAAGTTCACTCTTTCTGAAAAGCAAAACATTACTAGTAGACTTAATTAGCAGTGGGAAAACAGCTTCATTTAAATTATTCATTGAGAAAAATCTGAAAAGATAGACGATCAGAAAGGGTTGTCTGATACTTATGACAGAGGCATAAATGTTAGAATTCCTCTTGTTTGGGACTTTTTCTGTTTAACACTCCTTGGGAGCCACATGTGTGACATCCCCTGATGATCTACATCTAGCAGAAAAGTATAAATACCCAAATTGCTATAACAGTCATGGAAAGAAAAGGGTAAAATTAACCAAAGTAGAACATATATAATTAATTAAAAAAAAAATTTACTCTTTTAAGATATTGACAGGTACTTGCCTTCTATTATCCTCATGTCTCATGAACATCTAGGAGTAAAATAATATGGAGGTGATGAACTATGATGGTGTATATAAGAAAGTGTACAATTTCATTTAACTCCATGTGTCAACAGTGTGTCAAACTTAGCCCCTATCTGACATTAACTATGTAGCAAGGGGATCGAAAACAGAGAATCTGCTCTTGTGGAGGTACTCCTTCCTTTCTAAGCAGCCACTGAGTTTTAAATATTTGGTACTATGCCGAGATTCTACATTTATCCTAAGTACTTCAATGCTCAAAATGGTCAGCTTGTTCTAAGTCAAAAGCTCTGTAGGTATCTCTAAAGATTATTCTTCTCTTTTCTTTCACTTTCCCCTCCCTAAATTACATCAACATATATTAAAAAACTTTGGATGCTTAAATTATTTAAAAGTGGTAGATAGATGTTACTAACAAATTGATTCATTCAGATAGTGACACAAGATTATTGTTCTCCTACTGGCATAAAAGAAAAAAAAAAAGTGGCAATTTTAAGTGCCTGACTCACCTACCTGAATTAGGAATCAGCCACCTCTCACAATTAGTGTTGAGAAATGGGCACATCTGATGGGATGAAATCATCTTTTGGAGGTGACTGTATCTCCCTTAACTATATAGGACACTACTCAAAACCTAGGTGCCTTTAGTTTGGTATATAAAGTCAGATAAAACTTTCAATTCAGTTCAAGCTACACAGGGAGCATAGCTATTGATTTAGGCTACTTAAAATTACCTGTTAAGCCTAGCATCTTTCATTAGCTCTACTTCCACTGTCCCCAGACTAAACATGTATTGATAATAAAAAGAATGGCTTATCCAAAATAAGGGTGTTCAGATCTTCCATTCAAAATATGTTTTTAATTTTTTTTTTCCATATTTGGCCATGGAATGGGGTTTTTTGTGTGGGTCTAGTCTCCTCTAAAAGCTGGGGCAATTCCTCTTTTTTTTTTCTTTTTTTTTTTTTTTCCTATTGGCTGTTTTTCTCAGTTTCATGTCGTTTTCCTTCTCATAGCATCCATCCTTTCTTTTCCCTTGGCACCCTTCCCTTCCCTCCTCCAGAGTTACCATAGAAATATACAACCACAAATTTCAGCAGAGAAACTGAGGCTGAAGTAATAAACTGAAATGTCAGGAAGAACTACTTTGCATAAGTCACAAACCGAATTGTACATTTAGATAATTATTAATTATGGGATATTTTTACAGAATTTGGGTATATCTGTGGAGATTGCTTTTAATGTTTCACTTTCAGCCTGTACTCCACTATTTGCATTAATATCATTGGCAATAATTACCCTGATCTAAAGCGTATCAGCTTGGCAAGCCCTTTATCTTCTGCCTACGGTATCCATTTAAACAGCTATGAAAATAAAACTTGGCACTTTCCAAAACAAGACTACAAACAAAGCTAAATATACTATGCATGGTGTATATATATACATAGATAGATACAGACATACATATATATACACACACATATAAGTGTGACAAACATTTTGTTGGTTACATATTGGTAATTGTGAATAGGCAAAGCAGAAGAGTTCTTCTTGTATAAGAAGACATCTAGAACTAGCTGCCCGACCTTCATCTAGATATTACAATATAAAATGAAGTATGGAAAACAAACAAAGAAACAAACAAACAAACAAAAAAACCCCACCACAATCCACCAATATATTTCTTTTTAAAAATCCTGTTTAGTGCTAAATGTCAGCTCATTATGAACATAATTATATCATTAGATGTATAGATAGTCAAACTGTTAATAGCAAAGCCATTTACAAATTTGGCCTGATTCTTCATATGCTGCATAGTGAACCAACCTCAGTTTCTGTAAAATTTATTTCATGCACAACAATATTACAATAACAGTTTGAAGTAGCAATTTTCACCCCTGTAGTTATTGATTGATTGTTCAATTTGAGAGTTCATTCTTCACTTGTTATGGTGTCTCATTGGTGACCAATTGTTTTACTTCTAGATTAGCTGTTTGGCACCAATGAAATAATAGAATTATTTATATGGCCCTTTGAATAGCACTGAATAAAATATCAATATTTTATTAATAAGATATATGTATACAGTAATTCTAGGCAGAAAAATGAGACAAATTTTTCTGTTTTTTTTTTTTCTCTCTGGTTCAAAATTTTTGATGTAAAAAGTCATGTAATCATTTAGACATAAAAGGAAATACAGTCCTAAAAAAAGCTTAACTTAAAATTAATTTTGAATGCTTTTACTGCAAAGTTTTGGATCTTGAAAATTTTATTAGATAAGTTTAGATACTCTAGAAACAACATCTTGTCTTTTTTGGAGTTCAATAAAAATATAAACTTATCCTATCTTACAATTAATTTGGTAAAAACTTTTGACTTAATATTTTCATATTTTAATAAAAAGAATCTTGGAAGGAAAAGAAAAAATGGAAGGTGTAGGTGTTCACAACTGCAATTGGAACAAAATTTAGATTAATTTTACCCTTCCATGTTGATAACAAAATAACTATGTATGGAATTGGCATAAAGAAGAAACTCAAATTTTAAATAAAAAGTGTCAATTACTTTTGCATCACTTATTTCACTTCTTAACATTAATTTCTCAAAATTTTGTAAAATTCAAAACAAACTGCTGTTTTCTCAAAAATATTTCCAAAAATGACAATAAGAAGTTGAAATGTAATTCTTTAAATGTTTCAAAATTTTAAAAGATACCTTGACTTAGGAGACTGATGATCACTAATGCTGTTTCTAAAAAAAAAAAAAAAATCAGTACAAAAACGTTGGAGAACTTCAATGAAACGTCAAAAAACTTACAGTGGTATTTTCTTATATGTCATCCAATAATTTTGAATGCTTCACTTCAGTTTTCAGTGTGCCTGAAAACTGAAGGACTCAAAATAAGAAGTCAAAGTGCTTTTCAGTTCCATATTGTATAGGAAGTACTTTCTCTTTTTTTTTTTTTTTGGCCATGAAAAATGTGTCAGGAATGGAAAACCTGAATTGATTATTGTGGATATCCACTATTAAAGTTTACCTCATAATATTAGACATTCCTCATGGAGAAGCACCCTAAAGGTACCCTTTACTTTTAAAGTATGAAATAAAGTTCCTCATGTTTTGAAGCTGATAGAACAGAAACCCAACCAAACAAACAAAAAAATCCCCCCCCCCAAAAAAAAAAAACCAAACCAAATCTAAAACCAAGATCAAACCAACCAACCAAAAACCTGCTAGAGTTAGGGAAAGAGTCCTGGCCCTTATTTAAATAGTCAGATTGTACTGGCTTGTGTCTGCTGCTCAAAAAATGCTACAGATCACTGGTGGCTCAGCTGATACATGATAATTTGTCAGAATTACATTATTTGCTCACAAAATCACAAGGAGAAGAAGGGAAGGGTGTCCATGAGTTCACTGAGTCAAACCCCGTCTTCCTCTGCCTGTATCACATGCAGGATCAAGGATTTCTAACCAGTGTTTACCTAAGCTGTTTCATACAGAGGCTTAATATATGTTTTCTGCAAATATATTTCACAAATTATTCCAAAGGTAGGCTGTACTTAATGCTAAGTCTTACTTTAATGGTTAAACTAAGGGCTGTGGTAGATTTGTCTTAGCAGCCAAAATCAGGCAGATAAAGCTGTTAAAGCACTAAAGTGTCTGTCTCTTCCCCTGTCCCTTAATGCAGGGATGCCTGATACCACAAGTCATCACCTGCTGACTTATCACAGCATTCAGTCCTGTATATTAAGCTAAATGAAAACTAGATATCTGATTTTAATCTTCTGCCACAAGCCTGTCAGTCCTAAGTATCTTTTGCTGCATTATAAGCCTATTGCTTTTTTTGCCCTATCTTCAGTGAGCACAGGGAGCAATTTATTTATTTCTGTTATGCCACTTCTTCTGATGTATTTATAGTCTCAAAAGGATGCAGAGTTCTAAAGAGTAGATTTGCCTGACTGCTCTCAAGGAAGTCTGTGTCAATATATAAGAATAAGCTGGGAAGAAGAAAATGTGGGATTAAGTCAAGCCATAGGGCCAGTGAGCCATCCAGGAAGGTTGGGTGTGGAGTGCTCTGTCAGTGATGAAGGGGAGGTTTCATGTCTCATGTTCTTTGTGGAGTTCACTGTAAGGCAGATGAGACAGATATATTTTTTTATGAAAATCTGTGGGTTAGGCAATTTGGGCATAACTGGTGGAGTTTTCCTCACATGATTATCAAGGGACAATTTAATTGAATCACAGAATCACAGAATATGCTGAGTTGGAAGGCACCCATCAGGATCATGAAGTACAGCTCCTGGCTCTGCACAGGACACTCCAAGAATCACACTATAGGCCTGAGAGCATTACCAAACCCTTCTTGAACTCTGTCAGGCTTGGTGCTGTGACCACTTCCCTGGGCAGCCTGTTCCAGGGCCCAAACGCCGTCTGTGTGAAGAACCTTTTCCTGATATCCAACCTAAACCTCCTCTGACACAGCTTCATGCTGTTTCCTCAAGTCCTGTCACTGATCACAAGACTGAAGAGATCAGTGGCTGTCCCTGTGCTTCACCTTGTGAGGAAGCTGCAGACTACAATGAGGTCTCCCCTCAGTCTCCTCTTCTCCAGGCTGAACAGACCAAATGACCTCAGCCACTCCTCATACAGCTTTCCCTCCAGATCCTTCAGTATCCTCATGGCCCTCCTTTGCTTAATGTCAAAAACGACAGATTGTGTGATTTGATTTAGGGATACAGCACTCTTTGAATGAGTCATCCTGGTGCCAGATGTTTGAATGCTCTGGAGATTCAGAGATATCTTTACTGAGTGCTTACCTTTTATCCATCAAGGATACAAGAGATGCTGGAATATTTCTCTAAAGCACAGAAGAGTGCACTAAGACAAGCTAGAAAGAGACAAGACAGAATAAGTGATGCAGCAATGTTTTTTTAGCCATCATTCCTTAAAAATTAAACTGTTGAGACAAAAAAAAACCCCTATAACAATATATCAGACAGCTGAGTTAGTAAAGGCAAATCAGTATAAATGTCCATGTCATTGACCTGCCACACAGCTTTTCACCAGCACTGCCGCAGTACAAGACCATACCATGGGAGGATCTCTTTCACCATTAAATATAGCTTTTGTCACCTCATCCTAATTTCACTATATAGCCGTTGTCTAATTGTTAAGGAAAACACATTGTTCACTCAGCTATCTAAATTTTCTACAGTATTAAGGAAAAGTTTGTTTCAAGAGCATGCAAGTTATTGAGAGGTGTTCACCTGAGAGTATCGGCCTGGGTGATGTGTTGTTTACTTATATTTCACAGGAGGCCTGTGCAAGCAGAAGCAATGAGTGGGCAGTATCTGGGGATTCTTAAATTCAGAAAAATCTGTCCTGCTTTGGTAACTGCACTGATATCAGTCATAAATACATACCTTCTGCCTTTTTACTTATTGCTGTAAAGTAGGGATAGAACTAAACTTACTGTATTTTACACACCTGCTTTTTTGTTCACTGTGAAGCCTAAAAGTATGGTTTTCAGTGATACAAAGTCTCATCATAAATATATGGAAAACATTGTTTGTGGCCTTTCTGTCTCTAAGATGTGAGTGACTGCAGGGAACAGCAGAAATTCAGAGCCTCAATCACAGGGAGATGAGTGGAAGATTTTGGAGTCCAGCCTTCAGTAGAAATGAAGGTTACAAACCCATCACAATCAATCACCTGGGTAGTCAAATACTAAGATGATCATTGATATTAAAAGTTGTCTTACAGTTGCTTCTTTAAGCTAAGGAGGGATGACATGGCTTTCCCATCACCAATCCCTTTGCAAGGATATATACTTAACCTGGGGGCTGAAGTGGAAAAACGGTTCTGCAGGATTTCAGCAAGACATCATCCCAACTCTTCACAACTACGTGCCTTCTTCAAGTGATGGGAGATGGACTGGGCCAGAATAGCCCACATCAGTCACTGTGGACATGTTGTCAAGACTGCAAGTAGATGATGAGGAGGACCTGGCTCAGAAAAAGTGATGGAGCAGGAAGTGAAAATCTGCTGGACAGGGCACCAGAAGCTGCTGAACATAACAAGTACCTTTGTAAGAAGCAGGTAAAAGTTAGAGTTGTGAGAGGTGGCTGAATCTCACAGGTGGTTAAGTGGGAGGTATGTGAAAAAATGTCAAACTTCACAGATAGTTGGAGGGGATGTTTGTGGGAGTATGATGTTGTAAGGCAAACAGCACCCAGGTAACCATCAGCAATACTATATAATGCCAAGATTGACGAGCAAATGGGATGAGAAATAACATATTTGTTATCAAAACTAGTACTAACTGAGAAAAAAGTTATGGGTTCAGTTGTTTAGCTGGGGTAAAACAGGAGGTGAAAGGTAGATAGAAGAATGGTGAAAAGGAAGGCAGAGAAGGGGAAATGGACCCTTAGGACAGTAGTGTATGGGGGGGCCTACCACGAGACCTATTCTAGCTGGAGCAGGACGTGAAACCAAATCCTCTAGTCTAACCCTGAAGTAGGTTCACCCTGTGTCTGAGTTAGTGGGTTTGGAATGGGTGTGGGGCAGGTTATCTACTTCTCCAGTAAGGGAACACAAAGATGGGTGGACTAAGCATCCCAGTATTACTGTGTCGGTGTGTTCCGGGCCTCACAGCTTCAACAGCCACCCAGCTTTTCATAATGGGACTGGAATTTTTTCCGTATACGACCTCAGAACCTGTGACCCCTTCATTTTGAAGTATCAGCATCACACATCATTTGTAAGCATTTGCTATTAGACCTGTTTGCTCTTTGGTCTGTGCCTTTCCTTAACCTATATCATTCATTGGGATGGCAATGAGATACTATGGGAACCCTCTCTAAATGGCAGTTTTTGTCCTCAGAATTCGCTTAAATGAAACTCTTCAGTTTGCTCTCATGCCCTGTATTCTCAGCCCACTTGTAAGGTACCAGCTTATCAGCTGTCTCTACTCTACCACGAACTAAGATTCCTCATCACTTGGAGTGGCCTTTTCAGCAGTTTGCAAAAAGCCATCTTTAAAAAAGCCAAATTTATTAAAATGAGTCCCTGTAAAAAAACCCACTAAATCACAAAAAACCCCCCAAACAAACCAACAAACAAAAACAAACATCAAAACCCAACAACGACAACAACAACAATAAAACAACCTCAAGAAACCCCAACAAAAAACCTTACAAAGACAAAGAGGAAAAGGGAAAAACACAGAAGGACAATATACATATTATTATTTCACTTGGGCTTCATGCACGTTTATTCAGAAATACTAAATCCTGAATCCTATCTTTTAAGGAAAGGGAATGGAAAAGCAACTGCACATGCAAGCTATGCTTTGTTGAATTTGTCTCATTGTAATGATCACTGAAAATTCCCTGGTGAATTTCAGATTGTCATTTTACCATCTTCAGAGGCACCCTAGACTCCCACAAACCCTAAACTGGCCACCTCTACCCATTTTTTTCAGAAGATGAGTCAGTATCAGTCTTCAACAGGGTTTTTACTATATAGTCCGCTAAGATTCAGTAGCAGAATTACAGTGATTACCTGTTTCTGCATAGGCAAGTCAAGCTCCAGAGCAATTAAAATTGTAATATTCCATATAAAAAACTACAGCATGCTCTTCAAACTAATAGATTATTATACACTGTTCATGAAAATAATATGTTCTTGGACTGAAATTCAGCCAAAGAAATCCAATCTTATTTCCTCAGAAAAAGACAACTCACTTCAGATCAGATGGATTTTATCTGTTAAGAAAGATGAAAGGTTCACATAGCAAGGAAAATTATACTGTGATAAGGGGGGAATGAGTCAAATTAAACAATTATCCATGCAGATGCTGAAAGAGACGTTTCAGAACTACTGCAGTTTTAGTACCGTCCTGTTAGACCACCCTGCTGCTCACTCATCTGGACACTCCCGCTGTATTTGCCTCTTAGTACTCTACACAGGTGTTCCTGTGATTCCTTTGGTCTGGGAGTTTTTCTGGCATATTCACAGCACATATGCTTTTGCTATTTTGCCACAGAAATACGATTATGTGAACCAGGTGGCCTCATCCCACAGAACAGGTACTGATGCCTGTCTCACTCCTCCATCTTTTAACTACATCATGTGTTGTGGGTACATCAGGCTTGTCAGGATGAAAAGTCAATAGATAGAGAGGGCTGTCAATGAGTTTTAGGTACCTTTTTCTGTTTTTCAATTCTGCTAATGAGACTTACAGATCTATACAAAATCCAATGTTTTATAACTCAAGATACGTATTTTCCCTGCCTCAGTGTACACAGCATGTTGCAAAGACTGTAACTTGGAGCTTTTAAGAATGTGATTTCTCCTGCAAGTAGTTTCTGTAGCTCAAGTTTCTGTCTTTCTCAGTCATGTGTTTTTATTTTTTCATTTCCTCAACAATGGTTCGACAGGCCTCTGCGGTACTAAAAGTGCATTTCCCCTCTTACCAACTATAGGGGTCTGTGATTTTAAGTTTTGTAGCAGCAATCCAAGAAAGTGCTTTGCTCTCCCTTTTTGGGAACATTTCACTCACTTGCACTAGTCCTCTATAATAAAACTTACAAATCAAAGAGATCAGATGGCATCTATGCTTCCCTGTTCAGTAACAAATACCCCACAAGTGTTCTCCAAGCCTCCTGTTCCAGATTTATTCAGTAGTTAATAGCCTATCCCAAATACCTTTACTAATGTAGTTTAATAGATGGCTTTCCTTTGTTTCCTGGTGTAAAAAACATGCAGCAGGTATTAAAATACAGTAAAAAAAGATTTTTTTTAAAGTTAAAAAAAAATAAAAAGGAGCTCAAAATATCCAAAACTTCCTCATGGAGTAAAAAGATGCAGCACAGATCCTAGGGAAGACCAATGCCCTTCTAAAATTGTAGTTGCAAGTCAAACAAGTCTGCCTTAAATGACAATAAACATTTGCATAAAGAAACTGAATTTAATTCCTGGCCTGTACTGCCAGTGGAACCCTGAGAGTACTCCACTCCACCTTAAATGAGACACTGAGAAAGTGATTAATATTCCAAAATGTAAATATCTAGCTGTGGGGGATAACCAGCAGCCTCCCAACTGCTTTCATTTGGGATTCATATCTCCAAGATGCTCTCCAAGATCACAAATACTTATCCCTGATGTGCTTGCATGCTTTGGACAATGCTAGGCAACTATGAAGCAGAGGAGTCCCACACTTCTTAGTGCCTGGTGAACTCATTTACGGATTACCTGTAATAGCTAATCATCAATGACTACTCTGGGAGCTTAGAAAACCAGCTCCCATGTATGATCTAAACCAGGATGATTTAATTTTGAACTGAACCCCTAAAGCAAGTTGGATTAGTCCAAACCCATGGAATTTGTAGCTTGTATGTAGACAAATTTCTTCATTTCATCTCAGGAACCAAGGTCATTTTCTCTTTTATTAGAGACAGAAATAGCAGAAAAGTTCAGAAGTTGGTATGACTTTTGGTTTGGAACTCACTAATTGCTCTCCAGGCTTGTTCTTTCTCACACCATCTTTAAGAAGTCCTCATTAAAAGATGAAGGATGGAAAACTGGAGAGAAGAGGTGAACATCTAATCAACCCAGTGGAAAGAGAAAATAGAATCATGCCACATATTAAACTGAATTTTCTTTTCAATATAGGTTTTTATTGTGCTTTTGTAAACATAATGTAGACAAAGCTAAGAAAATTATAGCAAAGATCTGATTTTTCCACTGTCCGGCTCCTGTGGAGTCCATTGTACTACTTCTCAGGTGGGCATAGCAGAACACTTATTTTTAGGTCAATGCTTTCATTTGGTATTGTTTTATTTAATCAACTTTTTATCTGGTAAGCTACCAAATCCATAAATTAATTTTTAAGAAGGCATTTTTAAATGGAAACACAAATTGTATACTTGTTTTCTGTTAATATACACTAGAGGCACCATCAGACAACTCACTGTTAAATCAGAGTTAAGAAAAGAAAGATGAAAAAAACCCAAATGCTTGTTTGGAGAGGATGAGGAAGAAAGAGATGTGTTTCACTGAAGATTTCATCATACTAAAAAAGCTTTTAAAGCTTTTTTATTATCATTGCAGTGTAACAAATTTTAGAGCTTCCAAAACATCACTCAAATGGCTAATATGCCCACAAAGTGCAATCTGGAGTGAATGCCAGTTGTGTTTATTGGAAAATTTCAAAAGTAAAAATAAGATTTTTTTTTTTCCTTAATGTGATATGTGAATTCGTGCTAAAGTGTATAAAGTTATATTTTATGTTATAAAGTTAAAAATAAGGACAAGCCTGAACAAGCCTTTTTGACAAAAACCAAAACCTCACACAAAGCCAGAAGGGCATTCTGATTGTGTCACCCACTGCATAAAGGATTTCCCGGCAGAGCTGATCGTCTATCTCAAAAGGGCTGATGGCCCATCTCTGAGAACCTCCACCCAGCCCAGGTGTAAGCGACCCAGATTACGTATTACGATATGGACTGCAACGATTCATCAGACAATCTCCACTGGCGATAGAAAATTATGCGCTTTTGTCCACCTGAATGCTACACTTCATGAATATGGGAAACAGTAAAAGAATGCTTACCTCCGGACTTTATGCATGAAAACTGTATAAAAATGGACTCCGAAGGACAGAACGGGGTGAACACAGGGAGGTCTGATGCGATAGAGGTCGGACCATTGTTCACCCAGTACCAACCCCGGGCTTGGTTCTGTCCTTTTTATTCGATCGTGGCATTGTGTGTTCGAATCTTTCGGACATTAAATAAATTTTATATTTTTATTATTTCTAAATTGGGCGTACGTATTTATTACATTTAATAATTAATACATAAAAATGCACTTTATATTCTTTTTGCCTGAGCAATCCACACAATAAGGTTTAACAAAGGCCTGTTTCTTCTCATAACTACAAAAACCTATTGAATTTAATGTTCAGACTGCAATAGATTCAGTTATTTAGGTTCTTTGCCAGAGGAATAACAGATGTGTAGAGACATTAAAAAATACACTATTTTTCTGCTAAAGACAAACGTTTAACTATTTGCTCACAAATCCAGACATTCACATCAATGTGATATTTAAAAAGGGTATAATGCTCCAAGGAATCTGAGTTTTATTATTAACCTGTCAGCATCAGGATATGGGAGTCTAATCTTTAGAGAAGTCATGTGTAGTAGTTTGGGCCTTTTTTCTTTCACTAAAAATTTCATTTACATGTTTTGCATCTCCAGAAGGGATAAGAAAATTGTCACCTTGTGACTAAAACAACAAGCTTCTATTCAGAGTTCAGCTCCAGGGATGGGGAAATCCTTTGCTTTCTACAGTATCGCTTAGCAGGTGCTAACAAGGGCAGCTATTAAACAAAAAAAAAAATCCCTGTGGTGTGTGTTTGTTTGTTTGTCTATTTGTTTTTTCTTGACTGCTCATGTTCACACCTGCCCACCAAAATTCCTTTTTTCTTATCCTAAGTCATCTGCCTCACTATATGGGAAGAAGTGATAATGCTATATTTTATGCAAATGTAAATTGATCTTAATTAGCATGTGCAGCACAACATTTTTTATCTTGTATTTCTAGGTGCAGTTAAGTAGAGCTAGTGTTCAACAAGCTTATAAACAGATCAGCTACTATTTATTTGAAACTGTTTATATACTGAAACCTGTCCATTCATTTACATTGTGCCCTAACAGGAAAAACTCAAGCAAAGTGAATGTTTCTGATTTTTTTTATTTCATACTTGCCTGATGTAAGTATTGATTTTCATATGGAGAGGCCAGAAGTTCAATGTAGACAAAGAAAATTTTGAGTAGGGAAACAGCCTTGAGACACTGAAACATCCAGAAAGCAGGAGGTTAAACAGGGGCAGTCTGTTTTAGGAAGCTGCTTCCTCATCTCATTCCTTATGATGCAGGGGGTTGGAGGAAGTTAAGATTCCAATAAGGCTGAGGAAAAGGAAATTTTATCTAACACAGAGGCAGAAACTTTCAGAAAACCATCCTTGCTACAGTTGAATGCAGTTAGCAACAGCGTGCTGGGAAGGCTTCTGCATTTGCCTAACCATGTGTGATATGCCATTCATAAAATAGCATTCCCACATTTATCTTAAGGCTACTTATTGACAAGTGCTCAGCCAAATACAATTCATCTGATAGCTAGATAGTCTTGACAGATAATCAATATATATAGCAGAACATGTTCAATGTATTTGGTATTTACCTAATAAATGGACATAGAGTAATAGAATCATTAAGTTTGGAAAATACCTTTAAGATTATTGAGTACAACTGTTAACCCAGCACTGCCAGGTCCACCAGTAAGCCGTGCCCCTAAGCACCACATCTACACTCCTTTAGAACAGTTGCAGGGACAGTAATTCCAACACTTGCCTGGGCAGTCTGTTCCTATACTTGACCACTCTTTCAATTAAGAAATTTTTCCTAATATCCCACTAAACCTCCCCCGGCACAACTTGGGGTCAGTTCCTCTTGTTTTACTGTTTGTTACGTGGGAGAAGAGATCAACTCCCACCTGGCTACAGCCTCCTTTTAGGCAGTCATAGAGAGCAGTAATGTCTCCCCTCAGCCTCCTTTTCTTCAGGCTAAACAACCTCAGTTCCCTCAGCTGCCCTTCATAAGACTTGTGCTGAGGTAGGTAAATCCATGTGGCAACATTAGGACAGTGTAGGCATCTATCCCATATGGTGAAACAGGATGCTCAGACCAGTAAGATCCACTCGTATAAGAAGCCCATAGGCCTTTCAGATTTAACCTGCAAGGATTCACATCACTTTAAACATGAAAATGTGTCTGTTAGCAATCTGCCTGATTTCAGATGGCTCGTTTTGGAGTTATGTGATTAGTTTTCACCCTTTACCTGCTCTAAAGAGTCAAATGGCTTAAACAGACAATCCAATCTATCACAGAAAGAGGAGTGAGCAACAGATGACATCTAAGACCTCTGACAGCAGGTAACAGGGTGACAGCACACCCTAGGCCTTCAGCCTGACTGGTCAATGCTCTTCCATTTATAAAAATGAAATTAAAAAAATGAAAACATATTTAAAGCAATACACAGAAAAGTTCTAATTCCACAATAAAAGTATTCATCATGCATAGAGTGTTTCCTACCCAATAGGTGTCCCTACAGGGAGAAAACAACAATCAACTCACCCCAGCAGTTATGGTGGAGTCTTCCCTAACTTTTCCCCATTCTCAACTTACTTTTATGTTATTTCTTTATGTTGAAGTGGAGCTTGAGTGATTCTTGTCATGGATATCTTCATTACTGATTGGTGTTAAATTCTCTCACCTCATTTTAAAGACAACATCAAAGAAAATATAGAGCACATGCCCAGTGAGGGGTGGTCGAACCTTGGTGGTAGATACCTTTGGGATGGAGGTGAACATTAACATTACAATTAGGCTATAATGAACCAAGTTCATCTGAGGAGAGCAATTTCGCCACAATTTCTGGCTCAGCAGCAGGACATATTCCTCTATCTCTCTTGGTTGACAGCTGCTATGCAGTTTATCAGCTGCAAAGTACCATCAAGTTCTCCTCCCTGCAGGGATTCCAACAGAGCCCGGCTGTGGTGTCTGCACTCTGCTCCACCCTCCATTCCATCCCCCTCAGCAGGTGCTGTAGTTGCAGATTGTGGATGGAGGGAATCATCATGGAATAGGTTTTGAGCATGCCAACCATATTCCATCCAGAGAGCAGCAGCTGTGTTTTACCCTATAATTTCCATACTGCTATAACTTCTGTTAGGATGTGAATATAACTTCTCAGTTTCCTCTAATTTTACCCCCAGCCATCTTTCCATAATGAGCCATAGACTTTAATTTCACACTTTATTTTTTGTACCAACTACTACAATCTTTGCTTGTATTTATATTGAGCAAGTTTTCTACTCAACTCAGTATACAATAGATTTTTAATACTAGTCAGAGAGTTGGAATTTTGTACATATATATATTTTTATAAGTCTATTCATTGTTCTCTACCTCAATGATACAAATTTATGCCTACACTGAAGTCCTTAACTTCAGTTTAATTCATCAGCAAGAAGTGAAATAACATGATCAAAAAAGTCTTTAAAATCCTTATTTTAAGAAAAGTTTCTAGTGAAAAATGTGTAAAATGTAAAATAATAATGCAGTCTATTTTGAAATGTTTCTGAAGTAAATGAAAAAATACCTTTAGACTGGGTCTGACATTATTTTATGAGGAAATATCTTCAAAGTAAACTTGATGAACAACAAAATTTGAAGATGACATTCCCTTGTAAAACAAAAAAAATACCATAAATATCACTACTGTGGCAACAAAATTTCAGTTTACTTTAAGGGGTCACAAAACATGAAATAGTTTATCTCATCTCAGCGTATAACATATAACATGATTTATTAAGATTTGTCTATGCAGTTACATTTTTTACTTTTACTAAACCTGTTACTGCATTACAAGGTTTTATGAGGAATCCTATGTCAACATAGTACTAAAAAAATGGGTTTTTTCATTCTGTTGCATGAGAGCCATAAAATAGATGCATGAAAATGTTTCGCTGTTACTTCGTAGCAAAGAGGAGTCTGTAATAACTGCTAGCATTACAGTGTTTACAAATAAGTTATGATCTACAGTTAAATGAAACTGAGCATTTAATGTCCTTTTATTTCATAATTAAGTAACTGGTTTCTAAGCTATCACTGCTTACATTAGACAAATGGATTTAAAACATTGCCTAGCAGTATTCATAAAAAATATATTTTTGTTATATGAAAGGTGTCATTTGGCTCACAGCTAGACTTCTTTTTTTGCTTACCAATGAAGGGCAGCAGGAAAATTGAAAGTATAAAGTCCCTAGTGCAGCCCTGCCCAGATGGCTAAATTTTGCTCTATTTTTTTCTGGTGAAATGTGTGGTTATTTCCCTGGGACACTTTGAATTTTCAGCCTCTTACCTGAGCCAGTTCATGGGTGAAAGCATCAATTCCAGTTGCACCAGAGAGACCAATGTAATATCTGATGCTTTTCCAGAAAAAAAAAAATTCTGTGTTGAACTTATCAGAGTATAGAAAATCCTGACAATCAGAAAATTCAGGTTTGGTGTAAACTCCACATCAATTTTTTAACAGGTATTCTTGTTCATTAAATAGAAAATGAGCATTTCCAGGCTTGATGTTTTGAATAGATTTTCTTTCTAACAAGAGTTTAGTAGGTCACAGATCTACTACTCTGTCTATAATGTTATGTAAAACAACCCAATTCCTATGTTTCAGTAAGAAGCAGAGTTTTTGCCCACTTACTGATGGTACCAATTGACAGAAATTCCAAAAAAAATTGCCATATTTTTGTAATAAAAGAAACCAAAACAAAAAACCAAACCAAAACCAAACAGAAAACAAAATTTTAATAGAAAAATGAATAGTATTTAATAGTGTTATGTAGTCACAGTAATCTTGTTTAATATAGAAGACTGTAAGAAAGTCTTCAAAGGCATTACAAGGTTATATGTGTTAGAGAGGATTGATAACAGACATGAATAAAAACAAAACTAACAAAAATTTCACAGTGGCAGATTAAAAGCAAAGACTAAATCTGAAAATAACTCAATGAATGAGTTCAATTAACTACCTTTGAGTGAAGCAATTTTAAGAAAATTTGAAATGTCCCTTAATGACTACATTTGTTTTAGCTCTATTAAAATTATTCAGCAATGAATAGGGTTTTGATTACAAGCATATAGGCCACAGTTTTGATTAAAAATTGATTGTGCTGGATCTCCACTACATAGTGCATCATTAATTAACTATTCCATCTGAGGTCGTCTTATATATTCTAGGTAAATCAAATTGTCCATTATACTTTAGCATATGTTTGCACACTATCTATTGTCACAGATTTTTGTTTTCTAGAACATTCCTCAATTCATTGGCAAAAGTAACCCTGCACTTAACAGTGTGTGCTCCTATGTTTATGTGCATAAACATAAGGAAGAATTCTTATTAAAACATATGATCAGAAAATTCCTATCTTCTAGAAGTGAAAGTCCACTATAGCTTCCAAACTTTAAAAGAGAAGCCTTTAATATCATAACATTTTTTAATTCTGTAAAACAGAAAAGTAGGACTATTTATTCAAGTGAGAGAACAAAATGAACTTTTCAGAAATGACAGTAAATTGTTCTTGACTAGCTAAGGTTTGGCACAACGGTGGTATGAACTACCAGAGAAGAATGAACTCTAGAGCTCCAAATGCATTATTAATACCAATGTACACTGTAACAGTTAGGTTTATCTAAGTGTTTTGTAATGTACAGAGGATCACAGGAGCTCTGGGTGAATTAGCATGGAAAAAGTAAAGCTGGCCTGACCCAAGGACTTGCCTAATGTACCTTTTCCAAGCCTGCAGCTTGGTCATCTGCAACCTCTGTTGCACTGTGACATGAAGTCTTAACATATATTCTGAACTATCCACTACAAGATACTGCACTACAGACAGCAAAAACTAGCATGCAGTTAGTCACAAAGCCATGTACTGGCTTTAGCTGTGGATAAATATTGTTCCAGTGAACTCACTATGCAATGAATACTCTGGAGAAAACAGCACTCTTGTTGATAGTTTATGGAGATCAAAATTAACCTTGGTTTATGTAGCTTGGGATAGTGCACTACTCACTGTAGTACCCAAGCAAATTCTAGTGAAGCATTCTGTGGGGTGACTAATATCTATGTGATGAATAGAACTTTTTTTCTTCAAGATCAAATACCTAAATACAGTAGGGATACACAAGTTTGGAAAAGTGGATACATTAAATGTGAACTTCAAAGAGGAAAAGTTCCTTTGCTTGAGCCCTTTACTGATTCTATATGTTTTGTAAAGAAGACCCGGTGGCTTATTTATTTGTGTATTCTTTATATAAGATGATGTTGATTCTGTGTTATTTAGTCTTAGCTATGTGAGAACTCCAAGTTGCAGGCATCTTTTCTCTTTTTTTTTTTTTCCTTAACAGGAAAGAAGCCATACTGAAATATGACTTCCAGCATGAACCTTAGGCAAAGATAATTCTTTTTCCCGTGTAGTTGCCAGTACTTTTAGATTAGATGACATTTACAATTACAGCAAGGTTTTTTTTTTAATTTTTACATTAATTTGATACATATTTTCTTTTTTCTTACTATTTCCTAAATTCAGACTTGTATAAGACTATATTCTTAGTGGTTCTTGTCTAAAATCACTAGTGCTTGACCATTAAAAGAATGCAGAACACCCATCTACTTTGCCAGTTTTATCATTTATATACAACTTCAAAGTTTTTAGTATTGACTAAACCAAAGAGAGAAATTACATCTGGAACACTCACAGTCTGTCCTCACAGTTGATTTATTTGTGCAAGACTCAAAACACTGAACAAGTTCTTCTATGAAAGTAAGGTTTGTTAATTAATTATTTCAGGGGAAAAAAAAAGATAAAACTGTAGGAGAAAACCACAAACTAGCACACTCTCTATTTTCAATTTCAGAAAGCTTTTAGGCTATGTCCACTAGGCTGTGGTTCATGGACAATCATTTTGATGCTGCTTTGTGAATATTAAATAGTTAAACAGCAGACTAAGAGAGAACATTTGGGTTGTTTGCAGTTTGTTAGTTTCAGATGCTCTTGAGCAAAATTTGGGGATCAGTCTGCTGGCACATTATCTCTGATTTGGTCAGTAGAGAAATTCTTTACTAAGAGGATGGTGAGACACTGGCAGGAGCTGCCCAGAGAAAATGTGGGTGCCCCATCCCTGGATGTGTTCAAGGCCAGGTTGGATGGGGCTCTGAGCAACTTGCTCTAGTGAAAGGTGTCCCTGCCCATGGCAGGGGGTTAGGAATGAGATGGTCTTTGAGGTCCCTCCCAAGCCAAGCCATGCTGTTCTTATGATTCTGTAATTCACATAACTTATCTGTGTACTGTATGAAGTCATAAAATAGAGTGGCTGGGTTGTCCTATCAGTTAACAATCTGATACTTGATGATTGTGCAGAAGGATAAAAATACCTGCTAATATAATCGCCTCATGTTCTCTTTCAGATACTTACTGAGCGTATTTTGAAACCTCTTCTTAATAGTCTCAATTTAATTAACCTCCTATTGGCTTATTTTTTCTTTTCCCATTTAAATACTGTATTATAAGCACATTTGTAAATCACATTGTTCTTAGGCCAAAACATTTCATTCAATGAATGATTGCTTATATACTGCAACAATTATCCAAGCAAATTAATGTCTTTGAATAAAGATGGCACTTAGTGATGCTTTAGTTCTCTAAATTCCTGCATTTATACTCCAGTTAAACAGAATCTGTCACTGCATAGTACTAATAACAAATTAACTCCCACACCATGAAGAAATAACAACCTATCAATGTTATTCTCCCCCTATAAATTACTTCAAAACAAACGATCTTCTTGNCCATCCCTGGATGTGTTCAAGGCCAGGTTGGATGGGGCTCTGAGCAACTTGCTCTAGTGAAAGGTGTCCCTGCCCATGGCAGGGGGTTAGGAATGAGATGGTCTTTGAGGTCCCTCCCAAGCCAAGCCATGCTGTTCTTATGATTCTGTAATTCACATAACTTATCTGTGTACTGTATGAAGTCATAAAATAGAGTGGCTGGGTTGTCCTATCAGTTAACAATCTGATACTTGATGATTGTGCAGAAGGATAAAAATACCTGCTAATATAATCGCCTCATGTTCTCTTTCAGATACTTACTGAGCATATTTTGAAACCTCTTCTTAATAGTCTCAATTTAATTAACCTCCTATTGGCTTATTTTTTCTTTTCCCATTTAAATACTGTATTATAAGCACATTTGTAAATCACATTGTTCTTAGGCCAAAACATTTCATTCAATGAATGATTGCTTATATACTGCAACAATTATCCAAGCAAATTAATGTCTTTGAATAAAGATGGCACTTAGTGATGCTTTAGTTCTCTAAATTCCTGCATTTATACTCCAGTTAAACAGAATCTGTCACTGCATAGTACTAATAACAAATTAACTCCCACACCATGAAGAAATAACAACCTATCAATGTTATTCTCCCCCTATAAATTACTTCAAAACAAACGATCTTCTTGGGCAGCTTGTTCATTTAAGGGTTATGTTAAGATTTTGAGGAAGAAAGAAAGTGTAAAGAAAAGGGAAATTATAATACTCATCCTGACACTAAGGCATTTCCACTTTCTGAGGCAAAGACACAAAAGTTCAGAGCTGCATTTTTCTTCAGATTCTTCCAATCCTGCATTTCATTCATGCTTGCACAATTACATCAGAAGTGGATTATGTGAAGTAACTCTGGCCAAAACAGGATTACCAGGGTGAGCATATAACCTTCTGTAAGTCTGATTTACTTAGGGAACTTTATATTTTCCACAAGGGTGGTCATGGGTAATATGTCATCATAGCAAATCGTGTAAGAAGTACACTTGATAATGTTCCCTTACTCCAGGGCACGTGGCAAGACAAGCTTTTCAGAAACATCGCACACCTCAGTAAAAGGTGCCTAAACAAGGAATAAATTTCTGTTGTTGCTTAAAACCAGCTGGAAATTAAGCTCCAAGCAGCCACTTCCGTTCCCCTCTCCCTCTCCAGTGAAAAAGGGACAAAAAGACAGAGATTATGGGAGGAGGTAAAAATTCACTGGAAAAAAGAGCAATAAGATAAGGAAAACAAACTGTAACAGCAACAATACTAATGACAACAGTGTATGAGAGAGGATGATTGCATAAAAAAAAAAAAATTATACTGGTTACAGAGGTCCAACTGACCCAATGTTACCATAGCCAGTAACATGCAGCTTCCCAAGACAGAGAAAATGGCAGGCACTGCCACATTTGGCATTTTTTCCCTGAGCCTGAGCCAATAAAAAACAATGACAGACAAACCCTCCCAAGTTAGACCATCCATGCCACCCCACCTCACCACTCTTATTACTGCTTTTCTCCCCTGGAAAAAGGAATTACAATAGCCATGGTTCTGCTGCGTGTTCCTTTTCTAATTACACCCAAAGCCATACCCTCCAGAGATGATGTGCCTGCTATAGAATAGCAACCCAAACACACCCACATGGCTGCAGGCTTTACCTCCATCAAGGCAACTAAAAGAATTAACTCTGTCCAAGCAGAATCTAGAATATATCTCTGCATTTTTGGCACTCTTAAAAGGAGAAATGCTCAGATCAATAATGCAGAATTTTTAAACAGCACAGCTGGACCATTAGGATTCAAACAGTCTGAAATCTGCATTTTTCCAAATTCCAAAGGTATTCAGACTAGGAGGTTTGGTTGAAGGTCCATTAATTAAGATGCATAGCAAACTTTGCAGGCCCACAACATTTCAATGAAACACAGTACAACTTTTTATACAAGATACTTCTTTTTAATTACATTGTGCAATTATTAGGCTGGCTTAAGATTTCTATGGTTCTTGTTGATTGATTTTATTATTAAATTTTACAGAGATGTTCTTCTTTAGAGAAGTTGCATTCTAGCACTCAGGTTATTTAACACTTTATGGATCTGATCCAAAAATTTTAAGATACTAAACATCATTCTGAAAAAAATTAAAATAAAAGGGGGGAAAGAAATCACCTTTGGGAAAATCAGTCTTCACACATGCCTCTGTCACATTTTACAAGTTGTTCATAAAAGCTGTTAGTAAACTGACAGCTACAATTAAAAGCAGGAATGAGAAATATAACTTTAGGGATGACCCCAAATTTAAAAAAAATTATGTGGAAATATTTGTCTACCTTGTGGCAACAGCTTCTATAATTAAGAGCGCCTTATGCTCTGGACTAAGCAATGCAGAGTAGAGGCATTGAAGGCAGACACCATATTATTAATTAATGTGCTTATTTCATCACTATTTGATAGGATATAAGACATTACAGAATCTGGCCTCTTTGTTCTATGGAACACAGATATTCTCTTGCTTAAAATGCTGAGAACACGATAACACAATTTTTATAGTAACAGTTAAAACTGTAAATTAGTGGATTGAATCCATAAATTGCCATGCTTTTCTATAGTGCTTATAAATTTTAAAGTTATAAAATTAGGATTACATAACCCTTATTTTTGCAGTTCACTAATACTTAGTTTCAAATGATGTGCATACTACAATAAACCATTACACAGAAAGTAGAGGAAACTATTTCAGTAAAATTTCTTAACTAGGCCACCCAGGAAAGACAGCTTAATTGTAATTCTTAGTTTCACCAATTAACGTTTTTAATTAACTTTTAGATCTCTGTACCTAATTTATGTGGTGCAAATTAAAGCATCTGTTAAAAGATTTCTTTATTCACTGTGTTTATCCATTTGTGGTTTTTTGTATGCTTGTGTCACCTGTGTTCCATAATAACATGTGTCATTTAATCTCAAAAGTGCAAGCAAATCAAGCAAAGACCAAACAGACGAAACAGAAAAATTTAGTAGGAAAAGTGAATTTTAAAGGCAAAGTAATGAAATTCAATTACCAAAAAAACCCAACAAACCCACATCCAAAAATACCCCAAACAAACAAAGAAAACAAAGGTGCATTTATAGATAGCATTAAATGGTCTTGATGTACTCAGTGCAGTTCTAGTGATAGCACATTGCAAGTTCAATCCTCTGCTGATGCTAGGGAACTAAATTGATCTGTGCTTGTTGAGTTTTTGACACTGGAATTTTAAAGGAGCTGATGCGATGCTGAGCAGCATTCAGAGCATGGATCTTCAGCCATATTAATGCACAATGTCTGGGAAAGGGTCTCAGTGCCATCTTGACAGAAATGGCACAGCAATCTAGCTTTGTTGCAGACATTAAACCAAAACTTATACAGTATTAAAATTGGCATCATATGATGTTTAAACCATTAAATATCTTAACAATAAAGGAAAAAACTATTTAGCCAAATTATGTACCTACTCTTCATGACAATCCTGAAAATCTTTTTTAGGGTTTTGCATATTGGAATGATTATTGTAATCCAGCTGTCTTAGCACCTAAAATTAGTTTCACTGGTCTCCAGAGCATGAAAAAAATACTATATTGAACAACTCACTGATTGTTTAAAAGAACAGTAATAGCCGTACATGAACTTTAATAATCAGTTCAATATAGCAGTCAGTATAGATAGCAATACAATCTTATTTCTTTATTCCCAGATAGCGAGGAGCCTTAATGAAAACACATACTAGCAGGTGTTAAATCCATTCATTTACTGTCCTGCTCTTAGATGGCTCGTAATCACATTACAACCATCTATTTATTCACACCTCTATTCATTTAAATTTTCTTACCATATTGCAAGAGATAAAAGAGGTGGAAAATAACAAGAAGTTTCACTGTTCATAAAAAAATTACTCTTGCATTATCCATGAATAGTATGATTTTCAAAATTCTACGGTTATTATCCTACCAACTTTTGTTTCGACACTTTAATTTAAGATTTCTTTTAAGAAGTAAAAAACAACTCTTGGCTCTAGTAGGGGGTAATTTTGTAATTAATTAGTTCTACAGACTTTTTCACACAATCTGTCAGGACAGACTTAACCTGTGCTTTGAGATGTGTATAAAAAAGTAGGTGTATAACACAGATGTTATTGGATGACCAAGGATAGCCTTAGAGTTCCAAGGTGAATAAAAGGGTGCAACAGTCTGAGTTCACTGAGGGCTGAGTTCTGCAAGTGAATTGCAGTGGTTATAAGCCCCGAGCATTGCCAAGGCACGTGCAATATAATGGATGTTGTTCCTTGCAGAGGTAATTATTGGATTAGAATCTAGAAGCACAGGAAAGAGTTGCTTTTCTATATGATACTGGGGAATTGAATTCTGCTCCAATGCTCTCATTCTGCTGACAACTGTAGCAGAGAAGCGCCACTGTAGCAATTGGTTGTGATTAATACCAAACTGCTGCTTTTCACTGCTAAAATCATCTGTTAACATATGCAAAACACACAGTTGGTCTCATAGGTAGCATCTTGTATGGTCAGAAGCACTTTATGAGAAGTTGATAATGGAAATTTTTTGCTTTTGTTATAAGCAACCTATTGATCAGTTAAAGAACAAGGTAATGCAATTGTTTTTCTGAGCAGCACAAACATCATCAATAAGTGGCAAATCAACAGTTTCTACTATTAAAATATTAAACACCTATTGCTATATATTTGTCCAATTCTCCTCTAAACATCTGATTTTAGTGCCTCTTTTATTACTGACAATTTCTTGACTTTTTTTTTTACTGTCTTTTCACCTAAACATGAAAATAGAAGCATTCCAGATTAAATAGTTAGAAATCAGGAAGAAAGCAAATGGTCTCCATGAAGCTTGTGGGGAATCCACTGGTCCTATGACGTGTTCAAAATATCAAGCTAAGATAGAAAATGATTAGTGTTCTGACTTGGGAAACAGAAAATTAATTGCTTAAAGTGGAGTAATCAGTGTTACTGGCTGTGATTATTTATGTCACAATGGGTCTTCATTTGTAGATTTCTGCATGAAGAGACCATGATTCATGGATGGCTCATGTCCCTGCTATGTTCTAAAACATATCTAGTTTAGCTATAATTCCCTACATTGGTATTGTCTAGAAATAGCTGTGCAATCTTCTTGAAATCTTGGCTTTTCAGAATTTCATGTTTCTCACTCACAAGTTCTGAAAGTTAGTTTTGGACTTAGAACACGTACTTTGAAAAGGTAGAAGCTAAAAAAAAAGGAGAAAAAAATTTCATGGTAAGCACTGATTATATTTGGGTTTATTTTTTTACTATTATTCTCAATGAATACTAAACACGTGAAAAAGCTAGGCAGGCTTCACATGCCTCACAGTGCATTCCCTTTGTGGACTCAGAATCTGGGTTTTCTTACCAGTAAGGTTTTCTTTGCCCTTAGATTTTTTCATGTCAAAAAGTAATTACATGCATGTGTTGCATACATGCATCATGTATAATTTCTTTTTTATGTCATATGCTTTCAACATCTTTACCCCTTTTACTATTCTGCTCATTTCTAATGGGAAAAAAAAAAAGTTTAACATTCCAGCTATATTTTTAATTCTGCGCAAAAGGAGAAGTCAACAGCAAGGTTTTAGAACTCTGCAGTAGGAGATCAAAAGCTGTTTAAAGAATATCACCTAAGACAGAATTTACTCTGAAGGCAAGATAGTACTCTAAATTTCATGAGGGCTTGGCTTGGGTGTCAATCAGACATGGCAATAGCTTAGAAATGAGCTATTCCCTAAAGGGGAAACTAGTTAAGAATCCAAAGATACAGAAAGGTTTAAAGAAAAAATCTGTCTTGAGAGAGTGAGAGTGTCAGCAGTAACAGGGAAAGTAGAGAAGTCATACGCTCTCCAGCTATCTGGGAGCAGAGGAGCAGAACTGCCCCATGAGTGAGGGAGAGCCAGGAGCCAGTAGTGACCCTTGCATGATGGGACACAGTCCCACAGCAGCAAAGGAAGGCTGGTGTGGCAATATGTTGTGCTGGTTGTCCTGTGATTATCTGTCAAAGGGAATTGGAGCCAGGATGCACCCAGGAAGCCCACTCAGTGCAGGCGTAGATGGGACCAGAGATAAGGACAACTAGAGCATGGCTCAAGACAGGTCTGCCAAGGCCTACACTGAAACTGGGGTCCTGATCCCATGGGCAAGAGACTTCAGTGAGGATGGCCAGGGCCTTTAAGTCCTGTTAGTGCCCTCAGTGTCCCTACAGCAGCAACTGCAGAATTTCCTCAGCAGGGGCATGTATTCAGAAGATATTTTTTTACACATTTTTTTTCTGTAGTTTCCTTACAAGGTTCCTTTTATTTTTACAATTAAGAGCATTTGAATACATTGAGAAGAATTATGAAGAGTATGTATCATGAAGCTCCAAAAACTCTTCATATATGCCTGTTCTTTAACATAGACTTCCAGCTCTACCCTATGTAGAGTTCCAGTAGAAGAAGTGCTACTACCATGGCACTCAAACCATATCACAGAATCAAAGGATCAGAGAATGGCTGAGGTTGGAAGAGGACGCTGGAGTTCATCTTGTCCAACACCCATGCTCAAGCAAGACCACCTAGAGCTGGTTGCCCAGGACTAAGTCCAGATAACTTTTGAAGGTCTCCAAGAATAGACTCTGTCTCCTTTGCACCCTCCTATCAGATATTTACAGATATTGATAAGATCCCTGATGAGTATTCTCTTCTCCAGATTCTCTTAGTCCTTTCCCTTCGCTCTTTCCTCATGGGAGAGATGTCTCCAACTCTGGAGTCCCCAGTACAGGGGGGACACAGACCTTTTGGAGCAGGTCCAGAGGAGACATCAAAAATTATCAGAGGAATGGAGCCTCTCCTATGAGCAAAGGTTGACAGAGCTGGGATTACTCTGCCTAGAGAAGAGAAGATTCCAGGAAGATCATATTGAGGCTTTTCAATACTCAAAGGGGGCTTATAAGAAAGGTAGGGACAGACTATTTAGCAGGGTCTGTAGTGACTGGACAAGGCATAAGAGTTTGGACAAGAGATAAAGAAGTGTTTAAGACTAGACATAAAAAACTTTCTGATACTTAACAGAGTATATTTTCTTCTCAAAATTCATTCAGAGTTTAAAGAACACATCAGGGCAGACCTGCTGCAGATGAAAACTGCAACTTTAGCTTTATGTCACATTCTGTGAGCTTTTCCACTTCATCCAACACATGTTCTTACAGGGCAGATGTCATTCTATGGTTTAAACAGTGATTAACTAGAAACAAAAGAAATTATTGTAGCAAGCATAGTCTTTTGTCTTGAAATTGTTCCTGATATATGTTGAGACAGCTGTGCAGTGAATGGCAAGATTAGTTTGTAGCTATCTTTAGATAGCTGAGCTTTGCCTCAGGGTTAGCTAAAAAGAAGTAAGGAAATGCGCCAACTATGGTACAAAATATTTTTTTTTGTCAGTTATATTCCTTCTCCCTCAACTGTTCAGTTTTTTCCACAGAATCTTTAAGGATGTTATTGCTGCTTTTCTCTTTTCTTTTTTCCCTTTTCCCTTTTTTCTCTTTTCCCTTTCCCCAGAGGGCTGTTTCTCTGAGCAATGTGGATGTGTGCTGGCTGGGACAGACAATTTCTTCAATCTTGTGTCTGAAAACTGCTTGTGGCCTTTTCACACACAGTTTGTCCATCAAAAGGAAACTTAGAGGTGCAGAGAGGGAGAAAACTGCAGAGAGCCAGAATGAGTCCCTGGTCTGTGTGAACGAGAAGCTTCAGCAGCAGTTACAAAGGAGTTGCTTATGTACAAGTCAATTTATACTCCAAATTGTCTTTTAGTCAGAAATCTTTCCAATTATCTCTGTTAATTGCCAGCAACTCAAGTAACAAAACAAATGCTGCTCTTCTCATCTTTTTGTCTTTCACCTCTTCTAAGGCAGTTGTGGAGCCATAGGGCTGCACAAAGTTATGTTCTTAAGCCGTCAGTTTAACATTTCCATTTAGCCTCATTATGGGCTAGTGGCTTCTATTGTTTTGGTTTCTGCCAAGCATAGGGTAGTTAGCTATTCCTTGGTGGAAGTCATTCATAATTTCTCACCGGTTTAATATTATTAGTAAGTGGTACATGGATTAAAAAAACTGCTGTAAAATATTCATTGAAAAGAATACTTGCAGCTAGAATTCTGAAGCCTTCTTGTTGCCAGAAATCCTAAGAGTACTAAAAACTTCTGTGCTTTTATTGAATTTTATGTAGATATGTGTATCTGTGTATGCACAGACGTGTGTGCCAATAGACATAGATAAACAACATTTTCCTAAACCCCTACTCACTCTGACGTATGTATTCAAAATCATTTATTTTACCAAAATGTCACATGTATTTATTTATCAAAGGTCACTCAAATATCAAACTTAAGTTTGATTTGCATTTCCCAGGCTTTGACTTTGCTAAGTACCAAGATATTAATACACCTGGCACTTCCAAAATATAGTGGAACACTCATATTTTAGAGTCATCACAATTATTCTGTGATTTCTGCATAATGTAAAATGATGGAAATTTTGAATCAGACAGTGAAATTGCACAAATTAGAAGAGAAAATTTAATTGTTATCTTAGATTGAAGCAGATATTTAGATTCTCACTGGGATTTCACACTGTATTTTCTGAAAGTATCACTAGGAAATCAGTAAATTTATCTTTGTAACAGTGAGAAATAACTTTTTCCCCAGTCAAAGCAATCAAAGCAATCAAAGTCAAAGAAGATTGGACAGTGGAATAAGGCTATGTTTTGTGCCCTGTGCAATTTCACTTGTCACATAAAAGTGGTTAATATAGGTGCAGCATTGCAAGCTCAGAGCATAAGAAACTTCTTGAAGACAACATTGATGTTCTGTTGGATACTGAAGACATAACTTTAGCAACAGTTTCTCAGTCCGCTTTCTGTTTCAGGCCCCCAAGGCTTTGTAGAGCCTGTACATCTGGGTTGTGGTATTCAACAGAATGAAATCCCAAACATTCAGGGTTTATCAACCCCACACAAACTAATCAATAAGCAAGTAGCAAAGTTCTGACCATGGAAAATAAACCTTTGACCT
Organism: Aleadryas rufinucha; assembly: GCA_013397815.1. Taxonomy (NCBI): domain Eukaryota; kingdom Metazoa; phylum Chordata; class Aves; order Passeriformes; genus Aleadryas; species Aleadryas rufinucha. The sequence continues at coordinate 43,454 of VZTH01005075.1, forward strand.
AAATGTCCTCTCTGAACAATTTGAAAGCAGAACTCCACTTTCACAGCCTATTGCTCCATGTTGTTGAGAATAGTATCTGGACCTGAATACTTTAATAAAAAAAAAAAAAAAAATCAGTTACGCTTTTTAAAAACACATCAGCTTGACAAACTATTTTTCTGATAGATAAAATTTTATACTGTAAAAAAAACCCTGGACCAGATGAGCAACATTTGAACTTGCAATGCAAAAGAAAGATGCTCATTGCTATCCACTCATAAAAGAGAAGACTTTCCATCATTCCTGATCATCAATTTATTCTACCTACAAAAAAGATAGATTACAAAACCCAGATATTTTCCAAAAGGCAATCAATTTTTAAGCTTTTAGAGGAGGTTATATTTTACATTATCTTTGCAAGGATACGGATGAGAAAATTCTTCTTCTTCCTCTTGTGTGTCTCTCTTTAATGACTCTTCAGATTCCCCAATATTTATGGAATTCTAGATTTAAGGAAAAACAAAACACGTAGGGAAAACAGTGCTAAAAGGGTGATCTTCACAGAGTTCTCCCTCTTCCTTTTGTTTCTTACAGGAGCACCTTAAACAGTGTGTCCCATTCTCATTTTTTATGCATCTGTCTACTTTTATCACTGCTTCATTTTACATCTCAGCAGGCCTGACTACCCTGAAAAATACACCTGAATAAAACCTGCAAGGAACAGAGAAAATATATAAGTAGAGGTGAAAAATGAAAGGACAGCTGTCTGCACTCTTATCACACCTTTTAGCATCTATCCGTTTGAGGTCTCTTGTGATTCATTCACCCTTTCACTATGTAAAAGGCCAAAGTAAAGCTGCAGTGATAGTAGCATCCAAGATGAATATCAAGGAGGCTGGGACTAAGAGGAGAGCAACAATAAGAACACCCATGGGAATAAAGGTCACAGAAAAAGAAGGAGAGTTTAAATAGAGCAGTATAGAGCAATCAGTCAGACAAGTTCCTGCATCAGAGTGGTCTTTGAAAAGCAAATGATAGGAAAGGAATATATAAAGAAGAACACAAACACAGCATTTTGCAAAGATGTTGCTTATTATTGTTGTGTTTTCAAACCTGGGCAAATCAAAATATTGTTTTGTAATAAAGCCAAACCGTTTTTTCTTCCGAATGAGTTAAAAAAAAAATGCAGAGGAAGATGGTTTATGCTTTCCTAAAGGGCGATGCATATATTCTTGAGCCCATTACTGGGTTTACATACCTAGATAATTTCCAATGTGTCTTCAACCAGAAGCTGCATAGCAGGAACGGAGTAGTTTCCTTCTGAGAACAAATGACTCTGTCCTGACCCTCCACAAAATTATTCTTTTGTCTACTGCCATGTATTTTCCATTTCCTTATTATACAAAAAATATTATTGCTGTCACTGTCAAACACCATCAGTGAGACATCATGAGAAATTTCTCCATGCCAAAATGTGAAAGTTAAAAAAAGATAAATAAATTCTGTGTTTCAGTTTGTTTGGGTTTTTTTTCTTTATCCCTGTCTGCAACACCCAGAGCTGTTTTTGTTGGCATGGATTTTTAATTTTGGGAAACAAAAGAAAGCAAGAACAAGTTTTATTCCACATGTGATAGGTAGGAAATGTGATGAACTGAGGCGAATGACAGGGTATGCTGACCGTTCTTTTTAAATTTCCTTTTCAGACATTTTATTAATTTTTCTCTTTTACTTTGAATTCTTAAAAAATTGAGCAGAATTTTAAGGTGCTTTTCTTTTCAATCCCCCAATTTGTTTTACAGAATGCATGAAGACTATGTCTTCTCAAAATCAGGTCTTATTTGAATTTGTCACTCGTAGAGAGAATATGCATTAATGAATGTGATACTCTGTGTTGCATGTGAGACTATTATAGGAGAAGAGATAAATTGTGATTACCAGAAGATAATTGGGGTCTGTGTGTGTATATGGTAAATTTCAAAACCAGAACTTTTGAACTCTCAAGCAGATGCCTGCTCCTTGCCAGCAGCAGCTGTCATGGGCTAGGTTTTATTAACATCTGCTCTGAACAAAAGTAGCATATCCTGAATCCTCCAATTAATGAAGACACATAAGACTGAGGCATCTGATCCCATGCTGTGCTTCTGCACACAGACTATATAGGTAAAGAAAACGGGGGGCTGGTGGTAGAAAAGAAGGGTTCCCCAAAAAGTGGTCTTAGAAGGAAGAAGGGGACCAGGAAAAAAAAGGTGAAGACCCTGGCTAGAGGAAAGATCCTAAAAGTGGTGGGATCCTAGAGATGTGGGAGATGCAGGGAGAGGAACCCTATGGGATGCCCATGATGACAAGGACTCCTGGGACTGAGCTATGAGTGTGGACTGAACTTCCCAGACCAGCAGTGAAATCCTTGCTGAGAAGGGAAGTTGAGATCTAGTGAACGTGGCACCAAGGACAGTGAGCCAGTGAGCATATGAGACAGACAAATAGGATAAAAGCTCTCTTCTTATTGATTCTTAAATAAATCCCCATATCCAGAACCACTGTGGGTTGTCTCTTATTTCGTCCTGCCTCTGACAGGTGCTATACTAGCACCAGAGCTGACTGGTTTACAGCTTGAATAGTTATCTGTAGATTCCTTAGCAACTGCTGCTAGGACTGCAATTAAACTTCTCACAAAAACACCAAGTTATCTGAAATCTCCATTTTTTAATACAGAAAACTAAAAATGGTTATATTTTGTAAGTAAAATTATTATACTTTTTAATATTATTCCATATTGTAGTACAGATATTTTTTTCATAGATATATGTAATTTTTCCTAAGTTTTATACTATTATCTCCTTTTTTTAACCGTACATCCTTTCCACCAGTCTGAAACCCTGAAGATTACTTTTGGAAGCTGCCTTTTTATACATTTCCCAGCAGGCAGGCAACTCCTGAAATGTGCAAGCGAGAGATCTCCTTCTCAGCTAACAGCGGCACACTGACTACCTATAGATTTCTGACCCTGTTTCCACAGAAACCACCAGCACTTGTTAACTTTAAGCAATCTTATTTGAATAATGGAATGTTTTTAACTTAAACAGTATCACTTTTAGGGTAGAAAATGCTGAGTTTTTTTCTTTAATTTTGCATTATATGCCTCCAAGCCATTTTGTGTTTCTTTGTCATTCTATTTTCTTCTCTCTCTCTTTCTTTTTTTGTTTTTGGTTTGTTTGTTTTTTTTGTTTTGTTTTGTTTTGTTTTGTTTTGTTTCGTTTCGTTTCGTTTAATGGTGGGACTCACATCAAGATTCTTGAACTAATTAGATGTTGTGATATGTGGTCTGCACCTAGTAACACAGAAATCAAAGTTTCAAAAGAGGAAGTCAATTTTAAACCAAGATTCACCTATTATTGTTTTGGCATGGACAGAAGGATGAATAATGACCTTATTCAGAGGTTATAAAAGAGAACAATGAAATGGACACCCAAGTCTCACTATCATCCTTTGCTAATGAGGACAAACATATTACATAATACCTCTGATAAACTGAAACATCTCTATATGGAAGTACATTTTCCCCCACACATCTCTGCAAGGATGTTTAGGATCTCACTTCTAGAAAGGCCAGGTACTTTCTTTCAATTTTTAGTTTAAATTTATGGGCCTATTTGTTTTCCTGAATTGTGCATCCTTTAGGTTGTGTAAGTTAACAGTTCTCAGTTTTTTGGTTTTTTTTCCAGGGGAAGCCACACAGCTTAATTACAGATCCCTTTGAAGTATGACAAAAATTCCATGATCACACTTATCTTCACATGTAACCATATACACTTACCACTTGCAGAAGACTTGACATGTGATCTATGTGACCATGTCTCATTTCTCAACAGGTTCTTCTTGTACCTTCATTTCCCATTCCCACCTTTCTCCTTTCTCCCCCACATCTAAATATTGTATAAAGAGTTTTCTAAGATGTCAAAGCAATTCACACAACTTAAGTATCTCCCTTACTGTCATCACAGAAGACTTATCCAGTCAAAGGGTGGGTAATGCTCAAGTAATGCTGCAAGAAGACAGAGAAATCGGAAATACTGGTGGTTTATTTATTTCTCTTGGCACATAATCACCTTCTGAGGTGGACACTGACTATACCCTCTCCACATTTGTCATTCAGTTTAGCAAAACAACTAAATTACTTGGATTCTGTCTTATAATGGAGACACCCCATTTGTCTTCTCCTCCTAATAACCTTATCTGTTCTAGTTAGATTCATTTTCTGCGTAGTGAATGGGATCAGAACTACACCTATCCTGAAAACAACATTTTGGTGGTGGTGCTTCATGCAATAAACAGTAGATCTTGACCTTTACTGGCTGTCATGGGTGAGGTCTTTTATCTTGTGTGCACCATTTTCATGCATACAATGTATGGTTAACTCTTTTCTAATTCCCAGTTAAGATACCACCTTTTATAGAAGAAATAGTTCTTGTTAGATCCCAAGTAGATAATCTTATACTCTGTACTGTAACACACCATAGAGTTCTTAGTACTTCAATAATTCAGTCCTTCTGATATACTCTTATGATTTCCCTCTGCATCAACGATGTGCCTTCAGCAACTACAATTTTTGCTTCACTACTTTTTTTTTTTCCCAGTGTGCGTAATGACAGTATTACCATTAATAGGATTGGCCAAAGGAAAATAACAGGTACTACTCTCAGACAAGGTAGCCTTACCTCAATTCACTAGAAAATATTGAATGCGAATCAAATAAATGCATTTGAGAGTTATTAACACATAAATGAGGAGCTGAGGAATGTAAGTAGACCACACTGTGTCTTGCTGAAAGGCACAACTACCACTACTTATAAAATGTAAAGAATGATGACATTTAATGGTGTCTGTTGGGCTTATTATGCTTTGGTGATTACTAAGGAGAATTTGGAGTACCTTTAACACAGTCTATGAGTCCATATTGAAACAAATAGGTTAATAAAACAGAATAAAAGATCTGTAACGGAAGATTCGTGTGTTTTAGCCTAGAACTACCTGAACACTGACATGAGGTAACTAGTAAATTCTGAAGTTCATACTGCAAGCCATAACAGGTTTCAAGATAGGGCAAAAATCAATACAAAGTATAATATCTTATTTTTTGATAATGGCAAATTGTTCATATTGAATTAGTTCAGTAAAATGCTATGGTAGGTATCTCCAGTGCTGCCTTACCTCATGGTAGATAGCCAGTGCCTTCAGCACATTCTAGACAGCTTCACAAAGATTGCATTTCCCTTGATGTAATGCACATTTCCAAGTTCTACTGATTCAGTGGGGGCTTTTACAGCAGACATAAGTTTCAGGGACTACATCCATGTCAGTTAAATAAACTATGAACAAGAATGTTCCTGGTCATTGAATAGAGATAGAGGAAGGTCCACATGGTTGCAGCAGCAAATTCTTTCACTTCCAAATTAGGCTGCATGCCTACTACCTCATTGAAGTGTCTTACCTGTCACAGGTGACTGGAAATTGTTTGAAAAAGTGACGGATTGAATGGACCAAATACATATTGGAGTATGACCTAGCAAACCATGAGGATGGACAGTAATTTTCTTAACTGCAAGGATGTTCCCACATTAATTTCCTAGGTGAGATGTAGCACAGGTCTTCTGTAGCCCATGGTGACCATGTGTGAGGCTCCCAACATGTTTTGGGGAGATCATGGCCACGGAGATGGCACATGGGAGACCACACCGTTTCAAAGTCCCCATCATGACGCAGCCATGCCTGGGCTCATGATGGTTCTGTTGTTCCAGGTGTCATCCCAGGAGCTGATGTCCTGACCCCGTGGAGATGCCTGGGGACTGTGGCTTGGGTCATCATCTTGGTGTACAGAGCTGTTCCAGCCCCTAACTGTGACTCAGAAGAGTAAAAGAAATGTTTCAAATCTGGGGAAAATTTATTTAGCTCTGAAATATCTACACAAATTCAGTATGTTTTTGAGTCAATTTCTAAATTTATGAGAAACAGTCAGCACTTAGAATTTCCATGTTGGTTTGTGGTTCAGACAAGAAGTTTCCTACATGGAGAAAAATGCCTTTTTTCTCAGTTCTATGTATAACTAAGGTTTAAAAGGCTAGAGAATAAAAGGAAAATGTCTATGATAAGAAAGGAAATTCAATTTTAAAAAAATCCATTAAAAAAAATATATGGAGAAAGAGATTCCTGAAGGATAGCAGTTGAGTCATTTCCAAATTATATGTTTTTTCAGAACCAAGTCCCTATAACTAGTATGTAACCCCAACCTTTTCTCAGCTACTCCTCCACACAGACTCCTAGGGATCTTTATGGGTTTGCTTAGTTTCTGTGCAGCCGACAAGCTTGCAGGTAACTGTGTAGTAAAATACAGTGAAATGAATGCTAATAAAATGCAAATATTCTTTTTACTGCTAGCAAAATTAATTTGGCTTACAAATATACAGTGAAAAATAAAAGGAAAAAGTATATATATTCTTAAATTAGTTCATATCAATTAAAAGAAAGTATATACACAGAGGAATCCAAAATTTTCCCATGAATACCAAACTAAGAAATGTAATTTTTGAATGACAGAGCATAAAAGTCTTGCTACCTGAAAAGCTGTTTTGATGTAGTTTCCATGTAGATTGACTGCAAAAATGTTCTCTTTCCAGAAGGCTTGTACCCCCCTTTTTTCCTTTCCCTCAAAGGGCTTCCAAGGTGGAGTTTGGAGTATTGCAAAAGAATTGCTCTCAGGTTTCTGCCAAGGAGATGCAAATGAGCCTTCAAGGCCCCCCATTGCTAAGTTCTGCATACACATGTAGTAAAGATTTAAACTACAAGGGCTTGACCCTGCAAATACTTACACAGCTGCTGCTTAACTTTGTGAATTTTAATAGATTCTTTGAATTAGCTGGTATAATCAGGCTGGTGGGTAAAAGGTAAGATTGAAGCCTGGTTTACACCACTCAAGGAAGAAAAAAGGAATATGTAGGCAAAGATGTACAACTTGATAAGCTGTTATTATGTAATTTAGTTTCTAAGCTACTATTTTGATGTTAAATTCTTTGGAACACTGATTGTGTTCTTATCTTACGTCTGCCACTTTCTGATCTGTAACAGGAATTATTCATACAAAGAAACCGTGTATACAAAAAGCCTTTATATTTCCTCTGTAAAGAAAGAAATATTTTTGAATCAAACTGTGTCTTGGCCTAGAGCTTCTCAAATATAACATTTTGTTCTCTTGCTAGATAATATAGAAACTACACTGATTAAAAGTATTTGCCCATTTAAAGCGTATACATATAAATGCATATAACAAGCAATGTACCCTATGAAAGTAAAGACTCGTTTTATGAAGGACAAATAAAAATAGCAAATAAGATTCATATTTTGAAGATTAAATTGCTAAAATTCAAGTGAGAGTCAAGATTGGAAACCTTATAATTTGGAAATAACACATTATTGCAATGGAGCATTGCTTAACTATCCACACCAACAACATTTTCTGTTCAGAATAAATGATTGGTTTAGACACGAGCTAAGTACAACTTTGTCTTGTATACAAAAATTAGTTTTCTGAGTAAAAATGTTCAGAGTTCTGTCTTGATACAGTTAAGTTTCTGACCCATACAATATTCTGATTTGGATGAAATATGTCTTTCTGAGGAAACATATTTCATTTTTTGTATATCTATTTCTAAGGATTTTCTCTCTTATATCTTCCTGCTCAATAAAGTTGTTTTTTGTAGGGAAGAAAGGCAAAATTCTATTTATATCTTCAAACAAAGAAAATTGGTTTAGATCTTGTTATATGTAATTCTTATATTATCTTCATAGAATATAACTTTTGTTCTGCAGGTACTAGAAACTAACTTTTAGTTGACAGAATCTGACATGCTATTGAGAAGATTTTTTTTTTGGTGGTAACAAGGCCATTGATAATTTATAATCTTATATTTTCTTTTTTTTTTACTTTTGGTGTGTCAAGAGCTTTTTTCTGGTTTACATTAATGACACATTGTACCATCTAGTAATGAAAATGCATATCAAATAAATTCTATCAGCCCAATTCATACACATGCACTGTTGAAAATTACAACATAACATCTTACCTTAGATGACAATCAAGTACTTATTATTTACATCACATCAAACATTCTGGGTTTATATTTTTTAGGCAGAAATCTTCCTCAATTTCCTTCCAAAAAGTTATTCTGTGTTGAACATCATAAAAATGGCAGCTGCTAGTACATATATGTCAGTTGCCTATTTTGAAAGTAATTCACCTGATGTCACTGAAATAGATGAAATGTTTAAAGAATGACATACCCTCATAATCTGCAGTTTAGGTGTGTAAAAGCATGCATGGTAAAAGGAAACACAGTAATTATGTGCAAAAGTTTTGTGAGTACAGTTTTGGTTCTCCCAGAAGTGGGAACTGTATCACAATGGCAGTGATATTTTATTTCCACATAGTCAAGCAGCAGCTAGTTAGTAATATGCACTGCAGCTGTCAGAGAGCTGATAAAACCAGAAATTCTTTTCTTGTTTTATAGCACTTTGAGATTTATTAATGTTTTTTGGGGGATTAAGACTATACAAAAGCAGTTTGTTTAGAATAAACTTGTGTTGAATAAGTTAGTTCAGTCCCAGATACATTTTTTCTCTAAATAGAAAAAGGTATCTTTTTCCAAAAGCAGAACTATTTCAAGAGTTGAGGATTTCTCTTATCATTAAGAGGATAAGATTTAAATTCTTGTTCTTTTGACTTTGTTGTGGGATTTGAACCTGGAGGTTTTATGTGCCATGTGATACTCAGTTCTCCTGTGTGAAAAGCTGGTTTCTTACTAGCAAAACAAATTTTGAGCCATTTTTCTTTATGTCATTTGAATACATTCAGAGAGTCCCTATGATTAGGAACCAGCAAGAACTTGAAAATGGACCTTTCAGGGTCCATAGAAATTTCAGCTTCTGATTATATCTGTTAGCTAGCTGTTAGTAGACAAAATATTCTAATTTACTTCTGATTTTAAAGAATCCCAAACCCTCAAAGAAAATTACATTTGTTTTCTTTCCACAAACAAAAGAAAACAACAACAAACTCCCTGAATTTTTACAGAAAATATTTTTATTTTTTGGCCTCTCATACAGCCAGTGATCAGCTGCTTCAAATGAAGGAGTGCAAGCTCTTCTATTTCTTGGTTGTTTTGTTTTTTTTTTTTTTTGTTCTGCGATGTACTGGTTGAGTTAATGAATGTTTAGATCATTCGTTTTTAACTTGTCCATCCTTGTACTGGCTATCAAGTCACAGTTCTAGACTTGGCCAGTGTAACCTGACCTCTGTAGGCTTATTTTACATTCAGGACATGGAGAAATACTGGTAGATTGTTATGAATCATACATGAAGATGAAAGGCATAAATATTTAATACATAAGGCTTAAAAAAAGTAAGAATAAGACAAATAAAAGGTCTAAGAGTTGCAGTCAGAATGTATCTGAAAATAGGATGAATTTCAAGAAGAGGGTGTAGAACAAAATAGCATACACAGGTCAAATTAATGTTAAATTGGGTTAGCAGTTAAAAGGAATGCATCAATGGAAGCCTTGGCTATTATGAAAATGTTATGCTACATTCTGTACATGTCACAACAAAGATCATGCTCTGCCCAGACTACCTGCACAACTAACAGGCAGAAACCCCAAGGACTGCAAAGAAGTGGAATTAAGGTGCAGAGAAGTCAGGTCCTGAGTGTGCAACCATTTTTCTGATTTTGAAGGAAAATGAGGAATAAAGGTGCCAGGCCCTTCCTGAGGAGACATGTACAACAACTTGAGGTGTGCTCTCAGATCATTTCCCTGTGGCTCCTGTCTCACAAAATGCCCAGAGCTGAGGAGACCGATGTACTTCTAAGCTGATTGTACCTTCATTGTAGTCAAGGAGAAATATGAATTGCAATATCACAGTTCAGTAAAGAGCAAGCTATTGAAGGATGAAACTCCTTCAGGAGTAGCATCATCTCACACTGGTTCTCTTCCTCCTCCCCTTCCTGTATGGAAAAACTTCAAGCACTGTGCTTTCCTTCACAAAGAACAACTGAAAAAACAACTTTGTTGCAGAATTGAGCTGTTTTTCTGGCAACCAAAGTACCCAGAATAAAACTAGGCAGATCAACCACCTCGGTGAACATTAAGGTAGAAAAGCACATGCACTGCTGATGTTGAGGCAGAAGGAGAAAGTAAAACTGTCACAAGCCTTCACCCAAAACTCGGGGAGGGGGTGCATTGCAGGAAGGGAAGGTCATTCTTCTGGTGATGTGAAGGAGAAAGAGATAAAAGGTCTTTTACTTCCACAACCAAAACACAAAGGCTAAAGGGTGGGAAAGAGAGTAAGAAGGGAGGGGACTATATGCAACCTTTTTGAAGAAACTGTTCACGTTTTTCTGGTGGGCTAAAGAGGCTGTGGTTATTTCACAGCTCTGCATCAGCTCTGCTGAGAACTGAAAACTGAAAGAAAAGCTGCCAAAGTTACCTTAATCAGTCTGTGAAGTACAAGTGGGTGCAAGGCACAGCTTTTGGAAGTGAGTAGAAAGACAAAAAGTGGCACTAAGTGTAGCATAAAGTGTAAGATTTTCTTTAGAGAAGATACTCTAAAATATTATTCTTCAAGAACTGTATAGCATGATCAAGTCCATTTGTGTTGGTAAGAGTTTGCTTTACATCTTTAATTAAAATTGCTTTTTAAGCAACTTTATGCCTATTTGTGAGTGTGAAAAATTATCTCCCACAACACCAGGAATTTCAGTATAACTATCCCAAGAGTTTTTGTAATAATCTCCTCAAATATGAATCAACTTGTTGCTGTCAATCAAGACCGGTCAGAAAGGTTGCAGTGGGAAAACCTGGCATACAGAGTAAGAGTCTGTGGTACAAATAGAAACTAAGCCAAGATCTCTTGAGTCCCAGTTTTACCTCAAGTGCAAGACTCCCAGGTGCCTCATATTTAGCAGATGTTTACCTCATTAACCAGAACTAGCCAATACAATATGTGTTAAATCTAGCACCTGATGAAATGTAGCTCATGAATATCTACACCATTATATGTTTGCATTTCTGTAGTACTCACAATACTTAACTAGAACTGGTGTACAATGGTGAAAAGACATCAGTGTTTAGAAAGGCTAAAAGTCTATTAATTCAAGTGAGATCAACTCCTTTTTCTACAAACACATCCATAAATGAGGAAAACTTGACAAAAGTACCACTGAGGCTCTATTACTTTTTTGGATGCTACATCATGCAAAGAACATTGACCACTTTTCATTTTTAATGAAAAATAGCAAGGTTTTCTGCCAGGCTCAGTGAGTTCACTATACTTAATTAACTAATATGCACTGTGATGATGATTTTTCATCCATTAAATGTTATTTCTATGAGTTGCTCCAACATACCTATAAAAAAGTGCAGAGAAAAAGGGTGCAAGAGCAACTTTAAGTAACACTTCAATTTGCTAATTCCTAAGTCTATGATTATACTAGTCTTTTGCCTCGCTGACAGTAAGAACAAGTTACAAGCAGCCCCCTTTCATAACAACTGGTATCAAAGAATAATCTCAAAGGTGGAGAAATGAGAATTTTACTTGCCAAATGTAGCTAATTGAAAATTACTTAAGTTCAGCTAGCTTCTGCTGAGCTGATGGCTCTTTTTCACTAGAATTCACTTAGGTTTTTTGCAGGTCTGGGACTTTGAAAAATTAGAGGAGCCTGGGCCAAGGCAGACATTCCTGAGATCTCCAGTATCTGAAGTATTCACAAAACAGTGAATTGAATGTGCTTAAAATGAAGTTCAGTTTATATATCATTTTGAGAAGGGAAACGTAGTTTATTTGTATATTCTGAAATAAAATAAGCTAAAATAACCTAGTGCTGTATCAGTCTGAAATTGATTAATTTGCCTCTAAAATACTGAAACATTTTTTCCTGTCTGTTTAGAAACATAAAAATAAAATTTCTAAAAAACCTTAAAGTATTGCATTAGAGCTGTCAAAATGAGACGTTTTTCGATCCATATTTTTTAAAAAAATTAAGTATATTTAAAAAAATTGAAAATCCTTTTTTCTTATAAATGTCCTAATAATTTGTATCATTCTTAAATTAATTTTGGGGATCAACTTGCCAATAATTGAAAAATATGTCTAGCTCTGTGGACAGGGCAAAAGGAGCTTTCACTGTAGCAGGATGCTTTGAGGAACCCAAAAGGTGATTCCAAGGAAGAAAGGACTAATCCTGCCCAAAATACAGATTTTCTTGGAAGTGTTCTACGGTGGCAGAGCACCTAGTTCCTACCCCGCCTTACCAAGATCGAGACTGTGATTATAAACTTCTCTGTGCATAGATTTACCTTCAGCTCTAAGAATTCTCAATAATCTCCTGCAGAGCCAATGAATCTGTTTTATTTCCATAATTTCTGCTTTGCCAAAGATCACTACAGCACTGTATGGAAATTTAACTGCTGATATACTCTCCCTTGTGCCTCTGACACCAAGTATTTAAAAATAATTATAGCAACCACGGACTGCCCTAGTTTGTGGTGTTGTCTCTGTCTTCAGTCAGTCTGAATTATTTTCATCATTATCATTTCCAACATGGAAACAATATATTGCTTTGACTTTGCAGTCTTGCAGCTCTATCTAGACTCCATATCAATGCAAGGGGGAAAAAGTCATTAAGAAAAGGATTAATTCTGAGAAATGGTAAATTGAATTATTGATTGTGAGGTTTCCTGATACTTTGCCTCATCTCAGAAAAACATAATTTTTCTGCTCTTGAAAAGCTTAGGAGTCCCTTTCCATTACATAAAGGAAATGTATAAATAGCCTGAGAGAATATTTCATTTTATCATGTGTAATTATGTGATTGTGTGCCATACGTAGCTCTGTGGAACTGTCCATTATTGACACACAATGTAGCCCTCCATAATGAACGCTTAAAGAAAATAAAGAGCTTTGTTCTATTATGCGTAAAATACATTTCATAACACCTAAAATGAAGGCAAAAGGGATCCTTATCATACATTGTTTGATTCTTGCTGATATTCAGATTCCCAGGCCACGAAATTTGCTGAAGAATATGTTCCTTTGCAGAAAATTATGTTGAAACAGAACTCTAAGTAAAAAAGTAAATATTACTAATACCTTGATATGAAAGGGAAGCTATTGAACAAATCTACTCATTTTCATAATTCACTTGCTATAACTCTATCTAACTTTGAATCTCATTGATGTCAATGGGGAACTGTAGTCTATCACAGAAACCCTCCTCTAAATCTCTTGTAAGAGCATATGTACTGCTTGGAACTTTACAGAGCTTTGCTTGTGAATTGCCATAATTGATACAAGATGCAGAGAGGTGATAGTGCAGGAAACAACAGAAAAATTAATGAAATACCTTCAAAAAGCAAACTTGTACAGCATGAAAGTTGTCTTTCCAGCTGTGTGTTCAGCAGAAAATTCCACAGGAATTGTTTTCAGCCCTGGATAGAGTAATAACATAGACAACATACCAAGGAAGCTCCCCAGCACTCCACGCATCAGGGCTTAGACTGAGCTTAGCAGGAGCAGGTTTCTCCACATGGTCCCCCTCTACTTAGTACTGCTCACTGCTTTTCTTCTTGGCTGTCCAATGAACTCATGAATATTCCATGAAAGATTAAATTTTAAAACAAAGAGAACAAGACTGTTCTTAAGGATAAGCCTAAGATTTTCAGAAGAATAATTGGCTTGCCTAAGCTTGTAATATAACTTGTAGATGGACCCTAAAAAATAAGTTTATACTATATCTGCCTCATTATTTTAAATAGCTGAAGTTAGGTAGCATTAAACTTATAAAAAGGGTAGGTAATAGATTGGTTTTGGAGAATAAAACACCTTTTGGTTCGGTATAGATGGATTGAGTTGATTTAACCTGATCTGTTTCTATACTAATCAACCTCAGCACAAAATTCATGCAATAGACAAAGCCAGACAAAGATAGAGGTGTGCCTGTAACTTGTGTTTGACAGAAGAATTATACCTTTATGAAGTATATTTCTAGGAGTGCTAGATGAAGCCTGAGATGTAAGAATACTTATTACCCTACAGAAAATGTATGACAAGTGCAGCTGATAGGAAAACCACTTGCTTTATTTTCCTTTTCTAGGGAATTCAAATATTTTCTTACTCTGCAGAAGAATACAGTTGGAGGTGAGAAACTAGATGTGGTGTTAAAGAAATGTGAGTGTGAAGGTGTATCATGGTTTAACCATATCCATCAGCTCAGCCCCAGACACCTGCTTATTCACTGCCCTGCCATGGGATGGCAGAGAGAAACTGAAGAGCAAAGTGAGAAAACTCCTGGGTTGAGATAAAGACAGTTTTATAGGTAAAGCAAAAGCTGCATGCACAAGGAAAGCAAAAAAAAAAACAAAACAAACAAAAAAAACAAAAAAAAAACCAACCAAAAAACAAAAAAACTTCACCACTTCCCATGGGCAGGCAGGTGTTCAGCCATCCCCAGGAAAGCAGGGCTCCATCACATGTTGCTCAGGAAGACAAATTACTTAACTCCCAATGTCCCTCTCTCCTCCCTCTTCCCCCATCTTTTTACTGCTGATCATGATGACGTATGGTCTGGAATATTCTGAGTCACCTGGGGTCAGCTGTCCAGGCTGTATCCCCTCCCAGCTCCTTGTGCACCACCAGCTTCCTCGCTGGCAGAGTGGGGTGAGAAGAAGAGGCTTTGACACTGTGTTAGAGCTGCTCAGCAGTAAGAAAACATTTCTACATTAGCAACACAGTTTCCAGCACAAGTCCAAAACACAGCCATGTACAAGCTACTGAGAGGAAAATTAACTCTATCCCAGCCAAAACCAGCACTGGGGTATAGCTGCACAGCTCTCCAGAGACGCCTGCCCTCTTTCTCACAGAACTGTTACACGAGATGCAGTCACTCTGCCAAAGTTAATACCGTAGTCCTAAATACCGAGCCCTTGGGGACTGTGCCTCAGATTGCTGTGCTTCATTAGTCTTTCCAGGGCTTTCCTTCCACAGGGCCAGAAATGAGATCTGAGTGGAGCTGCAAGTCCCAGAGCTTCTGTCTTTTGCAGTGGCTGCCTGTCCTGAAAATCATCCTCTCCAGCCTGTGCTTCCAAGAAGCTTCTGTACATCACACAGGGTACAGAGGTACTCTTCTTGTCCACAGTTTGAAATAAAACCTGCAAGCAGGCTGATTCAAAACTGTGAATTAGACATTTACAGGTTCCATGGCAAGAACTGGGTTTATTGTCAGAATCAAGTTTCTTCCCCAAAATGTATTGTGTAGAGACACCAATGTTGAGAATGCAGGCAGTGTGCTCAGCATCAGCACATTAGGTGTCCCAGAGCTGCTGCCCGAGGAATAATAGGCCAGGAATCTGGACAGAGTTATGTGGAGCTTTCCTGTGCTTTCGGTGAAGGTTTGCTTGCTGAAAGCTCAGGAGGTTTTCAGTGAAATATTTTATACTCCACCAATTCGTATTTTCCAATGAAACACTGTTTCATCACAAAATATCTCTGTGGTTCTTGTAGTATATGATTTCCCTATACTGCTGTCTCAGCTTTAACTGGTGAATAGTCAGAGAGGTAAAAGAATCTCCTATGACAGGATGAAGTTTTTAATTTTTTTTTTTTTGGTGACATCAGGAGTTATGTTATGCTGGACTGTGCCCTTGGGCTTTGCATTACCAACCCCAACTGCTTCCTGAATCCTAGTGCTGTTACTTTGAAAATAAGTAAGGCTTCCATCTCATTTTTTGTTGAATTCACACCTGGCCACAGTAGCTTAATGCCTGCCGCAGAAGTCAGTATCACTACAATAAAATGTATCTACCTAAATGGATGTGCTTGAGAGTACAGACAAGAGCAATATTTTTTCCTTTTAACTGAGTATGATTTTTTAGTTTTCTGATGTTGGCTAGTCTTTCTAAATGTGATATCTGTAGAATGAGTGCTTTCTCCCAGTTTGAAATTTGTTGTTTTCAGCACAAAGTTGCACAGTCTGACATTTGTGGGCTGTTCACACCACATACTGTTTTCAATTGCTTATGTTGCCATCTTTTCAGGCTTCTGTGCTTTTTGCTTTTTATGACTTCAGGGACTCTTCTAATAGCATCCTTATTATGTTCCATTATTGTCAGGAAAAGGCAGTTGCAGAACTTTGCTCATCATCCCACAGGACAGGCAGGACTCTTAGTAGCATAGAGAGGTTTTTCAGCCAATTTTAAAACAGATGTGCAATGCAGACCTGGAATTCAGGTGCAAAGTTTCTTCTGATGTTTTGGTACTTCTGTTCATGTCCTAGTAAAAACCTGAAAGAAAAATGTTGTACTAAGAAAACAAGTACGTCTTGAAGGTCTAGAGTAGTTTCTTTACGAACACATCTTCATGGGTATGGATGCCTTTCCCAGCTTATATGGGTAGATTTACAGTTCACTATTTTAAAGCTTGATTTTATAATGAAATCCATCCCAGCTTTTCACATTACTCAGCAGCTGTAACACTGTGCACACTGTCAGTCCGGCAAAGAAAGGTCATTCAAGTTAGGCAAGCTAACAATGAAAAAGGGTGAAGGTGAACTGCATTACTATGCACTTGCCATAGTGCACACAGGGACAGGTACTTGTAAGCTTGTGTACAAAAAATTGCTAAACTGTAGTAATTTAAAAATGTATTGAAGTCCCCAGAGTTGAACACATTTCAGTACCCCTGGTTTATGGTTGAGGTGCTTCAGGATCCTTAGCCTAGAAGAAAAATTGGGCATTTTAATAATATGATACTGGACCAGCTCCTAGTTCCCCTTTAAAACAATATCTACAATCTACAAGATTAAGCTCCACTGCTAAATAGAAAAGTTTCTTTTATCAATAATTTATTTATAACAGAAAATGTTTTGTTTTTCTAAAAATATTGTGCTGTTATTTCACTTCTGATTGAAATACATCCTAACATCATGATTTTGTGTTTCTAATAACAGAGGTTGACTTCTAGGATTTTCTTTAACCTTTTATTGGAATCGTAGCGATTGAGCACCAAGTAGAAGGCATAAAGTAATTTAAAAACTAATCAGAACAGTTTAAAATCAAAATACAGTTCAGGATTGTTTGTGTCTAAACAAATAAAATGGATAAATGTGGTACCTTCACCCCTTCTCTACCCTGATCAATTAAAATGAGGATATAGAGACAAATATTCTGACAGAAGCAATAGCCAGTCAAAATTTCTGGGTTTAAATTGCAAATAATTAGTCCCCATTTCAGGATCCCTATTCCCCTCTATCCAGACTTATTTAGATGTGGTTTTCTTTTTCTTCCTTTTAACCATCAGGTGGTTAAAAAAATCCAGGTACACTATAATGATTTTAGGACTTAAACAGGTGAGAATGTGCATGAAATCAGATTCAGCACTCATAAAGCACCTTGCTTCTAAAACTTAAATCACAAAACCTAGATTTTAATAAATATGTTGGGTGAAAATGCAAGGGAGAGAGCTGCTCTTGATTTTACCACATTTGTAACAGTGTAACTTCATTGACCTAAGATTTACACTGGGAGAAAGTAGACAGAAGCTACTCCCCTTGTCTTTACTATGAAGAAAATATATTTTCATCATCAAAAAGTATCCAAATGCCCAGACGTTACTTAGGATTCTACATCCCTTTTACTCTCAATTTACCTCAGTACATAGCAAGCAAAGAGTTTATATTTTAATAAACATAGATTCCATAACCAGTTGGATACCTTTAATATTTTTATCCTGTGTATACTTTGCTCCTCATTAAAAGGTTCATTCTTCACTATCTCTCAGTCCCTACAGAGGGTACTCTGTATGAGCGGCTAAAATTGCCTTTGAACCACACAGCTCTCAGCTTGATTACTTCTGCAAAGCAGTTCACTTCCTATAAAAAAGAACTCAGTATGTTTCCTTTTTCCCTTCTGTTCAGAGAAGGAGTTCAAACCTCCAATCACAATAGATTTAATCACACTTTTTACCTTTTCCAAAACTTGGACATAGAGCATGAGTTCAGTGTACACTGCAGAGGTACTCTTCAGGGCAGCTCTGAAATGGCGCACACCCCTTTCCCTCTGGCTTTCCCGCTGAACATTTCTTTCACAGTGTATGTTTGCATGACTGTGTATCCTCTCTTAAAAATATTGTCCTCTCCAATGGGATACTTGATCTTTGTGCTGATTGGATGCAGTATCTTTGTGTTATGCATGATAAAATACCAAACAAGCCGAAACTTTTCCTGAGTATTAAGAGAGGTAAAAGTCAAAGGAAGGAAGAGTGAAAGTCTGTACTAAGTCTTAGGAAGAGTCAGACAGATCCCAAGTCCACAATATAAAATTGAAATTCCCCAGAGAAAAAAAAAAAAAAAAACCAAAAACCAAAAGAAAAGGAAGGAAGAAGGAAAGGAAGGAAGACATAAGTAAGGGAAAGCATTATGAAAGCTGTAAATCAAATTTAAGTCAAGATACCAGTGATGAGTTTATAAGACCAGTTCTCATTATGAACGCAATTATCAAATAAAGTGTAATTTTTCTTCCTTGCTTCTAGTTTGTACCAGAAAGCAGAGGAAAGAGAGGTCATTTTCTCATTTGATCTGAAACGATTCTTTATTATCATATTTATAAAGCAATTACAGCAATGGAAAAGTGGTCACATGCTATTCTTCATCTATAAAAATAACTCTAATATGTTTACAGCATATATATGAAGAAACAGCTTTCTTCTATTTGTCGACAACAGAGGGATGCAGCAGCCTTGTCTCAGTAAACAAACAACAAAACCCAAAAATACAGCTTATTATTTATACAAGAAAGAAGACCTAGATCAAAAAATGTCATCCTCAATGTCAGTCGCTGGGTTGCAATCTCAGCTTCTCTAATACTGGTGCAGTAAGAATTGCTATTCTTGTCACATTTGTAGTCATGCAGAAATTCTAGAAGACATACTAGGATGCACCACAACCACCCTCACACGGCCCACTGCAACACTTTCTTGAAAAAACCTGTAGAACTACTGGTTATATTTTAAAGGAAAGGTTTTTTCTGGTTGAAAAATGTCATTTCATTGAATGCAATATTTTTTAAGGAAATAGATTTGACAAATTTCTAGCTAAATAAAACCTTAACAACAAAAACTTCAAATGTCTTGTTTAATGGTTTTGAAAAAAAAAAATTAGTTTCAAAATGCATAGCATAATTTAAAAAAAAAAAAAGATTTTGGTGGCATGACAACAGCTGAACTAGAATCTTCTTTTAATTGCCAGTTCATAAATATGGATATATATTTCTATATAGTGTCTTGAGACAATTAAAGACACAAAGACATCAAGACAGATAGAGGCAGAGACAGAAACTGAGGCAGAGGTAGAAAGGCAGAATTGGAGGGAAAATGTTGCATGCTGAATATTTTCCAAGGCACTACAATCATCTCCCTTTTTGGACAGTTCTTGAAGTGATGAACGCTTCTGTGCCCCAAACATAAGAGCATTCCTTGATCTCCAAGGAAATATATTTGAATTGAACTGTTGAGAAGAAATGTTTTCACAAATATAAAGGAAGTTGACATTGCTTACAACATCCACTTAACATTCATTCCATGTCCCTGAACGTGAAACAGAGCTGGGATAACTTTGGTGGGTGGACACAGAAGGCTGAAGGATGGAGACTGCCCATGAGCATGACATAATGCAGAAACTACTGCTGGGAATCTGATGAGAGAAGCAATACATAGCCACATGGCTTCTTTCCTGAATATATTTCCATGCACCATAATGACAGTGAAGAATTTGTCTGGTTCATATTTGCTGCAAGGAGAAATGAAGACTTTGTCCCAAAACTCCTTCTTTTTTTTTTTTTTTTTTTTTGGGGGGGGGGAAAACAGTTTAATAAACCCGGGTCTTTGTTTTTTGGGCTTGAGAG
>VZTH01005075.1:63505-87127 GCA_013397815.1 Aleadryas rufinucha
GCTGGTTTATATTTTCGGCAAAGAAAAAAAAAGACTTTTTCCCAAAACTCCTTTTTTTTTTTTTTTTTTTTTTTGGGGGGGGGAAATACAGTCTACTAAGCCTGGATGCTGATTTTTAGGACTGTGAAGAGTGCTGCATCAACAGTCTAAACTGTTAAAATGGCCTTGAATAGATATGACAAGGACTGGAGTGTTAACCTAAATGTGAGACTCTGTGTGTGTGTAAGGATGGAGAGAATTAGGGTCTGGCTTCTCATTGTAAACAGACAAGTCTCAGAGTATCTTCCCAAGGGAGATATTTGTTAAGTACCTGACTTCTGAGGTAATTGCATCCAATTGTATGTACATTCCAATTGCGCTTCAAAAATACTCTGTGACAAACACAATTTATGTGAAGAAGAGCAATTTCTAGCAGTGACAGAGAAGTCATAGTCGTCCTCACTTAGCTCTGTGCTGTATTTTAATTTTTGACTGTGGCCATGATTACTGCTCAGGATGTCAATCCCGGGATTTCAAAGTCAGATACACTCTGACCCCTCTCCTCGAACCTCTGTTATCAGCACAGGTAAATTCGTGGAGACCTTAGCAGACAGGCTTTAGGAAAGTACAGCATTCAAAACAGCACAAACCCAAAATGTTTTCCCAGTGAACTAGTTTAGAATAAATAAAGGAAAAGTTGTATTAAAAGTCCAAATGAAAATAAAACTTACACATTATCAAATTTAATCACATCAACTAAATTAAGGAAAATCAAATTTAGGTGCCTGTCTTCAGAGGCTAGTCCCCTCTGGCTCCTTTTGTCCTTCAGCAGAGAGAGGGAGGTTGACACCTCCAGAGGGAGAGAGCCTGCTGAAGGACAGAGCTTAGCTCTCAGTCTCTCTGTTCAAAAGATGGAAAATTCAGCAATTAACCTGTCCTAGTTACATGGAATTAATCCAGGATGAGCCATCTACTTTTTTTCCGTAGATGATAAAGGGTGTTCAGAGAAGGCAGTTTCCTAATGGGACCCCTAAATTAGAACCTAAAAAGAAAACAGAATGAATATTCAAAACAAGAAGCAACTCAAGCACAACCGCTAACTTCTGGGAAAAAAAGACACCCTTGATCACATTCATTAAATGTCTCAGTCAGGCCTATATCCTCGAAATAGTTTAAAAACAACATGGGGTCATAAGAATGATAGATGACAGTTACTCTTAGTCTTGCTTATCTTTGTGAACATCTGGATCACTGCAGTTATTTCAGCAAGTACAGTTTGCAATAACACCATGAAATATGAGTAGGACCTTTCTTAATTTTAAGTGAATAGTCATTGTCAGGATGGGCACGGGCTTTGATGCTCTAGCCTCACACTGTGACATAAAGCAGCTCTGAAGTTGTAGAAAAAGTCATAAAAGCATTGCAGAGCTGATGTGCAATCTTTCTGTAACGCTGGTGGAAAAGTTTCTAACCCATCTCTCTTACGCGATAAACAAATACTACCTCCTCTTGTAGGGCTGTGGTTCATCAGGCAGAGCCTGAGTCATTTAACATGTGTTTCCACAGGGAATGCTGAGGACAAGTTGTTTCTAAAACTCCACACCTTTACTTAATTGCATATATCCTTTAGAATTAGCTGTAACTCACATAAGGGCAAGAAGCCTAGGTGTCCCAAACAGGACATCTGGTTAAGCCCTTTCTCAAAAAAATGTGCTGTTTTGTTTTAAAGGAATTTGAAATCCTGTCACATCCACAAAGATATCTTTATGTGTCACTTGTACAGAAGGCCAGAGAACTAAATTCAACTCCTCTGTAGTCTCAAAATGAGTCAAATCCACATATTTCATTTTCCACACTCAATAGGTCATTAATCACAAGATTTCAGGCTTTTCTGGAGGTCAAGGCTTTCCTATGTCAAGTAAACCATTAACTGCTTTGCATGTGGTTTATGGAAAGATTTTTCTTCCTTTTCTTTTTTTTTTTCCTTTCCTTTTTCTTTCTTTTTTCCTCTTTTCTATAGAAAGTCGGTGAGGTATATCTAAGGTAAATATTTTCTTATTATTTTGCAGGTGGCAAAAGTTTTTAAAAATTTAAGAAAGAGTTTCTCTCAGCTTAATCTAAAAAGAAGAAAAATCATCCTTGTAAATTTTACTTCCCAGGGAGAAATTAGTGACTTGTAATTCCAGCAAGAAAAATTTTTCCTGTCTGTATTTTCCTTTACTCAGTTCTGTTAAGTGTCGCATTGCCAACCCTCAGCATATTTATCAGTAGCTTGAAAGTGAAAGAAAGATTGTCCAGACAATTTGAATTGGCAGGAATTGAAGAAGAAATTAACTGTTAATCTAAGTACAAAAGGACTTACATTAATTTAAGTGCCTGGTCTAATAAATAGAAAATATAGCCCAAACACATAAAACTGAAATAAATATATTTTGAAGCAATGGATAAACAAAGTTTATTTATTATAAAAGAAATGCTCCTGACAGAGGAATAGGATTTCACAGTTTCAGAAAATTCTCGAAAGCCTTTATCTTCAGAAGGAAGTAAACATTGTTAGGGATGAAATTACAAGAGGAATATGAGAAATCAGCAGAGCATATCACTACTGTGCAAAGCTACATTCCTGACTTCTAAAAGTAAAATCCCTTTGCAGACCCCCTGGCACTGATAAGCAGACCTCACCAAGGCTTTCATCAAATTTATCCTTAACGCACAGAGAGACAGCACTAAATTTTTAAGCACAGGGCTTGGACAGGACTCAAGTGTTCTTGATGTCTCATGAATACAGTAAGTAAACAGCCTGAACTCTAATAGAGAGTCAAACTTTTTTTTTTTTCCCTGATAAAGATGCCTGGGGGCTGGGGATAACTGTATTCCTTAGCAGGATCCATTTGTTGACTTGAAGGAACTCAATAACCTGCAAGCATCTTCAAAAACTAAATGACTTGATGGCAATCAGCATTTCAATCGTTGTACAATCTGCTTTTATCCAATGCAGGTGAAGTGATATGAGTTTACAAAAAGACTATGCCTTGGCCTTTGTAGAACCAAGGTCTGCCAGGGAGATAAAGAGTTCACCCATTTATCAACTCAGTCACTTGTGAATTAGAAACAGGAGGTGAGCAGTGGACAGCGATAAACAGCTACCAAAACCTACTAACTTTATGGGTATATGGTGCACAGTGCCACGTATCCCTGAACTTGCATGGGAAGGAGTACTCCACAAGAGTTCAAGGCATTGAGGGTAGAGGGGCCTGTCCTCAGATAGATCCAGCCAAGCTACTGCTGAGCTGTGATCCAGGTCTGGTCCTCAGCAAGGCTAAATAACACCAATTTGTTGCTAAATTACACTAATTTGCTTCTGCTGATTCCAGTTCTGCAACCAGCTTTCTCTGAGCTGTGCTCATTGCCTGCTGTTCTTATGCCCAAAGACTATCTAGATATTTAGTGACTGGTGAAATGAAGAAGCAAAAAACAGGTTTAAGTGAAAGTGGACAATGGAGAACTTCCTGGTCCAGTGCCTGCCCCAAGGCAGCCCTGAAGTTCAATACATCCATGGAGTATATTTGTGTGATTTAACAACTTGTTAAATTGTTTGATTTAACACCACCAGTGTTTTATTTAACAATTTCACACATTTTGTTATGGGCGGACATTGCCTCACTTTCAGCTGTATACAGCTGCATCAACTCTTCTTCCTTTTATCGAACACAATTCGAACACTAGCTAACACAATTACCTAGTTCACAGCTATTTAAAATGGAAATCAATTTACCCTGAAGTCTCTAGAATTTTATACATGTTTAAAGTCTTTAAGATGCTTGATAAAAAGTTTTAGTAATGTTGGTAATCAGTGCTCCATGTCAAAAACCACTGTCCATCTGGCTAAAGGCTAGTACTCTTTTAAGAGCACCAGCCTAAACTATATTTCTTGTAAGGACTTGTGTGCTTCTTTTTGACCCTTTAAAACAAAGGCCTTGGCTCTGTGAAGAAGACACTGGGTCACAGCAGAGTTACTAAACAGCAATTATGTCTTATCACACAATCATGTAAGGTGCACATGAGCACCTGAGCATCTGTGCACGCCACTGTAAAATGGTAAATAAATACATGGAAAGGCAAATAAGGGGAGTTGCCTCCTAAATACTTTATAGTCCCACCATTTATTTCCTCATCTATAATGCAAGGGAAATTAGTGGTCAGAGCCTGGATGTGCCCAATCTTACTGGGAATGGCAGTAATTCAGAAATGAAAATTTAGAACAATAAAATTAATCAGGCCATTCATTGATATGAGTAAAATTCCGGTACAAATAATAATGTTACAGTCTGGGATATGTTTTTGAGGCATTCCTAGAAAGAAATAAAATATTCCCAGCATGTCTTACCTGAAGAATAAGAACTGTGCCACAGAGCAGCAAAGGCACCGCTATTAAGTATGTCTCTTCAAAACTCAGAATTGGTTTGGGTCCAATTCAGTGTGCAAAAATTTTCAGTTTTCCAAGAAATTTAAAGGCAGAAACATTTTGAACTGTAGAAAATAATGTTATTTGCAAAAGTCAAAATATTTTCTGTTTTTTTCTTGAGAAATATATATTATGATTTCAGGGAAAATGAAAGAGAAGAAGGTGATTTCACAGTGTATCCCACAATATTCCTATTTCCAATTTCTGCTTTTTTAGTCTGAATGGGTAGACAACCAGATCAGCTAAAAATATTACTGTATAATCATACTTGGAGGGTGGTAATTAATAGGATATTCTCTACCTGGAGTTTGGTAAAAAATGCAGTACCACAGGGCCTTGTCCTAGGACTGTCCTATTCAATACCTTTGTGAGTGATCAGACTGCACTCCCATCAAGTTTGCAGATGACATTGCTCTAGGGGGAGTAGTAGGTGGGCACTAGCGCTCCTCTGCTATTCAAAAGCATCCAAGACGTGCTGGAGGAGTGAGACTGCAAGAACATAAAGAAGATCAACAAGGATAAATTTAAAGCTCACCTGGGAAGGAAAAAGCCCTGCAACAGCACAGGCTGGGCACTGACTGCCTAGGAAGCTGCTGTGCAGAAAAACCTTTGAGGGTCCTGCTGGACACCAGAGCTGAGCATGGGCCCATGGGTTTCCCAGGAAGCAAAGGGGTTAACAGCAACCTGGACTGTAGGAAGAATGCAGAGCCAGGAGATCCAGAGAAGGAACTATTCTCCTCTGTCACACATTTGTTCAGTCACAAACACAGTGCCCAATATAGGGCTGCCCATTACAAGGAAGACACTGTTAAGCTGCAGATAGTTCAGTGGAGGACACCAAGACGATGGGAACAGGAACACTTCTCAGGAGAAGCTGGGAAAGCTGGGTTTGTTCAGCCCGAAGCAGAGACAGTTTTGGGAGAACCCAACAGCAGTCCCCACTGACCAAGGGGAAGCTCTCTAGGAGATGCAGCTGAGCTCTTCCCTGCAGTGCACTGAGGAACAAGAGACAATGGGTAGGAATAGAAGCAGTAGAGGTACAGACTGGAGAAACATTTTGTCCACGAGGACAGTTGAGCACTGGTATCAGTAACCCAGAGAGGTTTTGTAGGCTCCACCCCGGAGGTTTTAAGGTCTTGACAATATGAAGCCATGAGAAATCTGGCCAGATCTCTTGGCGACCCTGGTCAGAGCAAAAGGTTGTTCTAGAAACCTCCTGAGGTCTCTTCCAACATGTATTATATTGTGATTCCACAATTCTCTAATTTATAATGTGAAAGAAGACGACATGGGTTTTGTCATAAAGAAATGAGAAGTCAGAATGCTCCATTTCAATTAAGACAGGAAACTTTGATTGTTTTGAAACTTTTTTTTTTTTTTTAATTTCAATCCATATTTCAGCAAAACTAAACTCCCTGAGGAAGTTTTGATGCTGATGGAGCAGCAATCTTGGATGAAGGACGGTCCTTTAGGAAATCTTCAAATGGCTCCTGCAGGAATTATTTACATCAGGAGAAAGGACTTTAGTTTGCTGAATGTTTCATTGACATAGATTGGAAGTGATCACTTCATAAGAAAGCTACTAATCTTAAAGACACACAGGAGACAAAACAGGGAGAGAGGAGTCTGACAGCGGACATCAGCACATTTAAGATTTAACTTGTTTCTGCATAACTTAGCTGCATATTAGATGTTTTACTTAGGGCAACATGACTCCCAGAACTGGTAGCTTTGGAAACAGTCTGGTTTGGTTTTTTTTTTTTTCTGAACCACATCTGCTAGTTCTTTATGAAATCTGTAGGAAAACAAATAGGAAAGTCCAGGGCCAGTGGCAGAAACTTTTTTTTCTTCATATGGCCAGAGGCAGGAAAAAGAAGACTTTGTGGTCTCCTTGTTTCCTACTTCATTTGCAGCAATGAGGGACCCACAGAACAACTGCATTCACAAGGGGAAAGATAAGATTTGGTTTTGGTGAAATGATTAAAGCAGCTCTGTGACAGAAAATATTAAAGAAATCTTTCTAAAGCAGCAGTGGTTCAGGAAAGCTGGCTGGGAATAGCCTTACTCTTAGTCCTTTTTCTTCAGAGTTGGCCTCCTCCACAATGTCTTTCTGAGTCCTGTTGCTCCTGTTGGAGCTGACTGGTAAGAAAAGCATTTCTATGCCTATATGGGAGCAAGTTAGAAGAGTCACATTCAAAGCATTACTCAAATTGACTGTCCAAAGAAACTAATTTAGAAAACTATGTGATAACTGTAAGTTTTTCAAACAATCAAAGCAGAGAAGTAGGTTTCTAGGCAGTGGTCTGTCCACCTGCTGGAGGAAATTTCCTCCTTTGACAGTCTCTCCTGTAGTCACAAAAGAGGAATATGTACTTCCACATTTTTAGCAGCCTTTTTGATCCACTTATTCTAGATGGTAATTTTAAGATGAGATTAATTACCCTTTGGAGACAGACACCTTTAGAAAGGAAAAATACCATGATTTAAATACATCAGGAGTGTTCTTATGTATTTTGGATTTATTGATGTCATCAAACACATAAATGAAAAATCTCTTTCAGAGATTTGTTTAGCTAATCCAAGTACATGACCAGTGGATTTGGCTGTACACAGGTGGTAATCATTTATGAGTCTGAAACAGCAGGCGATAAATACAAGCAAAGAGCCCTTCATCTAATAGACCTGTACAAATATGTCGGTCACTTTTCCTCAGAGGTGTCCGACTTTGCGCCTTAATCAATACAGTTCTCAAATGATTAAACAAGTTGATTTGTCCATTGTTTTGAGAACACGTCCTTGCTCATAACTCTTCAAAGTCATATAGAATTTGCATGTGATGTTATATTATCCTCTAGCAGGCTTTCTCTTTCCTGCAGGAAAAATTACCTGTCACCTAATACAATCTTATATTCAGTAATAGCTTATGTGACATTACCAGTGATTTTGACAGGGTTTTCTTATACTGACCTGGGTTGGTTTTTTTTGTTTTGCTTTGTTTTTTTCTCGTTCATATGCAGTTAACATTGAATGAATGCATGTCTTAGGTCTTTAATATTGAGAAGTATTTTAGTGAATCACTGTGGTGTGTTGACCCTGGCTGGAAGCTAAGCACCCACCACGCTGCACGCTCTTTTCCCCATCAGTGGGATGGTAAAGAGAACTGGAAGAAAAAAACCTGAAAACTTATGAGTCAAGATGAAGTTTTATAAACAAAGTAAAGCTGTCCAAATAAGTGCACTCAATGAAAAGTTTTGAATCCATTCCTCCTCTCACCATGTTCAAGTAAATATTTGGATATAAATCCCACTTCTACCATATTTTCCTTGAATATATTTATTTTCAACCTTCACTTTTTTTAGGTTAGCTAAGATGAAGTCTATAATCTTCATACTGAGTAAATCCCATTCCTTGGTTTCTATCTGTGTAACATGCACAATATAAAAAACTTAATTGCTTAGTTTGTGCATTTGAAGTACACCCTGGGGAGCACTTGCCTGAAGGTACGTTAAAATTCTTACATTCCTTAGCAGATCCAGGCCTAATACTTGGGGCTAAGAAAACCTTTAAGCAACAGGACGTCTAAAACTCAAGCTTTGGAATTTTAAAACTTAATTCCCACTGTGAATCTAACCTCAAGGGAGTAGATAATTTTTTGAACCCGAATCTTCCAAGATGTGGTGTAGGAAGCATGTTCTCAGCACAAATTGTGACAAAATTTAGATCAGATTAAATTTATTTTCATTAATTAAACTAGCAGTTTGAGAGGAATACTGGAACTCTGTAGTTATAATAGATAGTATCTGAGCAGTTTCCTGGTCTTACTGCAAGACACTATGGGGACACGATAACTAATTTCAGCAATCATGATATAGTTACAGAGAGATAACATCTTCAAAAAGATCCTCTTTTTTAGACAGAAGAAATTGCATCCACAGGAAAGAAATTAAACCCAATAGGAATAACTTGAATCTCATGAATGCAGGCAATGAAGAAACCTGAATTTTGAGCCTTTAAAAGCATGCATAGCTCTGGGGAACCCACCCTATGCAGCCTAACACAAAAAATTGACCTGTGACCAGATAGCTCTCAAGGACAAAAGTACTCAACACCAAGGCATGAATTTTCTCAGAGCTGACTGAGAAAGCCAGTTCAGGCTACAATCATCAGGAAAGGCAACTAACTTCTGACATTTTTGCAAGTATCTTTCTGATAACTCTTTATCTCTTTCCATTAATCTTTGGGGTGTGGGGGTAGGGGCAGGGGAGAGTGGAAGTGGAGGTGTGAGTGGGAGTGGGTCATTTTATCTACATTTCTGGTTTGGGGGAAAAACCCCAAAATTTTCAAACACAAAGAAGGTTCTACATGTTGCAGAATACTTGTTTTAAGGCTCAGCTTCACAATGAAATTATCACAGCAGTGTGGTAAAGAAATTTACATTGTTGTATAGCTGTCTTTGTGTATGCTTCAAACACAAGGCAAGCAAAGGCAAAGGCAAGCTTACAATACTTCTTTTGTTATGCTTCCTTGCATTTCTCATGGGTCAAATGCCCAGACATAGATAGCACAGACAGCACAAATATCAAGTTATTAAGCTGTCATGGTTTGAGCCTGAGCTGATGGACAGCTCGTTTGACCAGTGGCGCTTTTCGAAATTTCCATATATAAAGGTGAAGGGAGAGGAAGTTCCTCTCTCTCTGGGGGGGCTGGCGTCCCAGCAGGAGGAGGAGGGGAAATGGTGGCCGAGGCTTTCGCTCCTGGAGCGGCCTCGAGCCCCCTCCCTCCCCCGGCTCCGGGATGCCGGCGGGACGATCTCCTCAGAGCCCAGCAGCTGAGGAACTGTGTTCACTGCAAATAGCTGCAATATCCAGCCAGGGCTCCTGAGAACTGCCCCCTCCCCCCCCTCCGCGCGGCTGCAAAGATCCGAGCCCAGACCGATGGACTGAAAGACTAACATCAAGAAGCCAGCAGCACAAAGGTGAATGGGGCTTTCTTCATCATAAAGCCTGAACGATGGAGACTACTCTTCATCATGGCAGTTTTCAAAGTCAGAAAGAAGGAAAGAGAAAGTGAAGCCGGATAATGGCGGACGAGGAAGAAAGAGGGGCGTGGTCACGCTTACGGCGCGAAAAGCTTAAAACTGCCTTCTGCAAACCGTGGTAAAATCTGTAATACTCCAAACTGTCTTTCTCTTTAATCCATTTAAAAGACATGGGGGGTGATGAAGAGTTTCGGATGCAGCAGAGTTTCGGATGCAGCAGAGTCTTGGATGCAGCCTATGTGCAAAAGAGAATCATAAGGTGCCTAGAAGTGTGAGAAGCTGTAATGTGCAGAGATATAAGGAACTTTTAAGATTTTCTGTGGAGAAGCGAGTTGCTGCCTTAAGCTAGAAGCTGTTCACCCTTAAAAAAGGACTACCCCATGTTATTGGCCCATGTGATTCCCATATCCATGGGAGAGGTGTTTTCCCGGTAGCAGTTTTATTTCCCGGGAGGGGGCTGTTGTACTGGGACTGATACGGTTTTGGAAAACCACGGATTGTAAAGGAAACCATCTTTTCTCCTTAACTAGTGGATAGATTCTTAAAATTGTGAATACTGACTTGAGAATTATGTGATATCCTTTGTGCTGATTTAGGGAAGATGAAAGGAGGAGGGGGGTGTGAGTGGAAAGAGGGATTTTGTTTGATTTTCTTATTATTTTCTTTTCTCTTTTAATTCTGTTAATAAACTTTTCATTTTCTTGATAAGTTTTGAGCCTGTTTTGCATTCCTCCAAATCTCCTATCTCACAAAAGATACAGAGGTGAACTAAAACCACTACATAAGCTATGATTGCTAGATGACAGGTCTGTATCATGCATATTAGGGCTTCACCTGCATTAATTTTAATGAAAACTTTATTAAGCAATTATCTCTTTTATGCACTACACACTTTCCTGGACCTTACAGAATGTGTAATTTCTTAACAGTGGAATATTTTCCAAAGGAGCAATTTTAATTATTTTTGCTATGTCTTGTTTTGTCCCAGCACCTGGGTAATAAGGGGCAGTTTCATTTGCCTCTTTTAGAATTGGCATAAGGACTTGAGTGCTATCCATTTTATTGAAGTTTTATGTGCTTTGTATGCTGCCATCCCTTCCGCTCTGAAGTCCCTTCTACTCTTCTTTTTCCCATGCCCTGTCCCTACTTGTCTCTCAATTTCAGCTTATACAAAAACCTATTTCAGAAATGAAAACCAATCCCAACCATCACAGGCATTTAAAGCATGACCATCATTTTTCACAGATCCCCTGGGATCCTTGTTCAAGCCATTCTTGAAAAACATGTTAAGCATTTTATGATTTTATATTTTTTTCTTTATGCCTCTTGAAGTACAGTTTGATATTTACATCTACTGAGTATGTGACAATGTAGAAGAGTTTTTTCCTCCCTCTTTTTAAGATGACTTCCCGTGACAATATGGTTAAAGCATCAACAATGCTACATCTTTTGTCACAGTGATTACAAGCAGGCCTCTTTTTATCTATTTTAATCATTCATGGGGAATGGTATCTGAATTCTGAGCAGCAGTCCAAGAGAAGATAATGTGAATTGTAAGAATTTGTGTTTATAGCTATGTCAGTTCCATGTAATTGCTGCAATGAGGTGTATACAGAGGTACTAAATAATATTAACTACACTCTGTAAAGTCAGAAGGAATAATAATTAAAAAAAACCAAAACCACTGAAAGGTCTCTACAAAGGGGACTTGGATTTGTTACAAACCACCCTAGAAGGCAAGGGTAACCCAGGATGTTTATAATAGATCTCTTAGAGTGTAGCCAGGTGGGGGTCAGCCTCTTCTCCCAGGTAACAAGTGACAGGACCAGACAAAATGATTTTTAATTGTGCGATGGGAGGTTAGATTGGATATTAGGAAAAAATTCTTCACTGAAAAAGAGTGGCTGAGCATTGGAACAGTCTGCCCAACATAGAGGTGGAGTCATCATCCCTGGAAATTAAAAAAAAAACCAAACTTGTGAATGTGGCAGTTAGGGACGTGATTTAGTGGTGAACATGGTGGTGCTGGGTTAACAGTCGTAGTCAGTGATCTTAGAGGTTTTTTCCAAACTAAATTATTCTATGATTTCATGTTCAGAAATTATTCTACAATGCACTTTATTTTTCCATTCAGTTAAAATCTGCTTGTAAAGAGCTGTTTCCAGAGGCCTTACAGCTTAATATGGCCACCGTAAGTCTTTGTCCTCCAAACTTTTCTACCACAACTAATAGATTGGTATTCCCTCACAAGTTTCTCAACTTCTCTACTTGTGATTTTACTTTTTTATACTACATTTTTATGTCTCATTTGGGCCGAAATCTAAGCCTTTGCCATATTTTTATTTTGGCTGTGATCTGTTGTTACCTCTACCAAAGTCTTGATAAGAGGCATCATGGAAGTTAACAGTTAGGAAGAAATTATTCCATTACCTAAGACCCCACCCATCTTCCTGTCCATGCTGTGTGAGTTTATATTCAAATTGGTCAGCTTTTCAGAGCTATTCAGAAAAATGCAGTATTTACATTTGTGATTGTCATCCTCCTTTGTGATTATTGATGATTAAAACATCAGTATATTTTACCAAACATAATTTTATGGCCACAATTTCTCACCAAGACCTTTTATAAACTCATTGATGTCTCAGTCCTTACCCTATAATACCAAAAATTAACTGTATTAATAATGAGAGAAAAATGTTTGAAAAATTGTTTTAACTTCTTTTTCTAGTTTTTACTTATCTCTGAAAGAGAATAAATAACCACAAAGTAATAAAAATGAATAATGCAATTGTTGAGAGATTATTTAGGGAGAAGAGATTGAGATACAAACCAATGTAAATGTTTTGACATTAATTGTATTCTTAGTTTAAAATATAGTCCATGAGTTACAATGCAATTTGATTACACTTTCATTGTATTAATGTTGACAATATAAATTCCCAAAATAATAAAGCTATATATTTAATAAAACAGATGTTTGTGATAAAGTATGTTTATTTAAAGGCACTTCTAAGAGTGGAAGTTCTTTGACTTTTGGGTTTACATCAGTATAGAGATTATGTATACAGTCTAAATAGTGAGTTCATGGAGTTGAAATTTTGCCAAAGTAATTTGAATTCTGTGGTTTTCAGAGTGTCAGCTGCTGTGGTAGTATCCAATTAAGGAGCTACATTAAATCGCAGACATTAGTGTAGTGCTATCTGTTACTAATTCAACTTTTATGGGCACTATCAGAAAGTTTTATTTCTAACAGGTTGCATATATAAATTACTTACAAATAAAAATTATCTAAGTACTGCCTCTTACAATGCCATTAACCAGTCTGAAATAAAGAACTGAGTTAAAGGAAATAACCTTTTTCAGTATCTTTTATAGCTATTTATGTAGATTTTAGACCAATGTGGATTTGATTTAATCATATGGAGGTTATATTTGTACAAAAGGTGACCAGCAGTGAAGCAGTACACATATATCACAAGCTTATGATATATTTTTAATTTCATATTAAAAATATATCACAAGCTTATGATATATGTGTACTTATTTCATATTTTTTAATTTCCCTTGTATTTTGGATCTTGTTCCTTTAGCCATTGAAATATGAATGCTTCAACATGCCTGTAATACTTTATCCTATTCTTAAGGTAAGGTCACTCATGTTCAGTAGCAAAACCCCACAGCTGTTCTTTTTAAAGCTATTGTAATGAACACACTCTTGTACTAGCAAAGGACTTAAAGTGCACGATTTTTTAAAGAATAACTTTTAGAAACAATAAATTTAAATACATTACAGCAGAATAAAAGAGATAAAATATTGGATAGACAAAGTTTGCAACTTCTATAGTAGAATAACACTCCTCTAATGAATGCATCAATACTACAGGAGAGATTTCAATGGTCAAAAAAATAAAAGAGTGGTGTATTTATAGGTTGAGGTCCTCTAATTGTAACGAGAAGTATGTGTGGTCAGTTCTAGAATGGGAAGAATGCAAGAAGAAACCTGTGTACTCAAGGAGTTTTTACGTCTGAATACATAGCCTATTAAATTGATTAACATTTTCTCCTCTGTTTCTTCTTCTTTGGCAATCTACTGTTTATCCTTGTGTGGTGGTTCTGTCTGGTCATGTCTGAGGGTGAGACAGAGCAATTAGGACTTTTTTTTTTTTAATTACTTAGAATGTTAGTTGTATTTCACTCCCAGATGGGGTTGAAATACTGAAGGGGAGACTATTGTCACAGGGTTTGAAAGATATCAGTATCTCATGGCCCAGGAGATTTACAGAGACTCTAACTTTGCTAGTCAGATTCAGTGTTTATGTACCCATGACAACGGCCTGCAGGACCATTTCAGAATTACATGTGCACTTTTGGAAAACAGCTTGGTGTTTGCCTAAATGCTCACACTTTTCAGGATTGCTCAAGCTTTACTGGTGTTGACTGACAGAACTACTATGGCCTGGATGATCAATGCTCTACTGCTGTGTGCTTGTTTGATCCCCATGATGTTTACTATAACATCTGCCCCAAGCCGTGGATAATCATCTTTTGTTTAAATTCTTGGTCTGAGACACAGTTTGGGCTGAAATGCCATTCAATTGAGTTGACTTGGAGAGCTTGGAATAAGTATGCTCCAAGAGTAAACACTGAAAGAAGAAGGCTTGTTGCAAGGTGTAAGTAGTTGTGTATGAAGTTATATAAGAACATACTTTTTTTAGCCAATATGGCTGGAAAATAGTCTTCAAGCTGTGTGCAAAAGGGAAAAGATCATAAATATAGTATTTAAAGATAGCCACACTAATTGTTTGTCAAGAATCTTTTCTCCTGTGAAGTGTAACTCTGCTTCACTTTCAAACTTTTTTTTGCTCCTACATGATATTTTGGTTGAGTAGAAATGAACACATTTTGAATGTATTTAGTAGGAAATACTTTTAGTCATTAATTCGTAATTAACCAGAGGGAGGTTGGGGACTTTTAAAGGTTATTGGAAATGGAATGGCTCCAGCCTCTGCACAATCCAGACTGCTGTAAACTATTATTCTGACATATTTTAAAGGAGGACAGGCAGACAGTTGAGTTCTGAGAGGCCTTATATATGTCCTGAATTTAACAGAGATTTGAAGTTGCTTAGGACTTACTAGAAAGTGGCAGCCAAATAAAGACCCAGATAGGGTAGGGATATGTTTTTGGTTTGTTTTTTTCAGACTGTCCTTACAATCCCTAAAACTGTTGTATGTTAGAAAGAGGACTTTGTCTTGAAGACCAGTGAAAGCCTAGCCCAGTGGCTGTAATTATATGAGCTGACTCTCTGTGTGTTGTCAGGATCCTGGAAAGTTTGTAAATTAACTGAGACAAAATGTCATGTTCATTACTGTTCTGTTTTACTAGTTTTGATCCCAGCTTTGTGATTCAAAGACAACTTATAGAGCTGAAGCATATCTACAGAAAATAATCTCTGAAAGAATATCAGAGAATGGATTTATTTATGTTCTTCAAATGGAATGGTTGACATATGTCTTAACTATTTCATTTCAATTAAAATATGCTACAGGAACTATAGTGATATGTAACAGTAAAGTTTGTAAAAATCACACCATCACTTTTTCACATTAGATTAATAGTATTTAATCTCTTCAAATATCCAGCTATCAGATATTCTAACTACAAATATTCTGCCTCCTTATTTGTAACCTACATTATATATGGAGATTTCTTTCTGCAGCTGGGTAGAAAGAGTTAGCAACTTACACTAAGAATGATGGGGGAAAGCAAGAGCAGCTAGCAGCACTCTAAGAGACCTATGGACAGGGTCAATGGGTAAAGGGCATGGGATGACATGACAAGAAAGCACATGCATATCAACAAGGAAGTGCCTAAAAGGCACCATTCTTGGGGGAGATGTCCCAACCCTTTCCAGGGACTCAACTTGGGATGATAGCTCACTGAAGTGCCTGTATACTAATGCAGGCAGCATGGGGAATAAACAAAGCAGCGCTTTCGTCATGTTGGGATTTTGGAGAGTTTGCAGAATGGTTCCCATGACTGGAGTGCTGCAATGAAGGGACACAGGCTCATTAAGGAGGACAAAAAAGGAATAGGGAGGGATAGTTGACCTTTATGTGACAGGGCAGCTGGAGTGCATGGAATCTCTGTCTAGGATTAATAGGGTTGAATCCAGAGATAAAGTTAGAAATGTTGAAGTCCAAATGGAACTGAACCTGTTCAGGGACATGAAATACAACAAGAAAAATAGAGATGACAAAAAGAAACCTGAATAAACATGGGCTCATTGCTCAAGAAAATGGGGGACCTGTTTACAGAGGATAGAGCCAGGCTTGTTTCAGTGGTGCCCTTTGACAGGACCAGAGGCAATGGGCACCACCTGAAACACAGGAGATTCTCTCTGATCATCTGAAAACACCTTTTTTACTGTGAGAGTGACTGAGCACTGGCACATGTGCCACAGAGAGGTTGTGGAGTCTCCCTCTTTGGACACATTCAAAAGCTTCTGGATATGGTCCTGGACAACCAGCTCTAGGTGACCCTTCTGTAGCTGGGGAGTTGGACCAGATGACTTCTGAAAGTCCTTTACAATTTCAATTTATCTGTGATTCTGGGATTGTGTGACTCTCTGAAATCAATATTATACATACTATGGTTTTCCGATTTCACACAGTATTTCTGATAAATTGTAGATAATCATTGTGCTTTTATTTCTTGTACTTATTCACTGACTCTTCTATTTAATCATATGAAACAAATGTCTATTTTCTGGTCCCTACAGGAAGTTACTAGTCATTCATCTGAATTTTGGTAAAATATGGAATTAATTTCTTACATAGTCAACTTGATCCTTATTTTTCCCAGCACTTCAGATTTGCCTTCATATCAACAGGATGAAACACCTTTATACAGCCTGAATCTCTCTGCACAGGCAACAGTTTCCTGTTATTTTTTTCTGTTCTTCATTGAAGAGGATGGATCACTTGGGTTTGTACATTACTTCTAACCAAGATGTTAACAAGCCTCTGTGGCCATTCACATACTCTGGTTGTATTTGCTTTGGAAAATATTGCAATAAAATATTTCTACAGCTTTTAAATGCTTTGACTAGTTCTTGATATCACATAGTGTAGATACACATCTTTGTTAGACAAGAAGAATTTTTATGAACTAATATTATTATGTTTGGGCTTGTTTTGTAATAAATACTCTCAGGATGAAGTATTCTGGTTGCAGTCACTGCTAACAGAACTACTTTTTAGGCTGCCCTTGTCATTTCAGAATGTTTGAACAATTTCTGGCAATAACTTCATAGCTGAAAGTTTAAATCAATTTTTTTTCCATATCTCTAGTTAAAAAGAATAAATCCACAATGGATAGATAAGACATAGACTAAAAGCCAATAGCAACCCGAAGAAAAAAAAATTGATGGACACTAACTCGATATTTAGAAATAGCACCTCAAAAATGGCTTAACAGTACTTGTCAGTTGATGTTATAATATATTTTCCTTCTCCAAGCAGATGTTTCCTACAGTCACTGGTGGGTTTCACAGGGTTGTCAACTCTGGGTCATTGTTTCCCAGTTTGTATTAGCATTGACTGATCAACAGTCACTCTCTGAAAGTCCTGGTCTGGCCATGGACCTTGTTTCAGGTTTGAATTTGTCATTAGGTAGCTATATTTGACTTTTCAGGTGGAGTTCTTTTCCTTTTTGATAATATCAAATATCTCCATATTTCCTATAAGTGGTGAACTGTATCCCCTTATCTCTGAAAATCCAACAACCAAAATGCAAAAAGAAAACCTACTATTATAAAAATTACAAACTGCTATTTTTATATATTGAATTTGCCTTTTACATACTTTATAATGAAATTTTCTGCCTGGTTATTTTAATTGGCTAGTTCCTCTGTGTGTATCCTAATCACATAATCAGGTTAAAGTTATTAGCAGTGCCTTGCATTCAGCAAAATCTATGCATTTCTGAATACATAATATGACTTGATTTTTTAGTGTTATTAGCTAGCACCTAATGTCTTCAGTTGCACAGCTGTAATAAATTAGACCTAATGTTTGCACGGTACTGATTTACCATATTCTACGAGGATAGAAATCTAAAGAACTTCTGTTTGTTCTGTAATCACTTGTAGAACTAAAGGGAACAAGTGCATTCTTGAGGTATTAACCTTTCACTGTTTTCAGTTTCATGGTCATATGAAGGTTCTATTTTTGTATCAGACAATCAGAACCATCACATTAATATTTTTGCCCTGGTCTGATTAGCACTCCTCTGTCAGTTCCAGGGGTGCTCTGGGTGGGGTGCTGTGACCCTGAAACCGNGCACCATTCTTGGGGGAGATGTCCCAACCCTTTCCAGGGACTCAACTTGGGATGATAGCTCACTGAAGTGCCTGTATACTAATGCAGGCAGCATGGGGAATAAACAAAGCAGCGCTTTCGTCATGTTGGGATTTTGGAGAGTTTGCAGAATGGTTCCCATGACTGGAGTGCTGCAATGAAGGGACACAGGCTCATTAAGGAGGACAAAAAAGGAATAGGGAGGGATAGTTGACCTTTATGTGACAGGGCAGCTGGAGTGCATGGAATCTCTGTCTAGGATTAATAGGGTTGAATCTAGAGATAAAGTTAGAAATGTTGAAGTCCAAATGGAACTGAACCTGTTCAGGGACATGAAATACAACAAGAAAAATAGAGATGACAAAAAGAAACCTGAATAAACATGGGCTCATTGCTCAAGAAAATGGGGGACCTGTTTACAGAGGATAGAGCCAGGCTTGTTTCAGTGGTGCCCTTTGACAGGACCAGAGGCAATGGGCACCACCTGAAACACAGGAGATTCTCTCTGATCATCTGAAAACACCTTTTTTACTGTGAGAGTGACTGAGCACTGGCACATGTGCCACAGAGAGGTTGTGGAGTCTCCCTCTTTGGACACATTCAAAAGCTTCTGGATATGGTCCTGGACAACCAGCTCTAGGTGACCCTTCTGTAGCTGGGGAGTTGGACCAGATGACTTCTGAAAGTCCTTTACAATTTCAATTTATCTGTGATTCTGGGATTGTGTGACTCTCTGAAATCAATATTATACATACTATGGTTTTCCGATTTCACACAGTATTTCTGATAAATTGTAGATAATCATTGTGCTTTTATTTCTTGTACTTATTCACTGACTCTTCTATTTAATCATATGAAACAAATGTCTATTTTCTGGTCCCTACAGGAAGTTACTAGTCATTCATCTGAATTTTGGTAAAATATGGAATTAATTTCTTACATAGTCAACTTGATCCTTATTTTTCCCAGCACTTCAGATTTGCCTTCATATCAACAGGATGAAACACCTTTATACAGCCTGAATCTCTCTGCACAGGCAACAGTTTCCTGTTATTTTTTTCTGTTCTTCATTGAAGAGGATGGATCACTTGGGTTTGTACATTACTTCTAACCAAGATGTTAACAAGCCTCTGTGGCCATTCACATACTCTGGTTGTATTTGCTTTGGAAAATATTGCAATAAAATATTTCTACAGCTTTTAAATGCTTTGACTAGTTCTTGATATCACATAGTGTAGATACACATCTTTGTTAGACAAGAAGAATTTTTATGAACTAATATTATTATGTTTGGGCTTGTTTTGTAATAAATACTCTCAGGATGAAGTATTCTGGTTGCAGTCACTGCTAACAGAACTACTTTTTAGGCTGCCCTTGTCATTTCAGAATGTTTGAACAATTTCTGGCAATAACTTCATAGCTGAAAGTTTAAATCAATTTTTTTTCCATATCTCTAGTTAAAAAGAATAAATCCACAATGGATAGATAAGACATAGACTAAAAGCCAATAGCAACCCGAAGAAAAAAAAATTGATGGACACTAACTCGATATTTAGAAATAGCACCTCAAAAATGGCTTAACAGTACTTGTCAGTTGATGTTATAATATATTTTCCTTCTCCAAGCAGATGTTTCCTACAGTCACTGGTGGGTTTCACAGGGTTGTCAACTCTGGGTCATTGTTTCCCAGTTTGTATTAGCATTGACTGATCAACAGTCACTCTCTGAAAGTCCTGGTCTGGCCATGGACCTTGTTTCAGGTTTGAATTTGTCATTAGGTAGCTATATTTGACTTTTCAGGTGGAGTTCTTTTCCTTTTTGATAATATCAAATATCTCCATATTTCCTATAAGTGGTGAACTGTATCCCCTTATCTCTGAAAATCCAACAACCAAAATGCAAAAAGAAAACCTACTATTATAAAAATTACAAACTGCTATTTTTATATATTGAATTTGCCTTTTACATACTTTATAATGAAATTTTCTGCCTGGTTATTTTAATTGGCTAGTTCCTCTGTGTGTATCCTAATCACATAATCAGGTTAAAGTTATTAGCAGTGCCTTGCATTCAGCAAAATCTATGCATTTCTGAATACATAATATGACTTGATTTTTTAGTGTTATTAGCTAGCACCTAATGTCTTCAGTTGCACAGCTGTAATAAATTAGACCTAATGTTTGCACGGTACTGATTTACCATATTCTACGAGGATAGAAATCTAAAGAACTTCTGTTTGTTCTGTAATCACTTGTAGAACTAAAGGGAACAAGTGCATTCTTGAGGTATTAACCTTTCACTGTTTTCAGTTTCATGGTCATATGAAGGTTCTATTTTTGTATCAGACAATCAGAACCATCACATTAATATTTTTGCCCTGGTCTGATTAGCACTCCTCTGTCAGTTCCAGGGGTGCTCTGGGTGGGGTGCTGTGACCCTGAAACCGACTCTAACAGAAAGTTGCTCAGCAGCTCCTGCCCACACACACACACACACACACACAGAGGCACACACACACCGGATAGCTTCTTCAATAGGTTGACAGCTAAGAGGCAGGAAGGGTCCTTGTGTGGGATTCCACAGTAGACGTTTATTTCAGCCCCGCTGCTCATGAATGACAGTGACAAGGACACAGAAGGATTCCGAGTCGAAGGTTAAATACGGGGGTGGGGAAAGCATCAGGGACCAATGGTCTGAGGGTATGGGGCGGTACATAGGTGGGGTTAGGGTATGGGAACCAATAGGGAACCAGTGAGGGAGGGACTAAGGGACAAGGGTGAATGGGGAAACAGGGTCAGGAGAACATTCTGGATTAGGGCCATATAGGGTAGAAAGGGGCAGGGGAGGCCAATGGGCCAATAGGGGAAACAGAGCCGGGGTACATTTCTGTAACAGAACAGGGCATTCTGAGAGAGGCCTTTTTAGTCACTTTAACCTGGGGAGAATTTTTCCACTTAAGGCACCTTTTCTCCAGGGGGTTCTTATAATCCCGGGTGCCATGGGCTCACTGTCCACCACACTCCTCCTTTGGTTCTGACAACAACTCCATGACAACTGTCCACATTTTTGACATAATCAGAACTTTAGTCCTATTTTTGAAATAGCCAGAACTCCTCTTGTATCATAGCATGCAAAAAACAATGTCAAATAGTCATTTTAAAGTTTTTACGGTAAACTTCTGTGATGATCAGTAAAATAATTAGGGCTTCTTTCCTATAATTGAATAATTTTGATTGCAATATTAGTTTCTAACCTGGGCAATAATCATAACATAGAATCAAATACTTGCAATATCATCAGTATTTCAGGCAAAGTCAGAGGTGACTACAGGCACTCATACAGCCATTTTTTTGAATACAATTCTCTAAACAGAAAGAGCTTAATTTTTGGCTTAGTCAATTCCATGGCACCAGCATACACTGGTTCTGGATTCTTTCTCAAGCCTTTATTCCTGCACTGAAACCCATTTCTATGTAGGTCTATGATAAATATGTGCAAGACATGTGTCTTTCAGTATGATATAAATGACTGAAGTATCAGAAGTTTATTCACTATGGATGGAACAAAACCCGAAATCTCTGTCAGGCAGATATATCCAAGGCAACCACGCAGAACCACAGAATTACAGACTGGATGATGTTACAAGGGATCTCTAAAGTGGCTTATTGCATCACCCCTGTGCAAAAGAGTGTCAGCTGGAACAGGTTGCTGAGGCTCTTGCTGATTCAGGGGAGATGGGGACACCACAACTTCTCTGATAAACCTGTTCTACTGTTCTGGAAACCTGGCAGAGACCTTGAGTGGTCCTTGTTTTGTCATAGACACTGTTCTTTGACACACAAAACTAGTGATCCATTGCTTGTTGTCAGAGCATGCATCCATACCCAGCTGCAGAAAGCCACTGCATCCTCTCTCCAAGTATCAGGAGTCAATGGCCGTCTCTGGGATACAAAGGAACACAGCTCTGAGCCAGACAGACTTCTGGTCCTTTGTCTTACACCAAGACCTCACCTGCCTGTGCAGACATAGCTGCAGTGCCTACCCCTGACACAAGCAGGCCTCCTTCCTAACACTGAGGAAGTTTCTGCATAGATGGAACTGTGGCATATCTAGAAAAACAAGAACACATTTCTGTTGCTGGCCCAGTTTCTATGAAAGTCACATTCATGTGATGCCATGAGTCACTATTTGTCAGAAGAACAATATGGTTGATGGCCACCCTGTAAACAGCTGTCTGGCCAATACCATACCTGCCTTGCCATACAGTCCATATCTCACCAATCTGGCCTTGCTGAACTACTTTGACTTCTCTTATCAAGGCAATGACCAGCAAGTCCAGTACACTGGGCTGCCAAGATTGTCAGGAGACTGTGAAATATAAGAAGTGGTTGAGAGAAATTGTTTTCTTCAGCCTTAAGAAGAAAAGTAAAGAGGTTACTCCTTTCTAAAGCCCTGGTGAGAGGATGCAGAGAAGGATTCTTCTAAGTGGTGCCAGTGATAGGAGAGGCAATGAACCCAAGCCAAAAATTTGGAAACTGATTGGATATGTGGAAAAATGGTTTTGTTGTGTGTATAGTTTGTCACTGACAGAGGTTTCACAGGAACCTCCACCCTTGCAGTTATTCAGGAGAAGCATCTGAGTGAACTGCTTCAGGCAGAGCTGCTCTGAGCAGTTATTGGACTACATGACCTCTGGAGGACCCTTTCAACCTGCATAGTGTCATAATTCTCTGGTGTCTGAAGATACACAGAATTGAGATGATCAAAATCACAATCAAGTTTGTTTTCAGAATTTTGCATATAATTGTTTTTCATGATCCTGGAAAGTGTTACAAACATACGTTCACCTTACGGTGTTTGAACAATATCATTGACTACAGGCTTAATTTACAGTGCTCTGAAGTATGAGTATAAATCTTAAAAGTTGTCTTACTCCCTCTCCTTGTAAAGCAAATATGTGTTTATTCTTGAAGTATATGTATAATCCCACTGGACTGTTCTCATTCGCAAATTTTAGTAGTAAATTGCAAAGAATATGAGATAAATCATGAAGCAGTACGTGTTTTGTAGCTTGCAGTTCAGTATATCTGGATTCTTTCATTCTGCTCTTTGAAGAATTAACAGACTCTTATCATTTAGGGCATGGGAGAAAAATTGAATAAACAATTCAACCTCACTGTTTTGCCTTCTGATGTTTCAAGAAAGAGTGCTTTCATTATGCAGAGGAAATAGTTTGCACTTTCATTTTTCAGCTAAGCTGCCATTAGCAGGAAAGTTGGCATAGGATAGGAACCTCCAAAAAAAAAACCAAAAAAGAAGCACCCTAGGTAGGTTTCCACCAGAATTTGAAAGTCCTTCTACAGTCAGTTATAAAATATTTCCTGACTCTTTAAGAATTTTTATCTAATGCCTCAAATAAGATTAGAAGACTACAATTTTCTTCAGAACTGAAATGAAGAGCTTAATCAAAGTGTGTTTATTCTAAATATTTTCCTGGATGATCATTTAAAATAGTCCTTAAGATTTTCACCATAACAAAATTAAATTTATTGGTGTATATGTTACCAATGTGTCCCTGCAG
Organism: Aleadryas rufinucha; assembly: GCA_013397815.1. NCBI lineage: Eukaryota > Metazoa > Chordata > Aves > Passeriformes > Aleadryas > Aleadryas rufinucha. The sequence continues at coordinate 86,929 of VZTH01005075.1, forward strand.
TTTCTTTTAAAATGGCATAATCATAGATATTACTCAGTTCTGAAAACTGTTTAAATATAGTTAGAAATACAGAACAATTTTTTTTTTCGGATTTAGATACAGGTTTGGGGCTTTAGTATTTTCTATATGTTTAACCAAGCCTAGCTTTTTGAAAAGAACAAATAAAAATAACCAGCCAAAAAAAAAAAACAAAACAAAA